>WOUA01000021.1:0-331084 GCA_021397985.1 Sporothrix dimorphospora
CGGCTTCCGCGGCTGGCGCGGCCCGCGCGGCCCCCCTTGCTGCGAGAGCTGCGAGGAGGCGCGCTCGGCTCGTCGTGCTGCTCGTGCTGCCCGCCACGCTGCCCGTGCGGCTGCGTACGCTGCTCGCTCCGGCGAGAAGGGCAGTGCTAACCCCACTGACCCCGCTGAGCCTGGTGCTCCCGGTGAGGGCGAGGGCGATCGTCCCCGTGGCTTCCGAAGGGGCCACCACGGTGGCCGTCACGGTGCCCATGCTCACGGCTTCCACGGCCATCACGGTGGTTTTCACCACGGCCACGGCCCTTGGACCCGCGGCGACTTCTTTGACGCCGGCTTCGGCCCCGGTGGCCCCTACTTCCACCACCAACGCTTTGGCCCTGCCGGCCCGCACGATGGTCCCCATGCTCACGGCCACCGCGGTCGCCATGGCGGCCGCCATGGCGGTCCCTTTGGCTTTGGCGGCCCCGGTGGTCCGTTCGGCCCTACCGGTCCCTTTGGTCCCAGCGGCCCCTTCGGCCCGGGTGGCCCAATTGGCCGCGCCTTCGGCCCCGACGGCGTCGGTCGTCGCAGCTTCGGGCCCATGATGGCCGCCCTCGCCAACCACCCCGTGGCGCGCAACCTGCGCGACATGAGCCGCGCCTACTTTGGCGATGCCGGTGCCGCCCGTGATGCCGCCCCGGGTGCTGATGCCGCTGCCACTTCTGGCGACAACGACGACTACTTTGTCCCGCCCGTCGACATTTTCGTCGACGACAACCGCGGCGGCTGGATCCTGCACGTCGCCCTTCCAGGCGCCAACAAGGAGGACATTGACGTCCAGTGGGACGCCGACCGCGGCCTGCTGACGATTGCCGGTGTCGTCGTGCGCCCCGGCAACGAGGCTTTCTTGGAAGGTCTGATCAACGCCGAGCGCCGCGTCGGCCTGTTCCAGCGCGAGGTGCGTCTGCCGCCCTTTGGCGATCAGCAGCAGCAGCAGCCCGAACGCCCGGCCTCGGACAGCAGCGCGGCTTCTGCTGCCAAGCAAGAGGTCGATGCCGCGGGCATCACGGCGCGCGTGGAGAACGGCGTGTTGATTGTGGTTGTGCCGACAGTCGACAAGGAGTGGACCGAGGTGCAGAAGGTGGACATTGAGTAGGAGGAGAGCTGGAGTGATGGATACTTTTAGGGCCCCAATTCGTGATGGCTCATGGGAATAGGAGGCGCTACATGTCGCGCCTGCCTGAAATGGATGTATCTCGTTCTTTCCTTCTGTCTGCCTTCTTCCTTCCCTCCTTGTTAGTCAAATACGAACACGACTGTTTCTGCACAAGAAAGTCACCAAACTCAACCAAAAACACGTCTTCCTTGCTGTCAGTACTCGGCTTCGGTCTTATTTTCGTTTATTATTTTCAGCATTATCTCGAAAATGCTTCGTTCTCGTTGCTTCGTTTCCTTTTGTTTTCTTTCCTTGCCTGTTAGATAGTGGCTCATACGAGCCAATCAATTGTCAAAAACAACAAAACAACCACCAAAAAAAATAGACTTTTTTTTCTCTTTGAATCTAGAACCAATATATTTGTCTCCTGTGTCTGCCTTGTGAAAATTGTGTCCATGTGAAAACCGTAGAAAACCGCAAACGTGAGGCCTCGGAAAGGAAAACAGCTAGCTGACACGACGTGATTGGCTGACAGGCGCTCTCGCTCTGGTGCCTTCACTTTCGATCTGCTGACTCATCGGTTGTACGCCCCACTTGTATGGGAGGCCCAAGCTCCCTCCCTCAGGCGGCCGCTCGCTCTTTCCTCCCATTCCTGTTGCCGCTGACAACAAAGGTCGGAAAACGACCAGGTCTGGCAACAACGCAAGGGAGGCGAAAAGCGTAAAAAAGTGGGTACAATCCCGTCACTGATCGCTCCTACCCATAACAAAAAGGGCAAAACAGGAGGGCAATCCAAAACAAGTCAGAGCGACCTGCGGGAGGCAAACGTCGTTCACCCAAGTTCCTTCTCTACGTGTTTCTCTACAAGTACCCATTTCTTGGTCCAAGGCCAACTGGAATGCAATCTGCAGGAAACACAAAAAAAGACGCCCCAACAGGACACATCTAATCTGCGCCCGCGACACGCAGGAAAGACACCCTGGTCTTTGATCGCGACACTCGTGCATCATCTGCATTGTCGTGCATCGTGTTTTTCTCGCCCCCCTCATTTCCTTCCATTGATGGCATCACCATCGCCGTCCATCTCGACCACGGCATCCATCGTGAACTCTCATTGAGGTCCTTTTACCTTCTCTCATCTTATCTTCTCGTCCTATCGCTCCCTCCCCACCACCATGTCCGACTCCGAGAGCGTCGACTACCTCCAGCCGGGCTTCGACCCCGCCGGCCTCACGAACCCCCGCCTACGCTCCATCCTCGTCACCTACAATGTCCACTACGCGTCCAACGCCAAGAAGCCTGAGCTCGTCGAGCTCTTCAACACCCATGTCGCGCCCCAGGCCAGCAAGATCCTCGCCCGCCGCGCCCGCGCCAAGCGCTCCAGCATGGGCATCGTCGACGCCCAGCCGTCCACTTCCTACAGCCAGAGCACCACGGCCTTTGGCGACTCCTTTGACCAGGAGCCGCCTCAGCAGGTGTCGCCCAAGAAGCGGCGCCCCGGTCGGCCGTCGTCCCACGCGGCCACGCCGCACATTGACGAGCACGACGAGGACGAGGCCGAGGACGCCCAGCGTCGCCAGCGCCGCAGCAGCCCGCGAAAGCGCTCGTCGCGCCAGAGCAGCTTCCAGCCGCCCGAGTCCGTAGTATCGTACTCTGTGGCCGGCGCGTCCGACACCGACACGGGGCCCGAGACGCGCACGGTCGTCGCCGCTGCTCGTCCGCCCTCGCGGCGCGCCCGCACAAAGACCCCCCAGGTCAAGCTCGAACCCACCGAGGAGGAGCGATTCACTGCCACCCCTGTGGTGGCGGCGGCGTCTGCCCGCCACACCCGCCTGAGCTCGGCCGACGAGGACAATGACACCGTCTTCACCTACGACAACCCCTTCCAGAGCGGCAGCTCGCCGCTGTCCGGCTCCTCACCCACTCAGCGCCGGCGCACCACAAACTACGACGAGCCGCCCACAAGCAAACGCACGTCGACGGGCACGTCTGGGCGCGTCCCGTCGTCCTCGTCACGGAAGCCCCGTGTTGTGTCCTCGCCGGCTGTGCAGGCGACCTACAACTCTCCCATCCACGCTGCTGCGCAGCGGCGCGTCTCTCCTTTTGTCAAGGCGGTATCCCGCTCGCCTGAGCCAGAGGAGGAGGAAGAAGAAGACGGGGAGGAGGAACAGTACCAGGATAACTACGATCCGCTCGAGCCTGGCGAAGAGTTCACACCTGAAGAGCAGCTAGAGCTGACACAAGAAGAGGAGGTCCAGCGGCGGCAGAATGCCGTGTCCAGCCGGCGCTCTGGCAAGGGCAGCAAAGTTGTGGCACGGCGGAGGAAAGGCGTTGGGTCTGTCCTCGCCACACCGTTGTTGGTGCTGGTCCTGACGCTCCTCGGCGTCTATGGCGGCTGGTACCGCCAAGAGAAGCGCGCCGTGGGCTTCTGCGGGCTCGGCCGCCTGGCCGTCCCGCTGCTCTCCAAGCAGATTGAGAAGCTGGAGTGGCTGCCGGACTGGGTGCGCGACATTGAGATCCCAAACAGCCTGCAAGTTTTCATTGAGCCGACGTGCGAGCCCTGCCCCTCGCATGCCTTCTGCTACTCGGACTTTTCCGTGCGCTGCGAGAACGGCTACATTGAGAAGCCGCACCCGCTGGCCCTCGGCGGCCTGGTGCCGCTGCCGCCCACGTGCGAACCCGACGGGGAGCGTGCCCGTCGCGTCAAAGCGGTCGCCGACAAGGCTATTGAGGAGCTGCGCGACCGCCGTGCCAAGTGGGAGTGCGGCGACCTTGTTGATGACGACGGCCAGATGCCTGAGGACCCGGCCATTGACGTGCCTGTGCTGAAGGAAGTTATCAGCGAGAAGCGCAGTAAGAAGATGAGCAAGGAGGAATTTGACGACCTGTGGACCGCCGCCATTGGCGACATTGAGTCCCGCGACGAGGTCGAGTCCGAGCCGGATGCTACCTACGCGTAAGTACACCACTTCATTCTTTCTCCTCTGCCACCATCTACCGTTCTGAATATCTGACATAAACTAATTAGCCATCCTATCGGACCTGTAGCGCCACAGATCCCGGAACAGTTCCAAGCACCCGCCTATCGTCCACCTCGCTCGCTCGCCTTCCGCTCACCTGCGCCGTCCGCCGCTCCATCCGACTCGGACTCGCACGACATCGATTCCCTCTTTCAGTTCTAATCCTGTCCCTCTTGGGCGTCGCCTACCTCCGCCATCAACTCAGGGCTCGCCGTGCGGACCGCGCCCGTGTGCCCGCCCTGGTGGATCTTGTGCTGGAGCGGCTTGCGGCCCAGAAGGAGCTGTGGCTGTACGAGGACGATTTTGAAGGCGGCGGTGCGGGCGGTGCGGGCTCGGGACAAAGCGACGACGCGGACGACAGCAGCTTTTTGCCCGACCCCTTTTTGTTTTTGCCACAGTTGCGTGACGATGTCCTGCGGACCACGCACTCGCTGGCGGCGCGTGAGCGCATTTGGAAGCACGTTCGCGCCGTCGTTGAGCAGAACAGCAACGTGCGCACGGGCCAGCGCGAGGGCCGGAACGGTGAAGTGGGCCGCGCCTGGGAGTGGATTGGGCCCGTGGGTACGGCCTCGAGCGTGATTGCCAACACGAGCGTGGCGGGTGGAGGTAGTACTGTTAATTCACTGGAGATGAGCGCCGTTCGACGGCGGCGCAGCGGCCGGGCGTCGCTGATGCCGACCGGTAGCGGTGCCACCTCCCGGGCTGGGTCGGCGGCGCCGCGCGACAGCGTTGGTGCCAACCGGCCAGGTGATGCGTCAGATGCCTCGGCTGGTGAGCAACAGCAGCAGCATCCAGATGGTGCTGCAGGAGGCGAGCAGCGGTCTGCACTGCACAAACGGTGGCAAGAATCACGGCCAATTTACTAGCCGCTTTTGTGTTCGTTCTTTCTTTTTGTTTACTTTTTCTTTCTTGTCTTGTCTTACTACCACACGCACGCATCATGCACTGCTCACATATATTTTCCTTAATTCATTATATTCACAACTACTCACTGGCATCTTGGGGTCCAACAACTATTTCTTTTCCTTGTCTTGTCATGTTTTTCATACAGTATAGTCATATTGGCACAAGTTTTGCTTAAAGCGCGCACTGTTATTGCTTGACAATTTTGCATCGATTTTATTTCTTTCGAAAATACAAGACAAAAGTAAAAATCCAAAAAAAGAATCAAGTCCTTAATAGCTAGAAGGGGGGGGGTTTGTTGTCTCATTTTTATGACTCGTTGCTTGCTTTTACACATTTTGCGACGTCTCTTTGATTTCTTGGTTCGAACAAGACAACGAACAGGTAGGTGGTTATGGTAAATGCTTGATTGGAAAAAGGAACATGCTGGGAATATAGATAGACCTTACGTAGTAAAACAATATAGCAGAACTAATAAGTCCTAAATGTGCAGAGTGAACACTCATACTGCCTACCCTGCGGCCCGGCAGATTGTCCGCAGCCGCCGAATGCTCACACCGGCACCTCCCGTCGTAGCATAGTATCCAATCTCGGGCCCGCCTCCGCCTGCCCCGCCTCCTCCGCCGCCACCGCTGCCGACACCGACGCCCGATTGTTCCCGCACTACGGCCTGCAGCGCCGTCCGGAAATCCGCATTGATCAGATTCGACAGCACAAAGTACCGGTACACGTGGTTGTCCGTCTCGACGCCGGCCCAGAACAGCGGCCACTGAAACCGGTCGATCTCGACGGGGCCCACGGTGCGGATAGCGCGCTCGGCCAGGTGCACAATCTGCGCGGCGACGGCCTGCGGATGGGACGACGGGCCGCCTGGGGGGCCGTAATTCTGGTACGAGTAGGACGACTGCTGCTGCTGCTGCTGGTAGTTCCCATAGCTGTAGTTGTAGTCATAGTTGCTGTTGTCGTCGAGGCCGCCCATGCCAAGAAGGCCCACCTCCTTCATGGGGCCCTCCTCGCCGTACAGGTCCTCACGCGTGGCACCGGCCCGCAGTAGGTGCAGCTCCAGTGCTAGGTAGTGACACACAGCCCAGTCGGCCATGACCAGCAGCCGCGAGCGGTGGCCGCCGCTGGTGGCGGCAAAGGCGGACAGGCGGAAGACGGTCGTGTAGCGCGAGCGCAGGGCGCGGGCGTCGCGTGCGATCTGGGCGACCGTCTCGGTGGAGGCGGCAAAGGGAACCGAGGAGGAAGACGACGAAGCCGTCGAAAAAGAGCGGCGGCCCGGTTTCCGGCCTGTGCTAGTCGGTGCGGCCTTGTCCTGCATCTCCTCCGTCTCGTAGACAAGGTTCAGGCGGTGCACAGCCACCCACGTCTCGTTTATGAGCTGCAAGGCCGGCCAGTTTTGGTTGTCGTCGGCAATCTCCTCGGGCGTGTAGTCATCCCAAAAGTCGAGCAACGTCGTGCGGGCCGTCTCGTAGAAGCTTAGCTGGTTGCATGGCGGCATACGGAACTGCAAGGAGAGGGCGCCGCCCTTGCCAAAGAAGGAGTTGGCGCAGTCAGACCAGTAGAGCCAGCTGAGCAGGCGCGACAAAAAGGAGCGGTACTTGACAGGCGGCAGCGGCCGGTTGGCGAGGACAACGCGCTTCGTAGATTTGGTTGTGCTCGTGGTGGTTGTTGTCGGCCGTGTCAGGGCCGGATCACATATATTCTGGTTGTCGGTCTTATTGCTACTCTCGGTGTATTCGCGATCATCACCGCCCTCCTCATCCTCACTGCTTGGGTCCTCGTCTTCTTCGACTGGGACGCACTTGGGAGGCAAGAGCTGACGCTTCGCAGAAAAAGAAGCACGTTCGGGGGAGGGCACCTCGCCGCCCATGAGACTGCGCCGCAGCTGGTACTTGCGCATGTAGTCGCCCATGGCCTTGCTAAACTCTATGTTCGAGTCCCACCGGCCGTGCTGGAGTGTGTTGCGTCGGTTGATGAGGTACTCGAGCCAGAAGCAGGCCACCACGACCACGTGGTAGAGCTCGGCCTCGGCCGTCCCGCGAGGCGCTGCCGCCAACTCGTTTAGGGCCGCTTGGCCGGCCTCGTAGTGGCGCCGTGCGAGCAGACCAGGCGAACTCGCAACACCTTTCGTGCTGGGCGGGGAAGGCAGACTCGCCAGGCCACCACCACTACCGGAGCCACCCGACGCACTGCCGCCGATGCTGCTGCTACCGCTGTCAGCCGTCAGTCGCCAGTCCAGCTCGCCAAACGAGGCGGCCAGCAAAAAGTGCAGAATAGGCGCGTGGTGGACGGCAAGTTTGATGAGGATGGCGTGCGTGGACCAGACGGGCGACTTGGAGCCGATGCTGAAGCCGACCTGCTGGTGGAAGAGGAGGAGCGCCTCGTAGTCACGTTCCGTCAAGCGCATCCGGCTGGAGAAATTGGCGAGGACAATGGTGGTCGTGCCGAGGATGAGGCCGGTCATGGGCGATGGAAGTGAGGTGGAGGCGAGGTGGAAGGTCGAGTTGGACGGGGTTTTGCGGGCAACCATATTGCAATTGACCACTTCTGCCGGGTTCTCTTCGACTACGATGGGCGTAGGTGCGACACAAGACGATGTTCCCAGCCCCATTGTGGAGGACGGTAGTAGAGGAGAGAGCGGTGTCGACAGGTCGCCGAAGAACATGTAGTCGGCATCGTCCATGGTAGGGAGGTAGGAGAAAGGCGATGGTGTGCGCATAGACGTTGGCGCAAGGAGATCGTCGTGGACGAAGGACGAGAAATCTAGACCGGTGTCTCCGATGTTGGAAGTGGCGTGAGGGACTGTGTTGTTCGTGCTGATGGAACCACATGTGGGCATGTCGTTGCCTGTGTTTTGTGGTAGAGATGATTCATTTGCTCGGAATTCCGCGTACTCTGACGCCGGCGTAAATGCGGTCATGTTGTTGCAGTTGTTGTTACTGCAGCTGCTTGTTGTTGTTGTTGCTTCCAGGTACGGCGGTGTGGCGCTCACGGACGGCGAGGATAACGAGGAGATGGTGGATGCCATGGACGTCAAGGATGGGCCGGGTGATGCCACGGCCGGTGTAATGGATGCTGCTGCTAATGCCGCGGCTGCGATCGGCGTCCTGGGCACGATCTTTTGCGGCCGCCAGTTGGTAAACTGCCGCTTCTTGATGGGCCCGACCCCGAGGCGCCGGTCGTGCAGGCATGTGGTCTTGTCCTCGGTGCCGTAGTCACAGCGGAGGCGCAGACGGGCGCACATGAGGCAGCCCGGTTTAGCCTCGTCGCACTTGACTTTGCGACCACGGCATGTCAGGCAGCCCGACTTGGACCGGGTGTTGGCGGAGCCAGAGCCACCCTTTCTTGACTGGAGGGTCATGGCCGTTGAATTTGTAGTTGGGTGGGGGGGTGTATATTTTGTAGAAAAAAAGGGTCGAGGCGTTCAGATTATAAAGAGTCTTTAAATCGTGACGTGCAGAGTAAAGTTGATGTGGCGATCAGCTTTAAATTCTGATTCGGGCGAGGGTGCTTGTGTAGGCGAGGAGATGTCATGATAGAGACGAGGCACGAGGGCATCTGCATTCGTATCGTTTGTTCTTCCCCTGCTCTCTTGCAGTTGTTCCTTATCTTCCCTGATCTGTACGTCGTACTTCGGGTCCGTTGAGGAAGTAGAGAAAATAGAGAAAAAAGAGGAGAAAGAGAGGGGAAATGGGTCGAGAGGACGGGTATGTACCCGCGCAGACGACGAGAAACAAAAAAACAACACAGATGGTAGTTGAAGATAAGGAGCCTCATGAAGATCGAGGAATATGCCCCATAGTATGACGAACGTGGCGGAGAAGAAGGCCCTACGGAGTAGAACGTGTATTTGAGGGCCTTTGTTCTAGGCTAGCAAGGGAAGAAGGCAGTCAATGCCAGGGTACACCTTTGGGGGAGGAACAAGACTAGAAAGAGGAGTAAAGAGGAGGAAGTCCGCAACGCGCCGTCGGCAAATCGAGCCAATAGGAAGCGCCATAATGTGCCTCGCGACGAACAGGTTTGGGGGGAGGATGCGACGACAGGCCTCGGAACAAGCGACAGGAAGCGGGCGCAACCACGATATGAAGGCATTACAAAAAGATAAAGGGGCGGGCGATGTTAGATAAAGCTCGGATGATAATGCTTGTCGACTCCGGGGTTCGGCGGCCAGAGAAAGTCCTAGATGTTTGGTGAAGGGTTGCGTGCGAGATAATAAATTGCCAGTCTGGCAAGGCAGTTTTGCAAAAAAAAAAAAAAAGGGGGATGAGATATGTCAAGAAAGAATAGAGGGTAGCAGAGTACTGCTTCCGGATGTTGGTATTGATTCTGCAATATTGGATGGACAAGGTAAACCGGCAACACCGAATACACCGCGAGCGCCGGGAATCCCAAGAGCAAGAAGATGTACCAAAACCCAACACCAAAAATTAAAACATTATAGAGATGTCCAATACTTCCAGAATTTCCAAAATTAGATCATTAGTTTTATTAATGCAAAAGAAATGTATGCAATAAAGAGGCGTTCGGCCTCTCGATCACGTATGCCCATGAGTATACCCGTGATGCCCTGGCGCTGGCGCGCGGCGTGGTCTCGTCCGCCGCTCGCCCGACAGGTAGTTGTAGGTGCTGGCGACGCCGAGCGACTTTTGGATGAGCTCTTCGACCTCGTCGCAAATGTCGTGGATGTCGTTGGCAATGCCCGCGTCCTCCTTGCGCGCGGCGGCCACGGCGGCCGACGAGGGGGCTGGCAGACCACCACCACCGCCACCGCCGCCGCCGTACTGGGATGCCGGCGAGTCGGACGAAATGGACGTGTGGTTGTGGCCCTGGCCTTGGCCGTGGTAGTGGCCGTGGCCATGGTAGTCGTGAATGGGGTTTGTGTAGTGGTGGCTGTGGCTGCCAGCGTGACTATAGCCCTGGCCCTGGCCCTGGCTGCCGTGCGTGTAATGCCCACGATCGCTGGGACTGTTATGAAAGTAGTACGGAGGCATCTCGGGGTTGGCTGCGACGGCGGCTGCAACAGACGAGGATGTGGTCAAGGCGGCATCGCGGCTCTGCACTTGGTGTAGGCGGAGGCGGAAAGCCACCTCGAGGCGCCGGTACAAGGTGGTGCCCTTGCGCGCATAGATCCAGGTGGGCTGGAAGGCGTGTAGGATGCTCTCACACTGCAGGATCATGTCGAGCTGCTCGGCCACGATGGTGGACAGCTGCTCAGGAGCCGCGGATGGCGGCAAGGAAGACGATCCTGGCGTGCCGACACTGCCATAGCCACTGTAGCCGCCACTGCCCGGAGCCGGGTTTCCACAGCACAGATTGAGATAGGTGTGCAAAAGAATGCGGCACACGAGCAGCATGCGGCTCAAGGTGGTCCAGTTAAGGGCCAGCTGGCGGTCGACAAACTGGGCGTGCACGCTCTGAACATACTTGCCAATGGTGCGGTGCAGATCCAAGAGGTCTTCGGGTTCGCTGGGGCCCGAGTTGAACAGCGACGGGCAGTACAGTAGCATTAACATGCCGTGGTAGTTGGTGTTGAGCCATGTGATGGTGTTGTGGAAGTGCACGGCGTGGGCCTCGCGCCTAGCTAGGAGTGTGCCCTGCGTGTACCAGTTGTCGGCGGCACCGCGCAGCTCGTCGATCATGGCGCGACGCTCCCGCAGACTGGGTAGCAACATGCGGTGCTGCTGCTGCTGCTGCTGGAAGGGGCCGGCCGGATGGGACAGGGCTAACCCGCCGTGGCCTAGATGCACTAGTGACAGGCAGCGGCCCTCAATGTCGCGCAGGGCGATCGCTTGGCGTGCAATCTGGAGCGTGGTGATGTGCTCGGCCTGCTCGGAGGCGGCAAACTCCTCGGTCGTGACACCGGGCAGTGACAGGTTGGAGTCGTAGTCCTGAACGGCCAGAGAGAGTCCGTAGACGCTGGCCACGAGGCGGTCGATGGAGAAGATGCACCAGAATAGGCGGTGGCGGAACTCGCGCTGCTGCATCTGGCTGGGCTCAGAGTCGGCCGATCCACGGCGGTTGAGACCCAGCAGCACGGACTCGCGGCCCAGCATGCCGACAATAACCCAGGGCGACCAGCCTTCTGGGTCAAAGAGCGCGTAGATGGTCAGCAGGAGCAACACCTCGACCGCCGGTATGGACCGGTTGCTGAGGCAAGTCTGCACAATCTCCTGGTACGGCATGCGCACCTGTGCGAGCGCCTCGGCTGCGATGGTGCGGTCATCTTCGTCAATGTCCGCGCTGATGCTGGTGCGGTGGCCGAGCCCGGGCATGCCGTTGCGGTAGGCCTCGCCGCCGCTTCTGGTGCCGCCAAAGCGGGAAATGGCTTCTAAGCCCAGGACCATGACGAGGTACAGGCGCACGGACGTGAGGTCGATGCTGTGGCCCTCCTCGAACACGGCGTGGCCGATGTGCGACTCAGCAGCGTCGATGATGGTGCCTTCGTAGAGGAAGGGGTACGAGCGGTGCATGTGACGGAAGTAAGCGCGGACCAGGTGCATATGGCTGAACCTGGCCGTGTACGACCGTACTGGTGGCAATCTGGGCCGGACGCTGAGGGCATCGGAGACGTTGTAGCGCGGCGTTCGGCTGGCGGCGGCAATTGGGAGTACTGTGGCGGGCGGCATTCCGTGGTGTGGGTGCAGAGGGGGTGGTGGCTCGGGATTGTCCATGCTGGAGGGTGTCGGTTGTTGGTGGATGCTGCCGGCGGATGTTGGCCCAGGAGGGATGCTGTCCATGTCGTGGTCCTCGGGCTGGTTCTGGGGTACCATGCTTGGTCCTGGTCCGGGGCCTGATATTGGACCTGGGCCTGGACCTTGGCCTGGACCTGGGCCAAGTCCGACACCCGTTGAAGGCCCTGTTGCGGTTCCTGCGATGGATCCCCTTGCCGCTGCCCCCTCGGTCAGCCGTGCAAGATGAGGCACCGAGTGCAGGTCATAGCCGGTGTCGTAGCATGAGACCGGTGCCGAGCCGACGGGCATCAGCGAGTCGACAAAGTTGGACAGCCACGTAACACGGGCGCGTAGCGCAGCAGCTTGACTAGCGGTGCTGGCGACGGGCGACGGAAAGAAGCAGCGTGCACCCAGCCGCTTGCAGGCGGTGCATTCGGGCAGGATGCGGTCACACTTTTTCTTGGAGTTGCGGCAGCGGATGCAGGCATACATGGCCACCGTGCCGTTGCTGCCCGGTGCGGCGACGGACGGGTTGCCACCGGCGGAGGTCGCAGCGCCATCCTCGCCTTGGCCGCCACCACCCTCGCTGCCCTCGATACCGTCCATGCTGTAGTCGGCCTTGATGTGCGGACTCGTCTTGGACCCCGACGCCGAGGGCCGCCGGGCTATTGGCGTGTTTGCCGGCCGGGGCTTTTCGACGCGGAAGCGGTGCCACGAGCCGACCCCGTCAGGGGTGCTGGGGCCCGACTTGTCCATTGTGGGGGTGGAATAAGACCTCTATCTCTCTATTCGGCAGTTCGTGGCGATCGTCAAATGCCGTTCCCCAGTCCGTCCCCAGTCGTATGAGGAAAAAACAAAGGAGACAAGGGCGGCCCCGATCGGCCTGGGTCACCCGACAGGCGGTGCCTGACAAGCGTGGATCAGTTCCAAACCCACAGCTCACACGGGCTGGCGGGTCTAGAAAAACAGAAAACTAGAAAAAAAAAAAGGGACTGTGAGATGCGAGGTATGAGTGTGCGTGCGTCTCCCCAAAGGCGACAAGGGACACCACACACGCACCAGAGCACACACTCACTCACACACGCAGCCAAGAAGACGCCGAGGCTGCGGGCGCAGGGCTGGCTGCAGGTGTGGACGAGACGTCCGTGGCACGGGAGTGCACACACTCAACCTCTGAGAGGTCACAGTGTCAGGTCAGACTGGGGGACAATCCGAACCTTACCACCGCAACCAAGGCAGACGAGGGCCAGGGGGCAGTCCTGAGCAGCAGCGGACGCCCCTAGCGGGTCGGATCGCGGGTAATAAGGTTTGTAGTGCAGCAGCAGCACAGCAGCGGCTTAGTGAAAAAAGCGAGATAGGCGATGAGACCCCGGGGGGGGGGGGGAGGGGGGGATAGGAGGGGATTGAAGATAGAGGAGGTATTGAACAAGACGGAACGAAGGAGGGAAAAACTGGGCTTGTCGGGCAGGCGATCCCGACTCTTGTGTAAGCTGGGGGGAATGGGGATGAGGGATTGGGATGGACGGCGGATGGAGACGGGGTTTCGATGGGACGCGAGAGGAAAAGTGAGGCTTGAGAGAAAGGGGAAAAAACCAGGAGACCAGGAAAAGCAGAGCGCGAGCGGAGAGGGGGGCCGTAGTTGTACAGAGTACTTTTAGGAGAGGTTTTGTGGGCGGGGGGGGGGGGGGCTTTGTGGGCTCAGACTAGCCTTTGCTCGGCGCTGGTTGAGGGCAGGCACGACTGGAGACGCTGCACGAACGGACAGGAAGCACGACGGACTTAAACGGGCAGGAGCAATGGGCTCGAAATATCCCTTGAATCAAGAGGAAGGAGCCGGTGAAAGTGGAAGAGGAAAGAGCGACGGGCTGTGGTGTCGGGGCGCATGCCCGCGCTTCTGTCCCTAACTGGTGATCTGCGAGGGAGGACGGAAGGAAAGGAAAGAGCAAAGAAGTCGGGACGAATTGAGAGCGACCAGAGCCAAAAGCCGTCAAAGAACGTCAGTGACCGTCAAGGAGTCAGCCCCACGAATGCGCGGCGGGCCTACCCTTCACTTTAAAAGGCGGTCGGTACCCGGTTTGCGTGCCATTGTCGTCATCCGTCCTATTGATTGCGACTGTTAAATCTGGGTGAGCTTTGGTATTTTGCGGGTGTTTTAGGGTGCTCTAGGGGCTGCATGTGTCTCACGGTGAACTTTAATGCTGCATAGGGGTTTACTGGACCTACTTGCAGCCCCCCAACAACGTCACCAGAAGCCATATATGTGCAACTAGATGAAGCCTTGTGAAGACATTATTAAAATACAAAGAAGTCAACAATGACTTTGTCAATTGTACTCAATCTGTCGTAATCATAATATCTAGTAAGATGCATCATAAATCACCGAGATGACTCTTGTCCAGTCCATATTACCCCAAAAAAAATTGAATAAATAAAAAGTCCAACTCTAGAAAAACCATTCTAGACGGCAGTGACCACTCCGGTCCCGGGACCGTGGGCTGCTCCTGCTACTGCGCCCTCTTCTTTTCGATTACCGCTGGCCGTGATCTCGTCTTCCTCCTCCCCGTTCCTTTCATACTTGCCCACGGGAAAGTAGCGCTGCGCCACGGGCACCATCATAATGGTGACAATCTGCAGCGCCAAAAAGACGGCCGTAATCTTGTAGCCAATGTGGAAGTAGGGTGCCTCGCCTGTGTTAAAGGTGATGAGCGGCAGCCAGGCCACAAAGACGTAGGCAATGGTGTCAGTCAGCGCAATGACCATGGCGCGGTGCAAGTAGTTGTAGCCCAGCACTTCGGTGATGTACGTCATGTAGACGCCGGCGGTGCCGGTGGTCAAGTACGTCAAGAAGAAGCCGGCCAGGATGGCGGGGATATTGGGGTCGGCCGCGTGGTCGTGCGTCACGGTGACCGACAGAATGATGGCGCCGATGAGTGACATGGAGGCGCCCCAAACGATAATGGGCCAACGCGTCTGCAGGCCGTCGCTGGTCCAGGCAAATACGAGCGTGAAGAACACAAGAATGCCAAAGCCGGCGGTGGGGATCAGGTTGACCTTTTCCACCGAGTAGCGGCCGGTAGACTTGAGCCACACGTTAAAGTACGTGTAGACGCGCGTGGCTTGGATGTAGCAGACAAACGACACCGTAAACAGGTAGACGGGCCACTCACGGAACAGGTCCACGACGGTGCGCACGGTCAAGCGGCCCCGCGCACGGCGGCCAACGCTCTGCATGCGCTCAATGGCGCGCTGCTTCTCGTGCGGCTTGAGCCAGCGCGCGCGCGTCGTAGTCGGGCTGTTGGGGATGGCAAAGAAGCCGTAGAGGGCGATGGGCACACCGATGATGCCGTCAAAGATGAAGAGCCAGCGCCAAGCGGCGATGCCGTGCACGCCGTTCATATTGGAGTAGAGGGCGGCCTGCAGGTAGCCGCTGAACATCTGGGCGACGCTCGACGAGGCCTGGTAGATGCAGGCACGCTTGCCCTGTTCCTCGGGCAGGTACCAGTTGCCGAGCAGGGTCATGATGCCCGGGTACGCCGAAGCCTCGAGCAGGCCGATGAAGAAGCGCAGCACGTAGATGGTGGTGAGGTTCTTCGAGGCAGCCATGCCCATCACCAGTAAACTCCAGGTCAGCTCGAGGGCGGGCAGCCAGATGCTGGGCGACACGTACGTGGCCATGATGATTTGTGAAGGGATCTGGCCGATGATGTAGCCGATGGTCCAATAGGTGGTGAGGTAGTTGAGGTCGTTGCCGACCATGTGCAAGTCCTGCTGCATGCCCGACACGTAGGCATTGGACACGTTCGTTTGATCGAGATACTTGACAAAGTAGGCGAGGCAGACGTAACTGAGGATGAACCAGTCGATTTTGGCAATGAGGCGGCGGTCCTCGGGCGACTTATCGAGGGAGTCCCAGACGATGCCGGCGAGACGACGACGGCCAGATGGGGGAGAGGCGGAGAGAGACGGGGAATGCGGAAGGCCGTCGTCGTTCTCTGCCCCGGGCGAGCCTTGATGGGACGAGGTTGTGGCGTCGTCGGCCATGGCCTCGGTGGAGTTGACGACGACGTCTTTTTCGGCCATCACGAAAGGGAGAAGGGCAGGGAGAGAGAAGAGGAAAAACGGGTATCACTCCGTTGATAGGGACCGTCGAGGATCAACTCTGTGCAACGTCGTCGACCAATCTGTCAACACCCCTCACGAACCGTGCTGATCACGTTGGCGAGTGGTGCCTGTCGTCTGGTCTCAGCTGCCTACTCTCCAGCAAGAGGTAATGGCAGGCAATGTCAAACCAGGCCGAGTGTCGTGTCTCGGTGACCGATGTACGATGCACGATGCACGATGCACGATGTCGACGTACGATGCACAACGTCTAACGTCGGCTGTGGATGCACGGATGCGGCCCGTGGAACTCGCGATTGTCGATTTGCTGCCAAACCCCGGTCCAGCCCGCGCACACGGCAGTTGTGGACAAATGGGAAACGTGCAAGGCGAGTGAAGCGTTGTGCGGATCGTCGCTCGTTTCAAAGCGACGAAAACGAAGCGAGCAGAAAAATGGTACAATGGCGAAACGTCACAGGCTAGCGATGCCGCTACTGGCCTTTCCTCCGTACTGGGGTCGCTTAGTGCGTTGACGATGAGGGGGGGCAAAGCGAAGCTAGAGGGACCTAGACCACTGGTTTGGCGTTGGGCAAGAGCAAAGGGATGAGCAGTTGAATAAAGAAGTGAGGAAAGAGCGAGGCAGCACGCGGGTTTCGAGGTTCGATCTCGGGAAAGTCTCGCAGGGAAGGAGCGAGGCAAAACGGACACGACAAGAGCAGAGAGAAATTATGAAGCTCAAAAGAAGCTCCAAAAACAACCTCTGCGCTTCTCTTCTTATATCTCGCGATCCAGGCCAAAGAGCGGTCAACCTGTTGTGGTTTTCGCTCCCACGCCTCGCCGCTCCTCGCAGCCCAATACTTTCCTCCCTCGCGGCCCCCAACTCGAGTGGCCGCTTGCCTTGTTTTGTCCATCACGCATTTCGCTTCCTGGCTCTTTCTTTGCTTTTGCGCGCCTTTCTCGTATTTTCTCGTCATTCTGCCCCCCATTGGTCCTTCGCATCCCCAGATGAGACCCTCTCTTGTCAGTTCTCTGTTTCCTCGTCGTTGCCTGCCGACGAGACGAGCCCTCTGACCCCCATTGTCATCCGGATTCGTCGCCTTGGTCTTGGCGTGAACCATACTTTGACCATATTTTGGTCATGGTCAAGCTGCCTTTCCTCCTTTCCCCCTCTCCCCGCTCGCATCAGGCTGTCGACGTTTTCTGGGAACCCGCAGAGCCCAGCAAATCAGCAGGCTTCCTTGAAGCCGGGTTCCGGGCGGCGTCGTATGGAGTGCCAAATTTGTCCCATATCTGCAAGCAGAATTCAATATTGGCTGGCTGTTTGATTGGTTCGCGGGTGCCGGGGGAAACGCCGTCTTTGCGTGGGGGCGGGAAGGTCGAGGAGAGAAGCGCAGACGAAGGGGATGTGAGCAACGATAGCAATGGACATAAGATACTCGTATATAAAACAAAATAAGATAAATGGGGACAGAAGGAGAGAAGAGGGAGTTGAAGAGACAAAAAGGAGGCGTCTCTGTCTTTATATTTTCGCTTTCTTTCGTCCTCCTGGCAGAATGTCTCAAACGGCAGTGTGCGATCGGGATGGAGCCCCGACAAAAAGCGCGCTTCGACTGCAGTTTGAGCGTTTGTCTCCAAAAGGGCAGCGGTGGGAGAGTCCGCTGCAGACCGCTACAGACCGCTACAGCACGACGTACAGTAGCTTACTCCGTCACAATAATTACGACGTATTACGGAGTACAGAGGACGAATTAATTCGGACTACGGAGTGCGGAAGTCCTTACGACATGCAGTAAATGACGTTAGACCAGTCGCTCCTGCTGTCCGCAAGGCCGCAAATGTCGCTTGTGCATCCCTTCCCAGGCCACCGGTCGCGGGTGGGTCTGCCCGCGGGAGGAACCAAGCGAGCAGAATGGCAGACCCTGGCTCCTGGACAATCTTTGGCACTGATCGTGCTGGGCAAAGCAAAGCCAGGGTGCGATAACGTCTGCAGGCTCCGTAATGGCGCCTGGGGCGCTTGGGGTGTTGGAATAGAGCGGTCGGGCCATAGACAGACAAAACAAGCAACAAATCTGGGGCACTGGCGCAAGTTTAACCTCAATTGCAGGAGCGAAGCGCAAGTGTCGCGATCGCTATGGAGAGTGGTGGACTAATACGATGACGCCCGAACGAGCCCAATATGCGCCGCGAGGGAGAGAGGAGGAAGAGCGTAGAATGCAGACGCATCTCTAATCTGGCATTGCTTGGCTTCTATCTCTTTTCATTTTATTCGTTGCTGGTTGTTCGCTCTTGCCCTGTTAGCGATCCTTCCTTGATAGTCGAGTGCCCTCGCTTCTGTCTTTGATAGCGGGGGATGTTTGCCCGCATCGTTCTTTCCTTCTTTGTCCATCCCATCTGCGAGGCCTCCATAGCCACTATTTGTACGGCGTGATCGCTGCTCCTTCTCTCTTGTCTTTCCTCCTTCCACTTACATCTGCAACGGGCCGTCTACAACATCACCACTCGTCACATTATATACTCTTCCGCCGCCAGCATCCAGCATTCCGTCGCGGGCAGTGTCGGCCCCGGTCGACATGCCGCGGGATGCCATGTTTCTGGCCGACGATGGGCCTTTAAATCCGCATCCGCCGATCAAGGCGAGTTTTTGAAATATCGCACTTTGGGATGAATATATGATCTATATTGATATCATCATGTCTAACAAAACAGGTCGTCATCGTCGGCGCCGGCCTTGGCGGCATCATCACGGCTATCTTGCTCTCACACAAAGTCCCGAACCTCGAGTACACCCTCTTTGATCGGCAGGATCGTATTGTAAGTGAATTTGGATGTGTCGATCGGTTCACATACCATGTGCTTCGCTCCTTTTAATGGCCGTTACTAACGTCCCAGGGCGGTACTTGGGCCGCCAACATCTATCCCGGTGTGCGTTGTGACATACCTTCACACTGTTACCGTATGCCACCACTACCTCTTCATTTGGCATGCAGACTACTAACCTTATGCGAGAACAGAGACCACATTCGCTCCCAATCCAAACTGGTCCGAGTACTACTCAACCGGCCCCGAGATCCGCGCGTACTACGAGAAACTCGTCGACGATTATGGCCTCCGCCCTCACATCTGCCTTCGACATGAGCTCCTGTCTGCCACTTGGCGTGCCGACGATGCCGTCTGGGACCTGGTCATCAGAGACTTAAATACGGAGACGACCTTCCACGAGATCACGCCCTTTTTCATCAACTCCCAGGGACGCTTGAGTCGGCCCAAGCTCCCCGACATCCCTGGCCTAATAGACACCTTTGCCGGTACTATCGTCCACACCGCTGCTTGGGATGTGAACCTCGACCTCACAGGCAAGCGTGTTGCTGTCATCGGTAACGGCTCCAGCGGTCAGCAGATCCTGCCCCAGGTCGCACCACACGCCGCTCATGTCGACCACTACGTACGCTCGCGCGTATGGATCACACCAACGTTTCAAAAGAACCTTGTCGAAGCCACGGGTGACAATCCAGGCGCACGCCAGTACACAGATGCCGAAAGGGCCGGCTTTGTGGCGGACCCGGCTGCCTACCTTGCCTACCGCCGCTCCATCGAAGCCAACTTGCACACTAAGTTCCAGCGCAACATTCTCGGCAGTCAAGAGAATGAAGTCCTGCGTGCTGCCTGCATCGACACCATGCGCCAGCGTCTTGGTGGCAGTCAAGCATGGCTGGACCGCTTGGTGCCAGACTTTGCACCGGGCTGCAAGCGCCTAACGCCCGCACCGGGCTATCTTGAGACCATTGTCAAGGGTGCAGACGATGGCAGGGTGAGCTACGTCGACGCACCCCTCGTGGCCGCCACCGCGACGGGGCTGGCCACGGCCGAGGGCGTCGAGCGGCCTGTCGACGTAATAATTGCTGCCACAGGCTTCGCAAATGGCTTCGTGCCGCATTTCCCCATTGTTGGCCGCAACGGGGTCGACCTTCGCCAAGACTGGTCCGCCGACGGCGCCACGGGGTACCCGGAGACGTATTTTGGCGTCATGGCACCCGACATGCCCAACTACTTCTTTGTGCTGCAGGCCCAGAGCAACGGCGGCGGTGGGTCCATCCCGCTGCAAGTGGAGCTGTCGGCGACGTACATTGCCAAGGTGCTGCGCAAGATGCAGCTGCAGCAGTACCGCAGCATCACGCCGAGCCGGGAGGCCACGGAGGATTTCAATGCATACTGTCTGGGTCACTTCCGCGATAAAGTGGTTAGCGATAACTGTAGCTCATGGCTGAAGGCGCCCAAGGCACAGGGAGACGAGCAAGAAGGGGGCCGAACCCTTGTTTGGTGGCCCGGGTCTGGTCATCACCGCATCCAGATGTGCCTGGACCCGCTCTGGGAGGACTTCGAGTTTGAGCGGAGCCGGACGCCGCAGGCCCAGCGCAACCGGTACCACTACTTTGGTAATGGGTGGACGACGATTGAGCGAGACGCTGGGAGTACTGAGGCGCTGACGGGATATTTGTACGAGGTCGGGGCCGCGGACTTGCGGTCCTTGCACGAACGGTGGTATGAATAGGAGAGGATGAGACATGATCACAATGAATAATGAAAACGTCAATCCATTTATGACAATAAATATAAAAATGAACATGAAAATAAGAGGAGTGGTACAATTAAAAAAAAGGTGAAAACGTTTACAGAGTCTAGACACATTTGACCACCGGTTTTTTGTCGGCCCAGTCTGCAGAGAACCACAAGTAAATAACCAAACGCCAGGCATTGAAACGCCGTTCCTAGGTAGAGCAAATCTCCCAGACCACTCCCTATAAAAACATAATACATGTCAAGAAATCAAATCAAATCAATCAAACGCTGGCCGACGGACCATCCATTGGCCCCTTAAAATACCAGCTATTAATCCAAAAAAGAAGACATAACCGAAAAAAAAGACGTAACTCCAGAAGCAGAAAATTGAACAATTATACACCCTCCGTAAATATAAGATATCTGAGAAAGGAAATGACTATAAAGAGCGGAAGGAAGAGGCCAGAGACCAGACTAGTGGTAGGAAGGAATGAAAAGAATATTCTCCTCTAAATTTTATCACATATTCGCAGCGTCGCCGTCCTCATGGATCTTGAAGCCCATGCCCGTGTTGTCGTCGTGGTCGTGCTTGATAGTATTGTCTTGGTCATGCTGCTGAGCGACGCTGGTCTTATAGGCAGCAGCGCCGCCACCCGACGATGACGCCAGCCGCCACGGCCGCCGCGTGCTGGGATACTCGCTGGGCTGGCTACTAAGGTCCGAGTGGTGCTCCTCTTCTTGCGGCTCCTTTTGCCGCTGCTCTTGCTGTTCTTGTTGTTGCTGTTCCTCTTCTTCTTCTGCATTGTTTTCCTCAAACAACGACAGCGACAGCGGGTCTAGGTTCTCGCTGTCCGACATGCTCTCGTCTTCGTCATCGTCGTGGCTGTCTTGTATGCCGCTGAGGTGTTGGCGTTGGCCGCCAAACGTATGTCCAATGTAGTCCTCATCGTCGTCATCATCATCATCATCATCGCCGTCGGACTCAATGCCCGGCCGCGGTTGGTCCTTGGGCAGGAGCTGTCCGTGTGGTGGGCGGCCTTGCTCTTGGAGGTAGTATTGGTCATGTGCACGGCCCTGGTCAGGGTAGTCGCCCAGACCTAGCATGTCTTCCTCGTCCTCATACACTTCAATGTCGTCATCTTCGTCATCATCGTCGTCGTCTTCGTCGCCGTCTTGCGTCATGGGGTAGTCAAAATCGTCAATATCGTCGCTGTCGTAGGCCACCATCATCATATCGTCATCGTCATAATACTGCTGACCACCGTTCCCAAGGCCCATGACGGCAGGCATAGGACCCCGGCTGCCGTGCCGGCTGTTCCGAAGGTACCGTTGCTCGTTCTCCTGCCGATGCTGCCGCTGCCGCTTGCGCCGCCCGCTACCACTGGCAATGGATGACGCAGACGTGGGCGGGTGGTCCGCACCGGCAGTTGTGCTGTACGGCGTCGCGTAAGCAAACGGCGTGGTCCCGCGGACACGCTGCGGTGCCGGCTGGTGCTGTTGGCGATGCTGACGCAGCTCTTGTTGGAGGTGCTGCTCGTCTGCCGGAACGGCCCACATGGCCGTGGGACCACCAGGGCCTGGTGTGACACTCGGGCTGCGGCTGTACCGAGGCGTGTTGCGAGGCCAAAACCCGCCGAAACTAGGCGAGCGCGTGCTCCGGCGGCGGCTGCGCTTGTTGATGCCGGCGGATAGAGGAGGGGCCACGGCAGCGGAGGCAGCAGCATGATTGCTGTCTGCCGAATGGATTCGGCGTCTGCTGACAGCACCAGACGACGCCCCACGCATCATGACGGGGCTGGCCGCCTGGCGTGGCACAGGCACCGAGGTTGTGCGAATGGGTGGCGGAACGCGCCGGGCGGTAGATGGTAAGGACGACGAGAAAAATGGCGACAGAGATCGGCGCAGCATGGTCGGCGCTGTGGGTCCCACAGTTCCAGGCGCCATCTGGTGCAGGTGCTGTTGCTGCTGAAGGCGGTGCTGCAAAGGCGACTGCGCGACAGTAAAAAACTGATCAGACGATCCAGAGGTGCCAATGGACACAGAATGAGATCGACCGGTTGCGGCAGAAGGAGCGCGCGCCGCCATCGTCGCCGTTGCCGGTACCATCGACGGATAGGAAGAACGGTGGGTTGTCGAGCCCCGTGCATGGCTCATCGGCGTCGTGCCCCGACTGAATGGGGACGGTGAAGGGCGACCCATCCGACTGGAGGACATGAGTGGCGAAGAGGAGGCAGACGAAGACGACCCAGAGGTCGAGGCTGTCGGCGGCTGGTCCAGCTTGCTGTCCCATGCCCAGCATGCGTCGTCGATACCGAAATCGTTGTCGCCAAGGGCGACCTGCACCTGGGGCATTTCATGCAGTTGCTGCCACGAACATCCGCGATCATATGCCTGTCGATTTTGCAGGTAGGCGTTAGGTTGCGTGACGTAGAGACGGTGCAGTCCACCTGGTGCCTTCATGACGACACTAGCTGTCATAAAGCTGGCATCCCAGATGGCAGGCGTCAACATCTCTGAGCGCGTGAGGAAGCGCAGGCGCGAGTCCTTATGGACTTTGCGCAAAGGAACCCAGGGCTGCTGCAGGGCAAGAAATTGCGACGTGGCAGAAGATAACGAGGAGCGGCGTTCTTGCCTCGCCGCCGCACTGTTGTTCGAGGACATGAATCGCATCACGGGCCCAAAGGCAGTGGCCATGGCCATCTGCAGACTGCGAGCATCGGCGCCGCGCACTGTCAGCGTCTGGACGAGGCCACGGCTGCGTAGGCGGCGATCAATGTTGCGGCCAGGTTTGCAGGCACGGGGCAGCAGTCGAGGTGTATCTGCGCGCTGTGCGGGTTGTGTCCACTCGTCGTCGCCGTCAGTGTTGCTGTTATCAGAAGGCGCTGATCCGGCTTGTCTTCGCTGGGCCGCCGCAGCTGCTGCCACGGCCTCTGTCGCGCCAAACTGGACGGCTTCTACCCAAACGCCTTTGAGTGGGAACGGGAGGAAGACAACTTCGAGCAGCCAGGGCCGTGAAGGCGAGGGAAGCGCCTGCTGCTGTAGGAGGCTGACGTGCTCCTGGAGCGCTTGCAGCTGGCTCAGGATGGCGGGATCTGTGACCAGGGCCGATCTCGACGTGCGGCTGGCCATGCTCGTCGTTGTCGACAATGGCGCGTCAGATGCAGATACTGACACAATGCTGCTCGCCGTCACGGTGGCCGCGTCGTTGTCGCTGTTGACGTGGTACTTTTCGAAGTCGCTGAAGCGCGACTCGAGCTCGGTCACGCGGAGATCCATATTATCGTGGCGTTCAAGGCACTCTTCATGAGCTTGTGTGGCGGAGAAGGATGCCGACACTGAGGATGACGACGCACAAAAGGACGGATTTTCCAGCTTGTTGAGGCGCGCCTCATGTGCCTGCACAGCATTCGTCAAACTTTCTGGGCCGAGAGGACGAGTAGCTGACGAGGCAGATTGCTGTTCAAGGAGTTGTCCGAGAGGCGATCCAGACGGGACTGTTGCTGGTGCGGCTTGTGTGAGTGTCTGCAAGCCTTTGCCAGCAAACGGCCGCATATACCGCACCTGGCTGGTGTATGATGTGGTGGTTGTAGTAGATGGTGGCGGTTGTTGAGAAGGTGGCAGTAGCGCGGCGTGGGGATTTGAGGTAGGAATAGACTCTGCAGCAGCTACAAGAGCATCTCCCCGGGCAGACATGCCATACGGTCCCCAGCTGAGCGTGTCCGGGATGGAGTGGTCAGCGGGTGGGCCGGCCATGGAGGCAGCAACTGATGGAGGCGCTGGCAGCGCTGGAAGGACCGGGGCAATATCCGCGGGTGCCTCAGGTGCCTCATCGTCCTCTGTCGCCACCTCGTCTTCGGCCGCCTCTGCTTCGGCGGCTGCCATGATCAGGTCGCGGCTTTCCCGCGCAGCGTCGGTGATCATGGCAACAAAGGACGAGTCCAGATGGGCGGGGACATCGGAGGGAAATCCAAACGAGATGTCTGGCAGGGCCTGGTTGTCGTGGTTCGCTTCCTGACGGCTGGCATCCTGATCCTGGGCGGGGCTAAGGGGCGCCCGGTGCGACCGCGGCCGCTCGTTCTCCTGCTCCTGCCCATGGAATGAAGTTGAGGATGGGGGTAATAAAAGTTGTGGTGTTGGTGATTTCTCCGATAAAGATAAAGGTGCTCCCGTGGGTGCTGCGGCGGTGGTAAAAAATGATGTAGTGATCGAAGCCCGGTCCAGTGAAGACGCGCCGTTGGGCGTATGATCGTGGAAACAGGCATGGTGCGAGCACATGCACCAGCCGGTCTGGCTGGCATCCAATCCGGCAAGGCTTCCGTTGAAAAAATTGTTGGCCGGTGCAAGGGCTCCAGCTCCAAAGCTCGGCGTCATGGGCGTGGCGGCTATGCTGCTGTTGCTTCGGCTCCAGAAGCGGCGGCAGCCGCACTGGGCGCCACTGGATCCATGACCCAGGTCGACAAAGTTGCAAGGTCCATCAGGGAGGCGTGGTGATGATGGGGGTTGAGGGGTTGATTGTTGTTGTTCTTGTTGTTGCTGCTTCTGCTGCTGTAGTGGTACCAGCTGCGCGTCGTTTGCAGGCGGCCGTGACGCGCTGTCATCGTAAATGTCAAAGACAAAGGACGTGGGCGCAGCAGGATCGTTCACATGATCATTGGACAACAGGGCGGCAACGGCAGCAGCGGCGTCGAAGGAAGTCGCGGCCATTGGCAGCTCCGGCGGAGGTCATCTCCGGGAGACAGCCGTCCTATCAGGGGAGCGCGGGGGCGGCGGTGCTGCCTAGGACTAGTGGCTGGGAGACGGCGGCCAACAACAAAAGAAACGCGATCCGCGCGGAGTTGGTCTTTCACCAACCGGCGCGGGCTCTAAAGACGCGTCCGAAATCCAGGAACGGCTGGTTATGACGTTAGTCGGGGAAGACGTTGGTTGTTGGTACTCCTAGAAGTAGAGGATATATCGGAGGAGGTTGGCGCGAGACAAATTGCAGTTTCCGTCGGTGGTTTGGTAGGACAAAGAGCTCGTGGAGCTCACGAACTGGAGTCGGGGGAGGGCATGGCACTGTGATACGAGAACGCGGTTAATTCGAGGGGCCGTTCGAGGGGAAAAGGGCCAGCTGTGGCCGGGATGACGGCCGGGATGGCGGCCTCAGGCGACAAGTCTCGAGGACAAGGGGAAGGAAGAACCTATTATCGTATCGGCCGCCAGATGGGCCAACAAGATAGAAAAGGTCGGACGAGGACTGACCAGGCTAATCTGGGCATATAGGAAGAAAGCGGGCGCAGCCGAGGAGCGCGAGAAGGATCGAAAAAGAGATCGAGAGGGCTTTCCTTTCCCGGAGGGGAGACAGGAGAAGAGGCCCGATATAAATATATACTCGTAATAATATGGCACGAGGCAGCGCTCTGGAAGGTGGTCACAAGCGCTTAGAAATATGCAAAAAGTTGAGGACGTGCGTATTCGAAAAGACGACGAGCGTAGGCGGAAGCGGGTGTGAAAAAGATAATGATAGGAATAAGAATGGATAAAGTTCGGAGGAAAGGGGGAATTCTAGGATGCCGGCCAGGTTGACGAGGGGTTGCCGAGTGCAGAATTGCCCAGATTAGACAAGAGGTTCGAGAAGATTGCGGGATGGAAGTGCGAGGAAGGAGCGAAGAAGACCAAAAAAGTAAAAGTGCAGGAACGATTGTACAAAGTAAGGCGTGGGACAAGACACGACGAGCAATTGGGGAGTTCTTGAGGAAAGAGCCGGGGGGAGAAGGAAGGGTGGGCAGGAGGGGGTGGAGGAGAAGCAGGTACTCGGATAGGCAGGGGTGGTGTGTGGGCACGCGGCAAGGGCGCAGGTGGTGTTGACGAGCAGCCGGGGCACCAAAGCCCAGGAAAGAGGCAGGAGCCAGACAAGGCAGGAGGGAGATACGAGTACAGCGAGACGAGGAAGGAGCGCTCCAGACATGCACGAAGAAGACTGTGGAGAGCGCAGGAAGTTCTTGGAACAAGCCGTCCGCTAGGCGAAAGGCTCGGGCAGTAGCTCGCCGGCGGGAGAGCCTGAGGATACGAATCGAGTACGGAGTAAAGAAACGAGAGAGAAAGGACGGTGGATGCAAAACAAGTCAGGCAAACCCGGTCGAGGTGGTGTGGAGATGTGGAGCTGAGGTCGTTGGTTTTGCAGGAGATTCTGAGCAGAGCGAAAGAACGGGACACTTGCGCCAGAACGGGCAAGAGCACAACAACAAACGTGCAGATCTGACGGCGTACAGCAGTTGGTGGAAGGAAGGAGCAGAAAGAGGAAAGGGAAAGAGCGAGAAACGAAACGAAGAAGCGGATTTCAGCACACGCCCTTCAAAATGCCCGCCATGCCACCCTCTCCGACATGCCGCAGTTTGGGGTGCCTGGACGCCCGCCGCATACAACGACACATCTTTCGCGGGTTGCGCACCCGCGCTACAAGTCAAAAGGCTAGGCAGCAGGCAGCCGAGGGGGGATAAGAAGGGCGAATGCATGCGACCCTGTCTCTGCGCTGTGGGGTGAACAGACCAACCAGGCTGAGGACACTCCCCTTCCATTGCTCCTTCTCTCTCACAACTTGACACACCGTAAAAGGCCCTTTTGGGCAACGAAGAGGACCGATATCAAGGGAAAGAACGAGGCAAGACCGGCCGGCAGCGGTTCTTTTCCGGCGTCGGTTCTTCCCTCTCTGTCCCGGCTTTCTCTTTCCTTTCCTTTTCTTCTTTTCTACCCTTTTCCTTCGTTTTCCTTTTCTTTTCTGACACCCCAATTGTGTCCGCATGACCACTTCACTCCCTGGTCGTTTCGCTCACGTCTTTTTCCCACTAGGCCGCCCATCGCGGTCTTTTCCATTAACACCCCTGTCAAAACCACTTTAGCACCATTGAACCGTCAATTTAGACTCGCGGCCCAGCGCGTGCTCCACGCGTTTTGGTTCGAGCGGTGCCCAATGAGCGGTCCGCACGCCTGCCAGTGGGCGCTCTGGGCTTCTTCTCTTCTCACTATTTTCTCTGTTCTTGCGGGCTCGAACACGTCTGAAGCACATTTTCGCTAGGCCCCGTAAACAAACAAACGGGAGCGTCTCGCAGCCGTCATTTGTCGGTTCTCGATCCGACTACACGTCGCCTCTTTTGCTCGGCGCTCTGCTGACACGCAGCATCGACCTCTCCTTTCTTTTCATTGTTATTGTCTCGGAAGCGCCAATCCCTTATTTTGTCCTTTGTTCTCTCCGTGTTTGTTGTGAGGCTTTTTTCTTCGCATTTACAAAAGCACCATATCTAGGGATAAAGAGGTTGCCTGTAGCAGACGAGGATCAGGCCGAGATGGAGAGAAAAGAGGACAGAGCAAAACGATTGAGACACAAGACAAAGGCACCCCTTGCGTCCGGATCGATACGAGTACGCCATCGTTTATCACAACACAGCTGGACTGTCTCACGCCGCCCGCTCAAGAGGCTAGCGCCTGGTGGGACGATCCTCTCTGCCGTCCGTCCCCCGTGCAGCAAGAGCGTTCCTTCCTCGTGCTGTGCACTGTGCAAGTGCATCGCTGCCCACGCCATCTCATCTTTCCCGCTGTCGTTCTGTCGTGCCCGTCCATTCCTGGCCAACGCTCTACTCGCACCATGACCATCTTACATACGACATGCTCCGGTCTATGTAGTCTCTTCAGCACACGTCGTGTCCCGTGCCTCGTGCTCAACAAAAGACGTACACCTCGTAGCCAACCAGTATCTTTACCTCGCCGCCCCATATGTCGTTTTGCGTCATGGCTGTCGTCGGGCTATTTGCAGAGGAGCACGGCGTCACAAGCGTGATGCGTGATGCGTGAAGCCAGTACTTGTAGTTTGAAGCGGCTTCTGCATTCGTCCGTAGAAGAACACTGCTCCGGCCTTGTGCACACACACTCACACACATCATATGCCCGCGGGCTCTCTCACGCATGCCTCCATCAGATACCCCTCGATAACCCCGGTCTGCCGACAGACGAGGCTGCTAAAAGGCCACGTCTTGGGACGTGGGCGCCCAATCCTTTTTTTAGTTCCCATGGCATCGTCCGCTGCACGTGTACCCATATACACGGTACGACGCACGCATTTGCACGCAGGTAGTCTCCAATTGTATGCATTGTATTGAGTCTGTCCGTATATATAACGTGAGGAGATGTGCCCGTAGAAGAAAGAAAAAAGAAGTAAATAAAAAGATAAGAAGAGATAAAATAAAAGCAGATGAACAAACAATGGAAACATATACTACATGGTAAAAAACGCCCAAGACATGCATGCCCAAAAATGATGAAAAAAATGATGAAAAGGAAGAAAATGAGAAGATGAAAAAAAAGCGGAAACAAAGTGCCGCAGGACAGAGATGACACATGAACCAACTCTGCCCCGATGTCGCTGGAGAAAAAAAGTGCGATGTCCCTCTCTAATGTCTTTACACCTCGGCTACACCTCGCCCCAGCTGCCCATGGGACCCGCCGATGCAATCATCGACCCCGTCCCAATCGACCCGCCAATGTCCCAGTAGTGCCGCGACGAGTGCCGCGACGAAATGCTGCTGCGTCGCGCCGACCGCCGCGTGCTCTGGCTGGCACACGACGTGGCCGTCCCGTGCGCGTGGCCGTGGCGCATGCCCAGGATCGGGCTCGAGGGCGTGTTCACACCACCCGTAGCGTTCATGTTGCGGAACGCTGGCATCGGTCGCCGCTCGCCGGTCTGCCGCGCAGCCGACGTGCCCCGCCCGACCAGCGGGTGGTGCTGGCGCACACGCGCGACCTTGGCCGCAGCCTCCTGCGAGTTCATGGTCATGGAGCTGCTACTACCACCCGATCCGTGGCCGTGGTGGTGCGCGTGGTGGTGAAGGTGGTGGCGGTGTGCGTGATTGCTGGCCGACCCAGACCCCGAGAAAAAACGTGACCGCAGGTACCGGAACACGAGCTTGATGTCCAGGTCCTGCTCCCACTCGTCCTGCGTAAAGGCTTGCGCGGGAGTAGGCGTCGATGACGTTGAGTTTGCGGCAGCGTTGCCAGCGGGCCCTGCTGTCACCGCCGCGGCCGCCGTGTTCTCTGTCGCCTGGCCGGGAATGTCCATTGGCCGCGCTTGGTAGATCGTGGGTTTGAAACAGGGCAGAGACGCCGTTGTTCCGGTAGGCGTGACGTCGTCGGTCGTCTTTACGCCAAAAGCTTCACCCGCCTCGTGTTCGCTGCCTAGAACGCGGGTCGCAGGTATCATCGCCTCGGGAATAACCGGCAGGCCAGCGTACGGCAGCGGCATCTGCTGCACACGGGTGAACGTAGAAAAGGCGCCCGGGTGGGAGTTGACGTGCGAGTGCACGAACAGACCCAACTCCTTTGCGATCCGCTCGAGCATGCGCAACTGCCAAGAAGACGAATCGTCATCGTGAGCGCCCATGTCGGCGGAGTCAATGCCGGCGGCCGCCGCTTCTAGGAGCGGGTTGGATGCACGGGGTGTCGATGAGAGGTCCATTTCGTCGTCTTGCACCTCGCCGGTCGCCAGATCTTCGCCAAACAGAACTGACAGGATACGTTCGTCAATGCCCATAACTTCGAGCATGAACTTGCGCGTAATGCGCGACCACAGCCCCTCGTTCGGCTCACCGCCATCCTCGCCAGCTGCCTTGCGAAGCTTCAGCAGGCGGTCATCCTCCTCCTGGTCGTGCCAGTCGGCGCTCGCCTCCGCCTGTGACGTACCGTCTCCAGTAATAGCGCCTGGTGTGAGGGCTGCGTTTGCCGCACTGCCTGCCCGACTGCGCCGTGCAGAGAGCTCCGACCCTCGCCGCCGGCGGGTCTCTTTCTGAATTTCTTCCAGCAGCACACGGCTGTGATCCCACCGCCACGCTTCAATGCGACGTGTCCGCTCAATGTCTTCTGTGAATTCATCGTCGGCCTGCAGTTGCGCCAAATCCAACGATTCGCGCCGCCGCTTCGTGACGCGCCGCGGGTTGAACTGCTCAAACGAATAGAGATGCTCCTGCACGGCAGCGCTCATGCCGGCGGCGTTGCCTAGCCGGAACGAGCCGAGACCGTCATGCGTAGGTAGGTTGACCGTTGTGGCAGTGGCGGTCATATGGGGCGGTAACGGCTGTCCCTGTTCCTCGATTTGTGTGGTTGGGCGGAAGTCGGGAAGGTGGCTGTCCAGGCTGTCGAGCTCGGCGTCGTCTTCGGCGTCGGGCCGGCCATCGTCGCTCATGACGGCCTCGTCGTTGGCTTGGGAGCGTGCTGGTGCTGATGTGAGGAGGGAGAGGTGGAGGTTCGCCGGGCGCGCAAACGCCGACGGCGCGTACGAGGACGCATAGTTGGACGGGACGAGGCTGCGCAAGCTACCCAAATCACTCAGCCGTGAGCGTCCGGCCGTCTGTTGTGATGATTCCGGAAGCGAGTCTAGGATGGACGAGGTCGTCGCCGTGTCCGCGTTCGGGGAGAAGAGCACCCATGTTTGCGACCCTTCGAGGGCGGCGGGTAGTACGGTGGAGATGCGGACATCGTCTCGGTCTTGCGACTCCTCGCGTGGCGGCCGCTGGATGGCCTGCCGTGTGGGCTGGTGGAACGCCATGGGAAATGCAGCGCAGTAATAAAGATGATGAGAGGATCAGGTAGGAGGAAGGAGGAAAGAAACGACGGCAACGCAAAATTGCCGTCGTCGCCCACACTCGGATCAAGGTAAAACGGAGGAGATGGCCCAGGTCTTTTTGTCAGTAATCAGCGATGGGAGATGGGTATTGTCGCAAAGAGGGTTCCGAAAGCGGGCGGGCTAGTGAAGGTCGCCGTGCGGACTAGAGGAACGAAGAGGAACGAAGAGGGGGAATAAGAGGGCAGAAGACGCGACCAGGACGGGGTCGTCAGCGCAATTTCAAGGACGAGACCGTGATGAGGCGGCGATGTGAGCGATAGGAAGCCTTTTTGAATGTTTGAGAGTAATCGACGTCGAAGGCTTGATCTGGTGGCACGGTGGGCGTGTAACACGTTGCGCGAAGGATTGCAGGCGCAGGCGAAGCGAGCGATAGTAGACCGATGATAAGAAGGGCGGCCCGCTCGCTATCGAGAGAATCGGCTGAGCGTCGGCTGGTTAATTAAGGATCCCTCGAGAGAGCCGCACGAGAAGCCTGCGTGGTCCGAAGCCAAAAACGTGGGAGAGTGTGCAGGTCTCGGGAGACGAGGAATGTGGGAAACGGCACGCGTGCTTGTGCTGGTGCTGGTCGGGCTCGTGTGATGAGTGCAGGGCGAAGGGGGTTGACCGCTGTTAATAAAAGAGGGGGAGCGATAAGACGGTTCAGCCCAGCGGCGTGGGAAGCAGGTCGTAAGGCGCAGGGCTTGACGCTGCAGAGGCGACGAGGTGTTGTCAAAAAGGTCAAAAGGGGCGAGGTGAGAAAGAGGACGAGGATGAACAAAGCAGGCGAAGACGTGAGGGACGTTAAGAAAGGGAAGGAAAGATGAATGAAGCAACCGTTGGGACGGTTGGGGGAAGGAGGGAGGCGGGCCAAGTCCCGAGATGACAGCAGATCAAAAGGCGTTGGACCCAACCAACGTCAGAACAACATGCTGGCGGGCAGGAGCGATGGGGCGCTCTTACAGTGTAAGAGTGTATCTCACTTGTATCTCACGCTTCCCACAGCGAGGGAAGGAACGTCCGCGAACAATTGGGCGGGTGAGAAAAGGGGGCCTGCAGGGAAGTGAGGCTGGCTGTTGGTACGAAGTGGGCGCGGGCCAGGCCAGTTTTGGCAGCAGGCAGTGCGTGACCCCTGGGGCTGACCTCCAACGATGGGTGCGTGCTCTGACGCCAGAGCGTCGCATTATTGCTGCTCTGGGCTGGACGATCATCTCGAGTTGCTTGAGATGCGCGCTACGGTGGTAGTGCGTCTCACGCGGACTGGGCTGGACTAAATGGAGCCGCAGAGGGAAAGGGAAAGAGGGCTGGAGGGAAAGAGGGCAAGAGGAAAAAGGAGGAAAGAGAGAAAAGAGGCGAGAGAGGGAAAGAGCGTGTGTCTGACTGTCTCCCACCCTCCTTCCTCGTCGTCGCCCTTTCCTGAATCCCTTCCTGCACTTCCGACAGTTCACCCGACTTGGCAGGAGCAGACTCGCAGAGAAGAGCGGTGGGCGCTCGGAAATGCTGTTTGCCATTTGGGCCCAGATGCCTTTGTGCCTTGGGGCACTTCGCGTTGATCACCTCGCACCGTCCGTCCCCGGTCCTTCGTATATACGGAGTAACGCTCCCACGTCTTAGTTAGGAATACTTGCAATCTCATCTCACATATCCCTCATCTTGCGGCAGAGGGAACAGGGACTCGGTCCACGTCTGGCTCGTCTGATCTTGGACGTGTCGCTCTGACGCTCGCGGAAAACCCGGCGATTCTTCGACTTCTTGGAGCTTTCTCGTAATACGGTGCCGGACTGAACGAACGGTCCAATCCATGCGTTTCCCGTCTTGACGTAGAGGTGGTCGACGTGGTCGAGGTGGTCTGGGTTGGGGGCAAAGGACCGATAGCCGTCTCTGTCAAAGGTGCAAATGGCGACATCATCGCAAATTCGGGGGGGCGAACCCGCCATAGCTTTGCCGGAAAAGCGCGCCACAGGTCCCTAGCTGCCAACAGAACGCCAGGCTATTAGTGGACAAAACGTTATCGGGCGACGCCCAGCGGCAACAGAAGGCGCTGATAACGACTTGGGTGGCCCACCAAACCGCCAATCTGGCACACGCAGTGAGCACTGCAAACCCCATCAGACCCCTCGGCGCCCACTGTTCGCTCTTTCCGCCCAGCGCAGCCTCCCACACCTGCCTGCGCCTGCCGTATTCTACGACGTCACCGTTGTTTCCGTGAATAGATTGTTGCAGGCTGACGAGTGGCTGAACTTTTACGAGCATCCGAGAGAGAATAAATCTCGACTCTGATAAACACTGCTACGCGATAATTGTTTAAGAAGACGAATGTATTTTAATAGAGACCATCAGAGTGTGGCAGGACCGGACCAAATGTCTTCCCCCGCAGACACCAACGTCGCCAAATAGCGCCCACAGGGCGAGCACCAGGTCACGTTTGCTTTCGTTGGGGGGGACTAGACCAACAAAGCATGGCCTACGACATGCGCCTACGACGAGTGAGCAGGCGAGCAAGTGAGGAGAAGAGCAGGGCGGAAGAAGCGATCGACATGGGCAGGCGAGGCAGGCAAACCAAGATCTGGAAGGAGACGCGCTAGTGTCGGTTGTATGTCATCGTTGTGTGGTCTACGACGTACTTGAGAGTATTGTTTGCGGATATCAAAGGCTGAAGGTAAGCTGATGTTGGCAGTTTTGAAGTGGAGGGCGTTGTTCATAATCTATTGTCATTTTGTCTTCAAAGGCTCAACATTTGTAGTCATGTGAGTTGACGTTCAAGGCTGCAGCAACAAGGCTCAGCATAAATCATTAAGTCACGCATACAAATGGAACAGCCTGTTGGTTTTAAAATGGGTTTATTCCTTTTTCGTCTCTTCCTAATTCTGTCTCTCGGGTTCGTGACGTTGGAGCCGTGCTCGAGCTGCCTTCCTGCCCCCAGAGGGCTTCGCCGGCGCGCCCAGACAAAGCCGGGCATACCAGACAGTTGCCCTCGTAGTGGCACTCCGGCAAAGCATGCTCTCCTCTCTTGACAAGAAAAGAAACCCACAGCCAACCCACACGTCGTCTCCGCGTGCGTTAAAAAAAGAAAAGATGTATCAAAAAAGAAAACCTCCTAGCGCCGCTCTGTGCCCGCTCGAGGGTGTTCGTGTGCCACCCTGGCATTTTATCGACCAACATGGAAATATAACGAAGAAATGCAAACAATTCAGCCAACTAAACACCTTCTACCACTTTATGCGGAGAAAGCGTCGGGGAACTGCTTGATGTTCGCAGCCAGGTTGCCCTTGTTGCTCAGGAACTGGACGTAGGCACCGTCCACCCGGACGCGGCCGGCAGCCTTCTTCTCCTGGTACTCGTCGCGGCGGAGGGGCGTGAAGCCCCAGTTCTTGGAGATGATGATCTTCTGGCGGCCGGGGAACTTGTACTGGGAGCGGCGGAGAGCCTCGAGAGCGACAGCGCGGTCTGAAATTGGTTAGTAATGGTCAAAACATAAAGCGCAGTCTACCCATAGGAATCCAGAAGGAACATACTAGAGTCACGAGTGCGGACACTCAGGATGATCTGGCCGATGTTGACACGGGCGACAGTGCCGTTGGGCTTGCCCCAGGCACCGCGCATACCGGTCTGCAGACGATCGGCACCAGCGCACGACAACATCTTGTTGATGCGGACGACGTGGTACGGGTGGGCGCGCACGCGCAGGTGGAAGCTATCCTTGCCGGACGTCTTGACGAGGTACTTGTTGGCGCAAATACGGGCGGCCTCGAGGGCCTCGGAGCTCAGCTGCTCATACTCGTTGGAGACGAGGTGGATGCACAGGGGGAAGTCGTCGACGGTGGCGCGCTTGCGGCCCAGGTCGAAGATGCGAATCTTCGGGTCGGGGACACCACGGTTGAAGCGGGACTTGGGGTACGGCTGGAAGAGGTAATATGTTAGCATCCTGTCTGCGATCGATATGACGACACTGTTGCTTCCCCCTTTCATTCCTTCCAGCCTTCCACATCTTGAAATCCCCGATCCCGGTCCAGAAGTAACAACGAGGCTGAAAAGCCAGTTTTTTCTCATCCCTGAAAAAAGACGATAAAAACGACGATGCAGTCATGCACCATCTCCTGGCCGTCTCCCCTTTTCGTCGTCCTCCTGTCCTGGGATCGTGGGCCCGGTGATTTCCTCCTTTTGCCTTTCCTTCTCTTTCCTTCGCTCGTTTCTCCATCATGAACGCACCTTGTTCTTGCAGTACCGGTAGCAACGGGCGGGACGGCGGGCCATTGTGTCGGATATTTTCTCGGGTTGTCGTTCTAAGTGTTGTTGTTATGGGGTTGTCGTTGATGATTGACGATCGAGAGGCTCGTCCAGAGGTGTTTTATGAAGAAGCCAGAAAAAAGCGGCGGGCGACAAAATTTCCCTTTGGGTGGCTTAGGATTTGCCTCACTAGCTGATTTCAAAGCAAATTCGGCTTGACACCGAATGTTCCCCCATTTTCCCGCCTTTTGTCAGGCAGGTCCGGCGAGTGACTCCCCTTTGTGGAAGGGGCCAAATAAAAGCGGGCCTCTTAGGTCTTTCTTGCCCTTGGGTGACTCCGCGCTACGTCTCGGAAAAACACGTGCCCCACCTTTTCCATCCAACAATTTTTTTTCCGTGCATGCCTTTTTTGCGTTGGCGCTGGCTATGTGGGAGAGAAATTTAGTAGTCAACTCGAACATTAGGAAAGTTTTCTCTTCTCTTCTTTCTTTCTCTCGACATCCACGACACTTACCGACAGCAATCCATACACTTCGTCGACAACCGTTGCAATGGCCCCCAAGAAGAGCAAGAAGGACGCCAACTCCATCAACTCGCGCCTGGCGCTTGTGATGAAGTCCGGCAAGGTCACCATGGGCTACAAGAGCACCCTCAAGTCGCTCCGCAGCGTACGTTTTGATCCCGCGATGCATTCCACGATGCGAATGTTTGCCTGCAAGGAATCGAACTTCAAAATGCTAACAAGGCTTCTCTACAGGGCAAGGCCAAGCTGGTCCTGATCTCCTCCAACACCAGCCCCCTCCGCAAGTCTGAGCTCGAGTACTACAGCATGCTGAGCAAGACCAACGTCCACCACTTCTCGGGCAACAACGTGCGTATACCCTCTCCCCCGTTTCCGTTTCTCTGAGATCGTCGTCTTTGGTGTTGCCCCTTCTCTCCAGTAAACGGCCCAGACAGAAGCCGGCCACGGTTCTGCCTCCCACGGCCGAATTGCGTTGCCTCGTCTCGCCCCCGCGTGGCCGGTGGTCTGGGCTTACCCTGCGAAGAAGTTGCACTCTATTGTGACTTTGGAGGGTTTCCTTTCGTATAACTAACCCGTGTGCTTTTCCACTTCGTACAGATCGAGCTCGGCACTGCTTGCGGTAAGATGTTCCGCTGCTCCACCATGGCCGTCCTGGACCCCGGTGACTCGGACATCCTGGCCGACCAGCAGGCTTAAGCGAACAAACACACACACAAAAGTCAATCAATATCACCATGGGACTCGCGGCTTTCGCGATGAGGATGGTTTATCATGAATGAACAATAAAAATTCCAAAATACAAAAACTTGCCATGTTCCTCGACGGAGTGGTTGCTTTTTTGGGGGCATCAACCGGCGTTCAGGAAAAAGAAAGTCCATGATTGTTATGTGTCAAAGGACAGTGATCTATTATACCAAAGAAAAATAGTCAAGAACAAACCACCGTCCCCAACTTTGAATCGGTATGCTGGCTGTGATACCGATGTGAAGCTTTTGTTTGTGTTTGCTTTGTTGCATATATTTCGTATGCTTGTAAGCGGCCATGATATGTCCAAGACACGTGCATGTTGTGCAATTGACTTCGATCATCTCAACATTCAACCACAACTTGTTACAAAAAGATATGTGCCGTACTGGGGGTTGAGGATTGGCGACTGCCTTGCCTCTATCACTGGGCTGCGCCAGCGATCAGCGCCCATCCGCATGAATGTCCTAATTGTCGTCGCAATCTCCCGCCCTCTGCCCCATTTTGGGTTGGCCGCCGCCTCTTGTTCTTTCGCGTTTCTAGACGTTTCATTAGCACAGGGGTAGGGTTCTGGGCTAGACCCCAGTTGCGTATTCCGATCCCCTCTGCGGGCGCGCAGGATTGCAGACGTGCTTCCGCTCGACGACGCGCGACTATCGCAGCATGGGGAGGCACGTTCCGTTTTAGGAAGCTGGGCACAGGGCCACCGAGATGATCAAAACAGAGCATGAACGGTTGCAGAAACGGGCCGGCGTGGCCGTTTGGTGTTCAGAAACGAACGATTTTTGTTGCAATGTTTGGCTGTAAGATACGACGCATATGTATCTTACTCGCCAGCGATGGTGAAGGCCAAAGCAACAGCTGGTTGTTATATCGAATGGAGACGCAAGGGCAAAGTAGCGTGCTCGTCAATATCAGTCCGACCAGTTGGGGCTGCTGTGCACCAAGAGCATACTTACACATAGGCAACATAACATAGGCAACACTATCGACGCATGACGGCCCCAGGATCGTTAAATGAGGTCACTGGCGGCTTCTGCGCGGTGGTATCTTACGTCGCACCTACTGGGCGCCTAGCAACGAGCAGCGCATTCCTCGCAGCAGCTTCAGCCTCTCACTGACCATTCTGACTGTCTGACTTTTTGATGTGCTCCTGTACTGTCGCAAGCGCTCCGCCCCGGCTAGCTGCATTGCAGTCTCTGCGCATAAGTTGAGTGCCGTCGTCGAATCATGCTGTTGTTGCCCTTCGCCGCCGTCTAAAATTATCTCCTGTCGTGATCGTGTGCCAGACACAAACCGCAGGGCGCCATGTCTTTGTCGTGCGCCGCAACCGCAAAGGACAACAAACCTCACGCTCTGTTTCTCAAATAACAATGTGGGTTCCCAGGGCGACTCCACTCTGCAACTGCTCCGCCGTACGACCAATTGCTCTTTCCCCCATTTCTCTTCATTTTCCTTTCAGAATTAGCGTTGCAATTACGCAAAGTTTGTCGTGACTGCTCCGCCTAGCGAATTGCACATGGTTGTGTTTACAATGTACTCGTGCTATTCCGTTCCCTCCTTCCTCCCAGGAGCGCAATTAACGCCTGCCCTCCCGAAACGCTACCGCCAGGGGTTGGTTGCTCTTGCCGTGCTAGACCACTAGCAATACCGTGCCTGGTCTGGCCTAGGCCCAGCAAACGACCATCTTCCCATTTCCCCTGTGCTCGAACTTCGCTCGCTCCTTCCTGTTCCTTCTTTCGCGAAACACGACACGCGCAGTTTCCCAGCATCGACAACTTCCACTGTTCTCCTGCAGAGTGTCTGTGGCTCGCTGCTTTGCTGAATATCCGAACGATTGTACCTTTCTGGCGTCACCCCTCTCCCAGTTTACAACGCAGCACTCGACCCCTATTCGACCATCGCCCGCATTCCTCGCTTGTTTACTCCACATTCTTTCCCAACTTGGCGCCTGTGCTGCTGCTCAACGCCGCTGAAGAATCGACGCAGCAACAAAGAGCGGTCAGCACGAAGACAACGCCAGCGAAAGGAACGGCGAATCTAGAAGACAGCGACAGAAGATAACACAAGCAATACAAACACACTCGAACACCATGTCGACACCCACAGCGAAACGGCCACCGGCTGGGAGCCGCGACTCGCCGAATGCGTCACCCTCTAGACAGCCGCGCGCTTCGACGCCCAGCAGCGGCGACCGTACCGGTACCGGCACGGCCACCCCGACCAGCAGCGTCGGCCGTACACGCTCGGTGCGATCCAGCACGCTGGTGTCGGCCCGGGCGGCCGCCGCACAGCGGCGCGAGTCGCTGCTGAGCAACTCGACCAGTGCGCCGTCGCCAGCAGCCAACGCAGCGTCCAACACAGAGGCCGAAGAGGCCGCGCGGGCCGAGACCCTGGCCCTGCTCGACGATCTTAAGGAGCGGTTGAGCAAGGCGGAGGGCGCCAGCGAGCAGTACCAGAGACAGAACGACGTGCTGCAAGCGCGGCTAGACGAGGCGGTCAAGGAGCACTCGAAGCTGGAGGAGCGCGCACACGAGTATGATGAGCAGACGGAGACGCTCAAGAACGAGAAGCGCGAGATGGCGCGCCAGATCCAGCAGATGGAGACCATCTACGAGGCCGAGCGCAGCTCCATGACCCGCGAGAAGGAGGACATGGGCAACCGCGAGGAGGAGATGCAGCGTGTTATCCAGCGCCTCAAGGACAGTCTGGCACAGCGTAACGCCGACGACGAGGGCCGGCCTTCGAGAATATGTAAGTTTGCTCCAAGACACCACGCCTTATTTGTCTGTTCCCCCCATACTAACACACGCCAGCAAGCAACAACTCGCCCAGCGTCGACAGCGGCAGCTTTGCCCCGCCCTCATCCCTCCACCGCAGCGACTCGCGCAACAACTCAAAGCTCCTGCTCCAGAAAGACAAGCTGATCGAGTCACTACGATTGGAGCTGGCCGAGGCCCAGATCAAGCTTGTCGAATCCGAAAACCAGGGCGGCGGCCGCCTGCACGAGGTCGAGCGCCAGCTGATGGAGGCACGCATGGCCAATGCCCGCCTTATGGAGGACAACGAGAGTTATCAGCTGCTTCTGCAGGAGAAGACACTTAAGGGCGACTTCGGCACGGCGGACTTTGGGTTCGGCGGCGGTCTTGGGCTTATCGGCAACACGGGCGGCACGCACAGCCGGCCACGCTCCTCAAACGAGGACGCCCTCAACGCGCTTGAAGGCCGCGCAGTTGGTGGATCCAGCCTGGCAGACGAGCTCAACGAGGCGGCCGGCAGCGACAGTGACGAGGCCGTTGTTGCTAGTAGTACCGGTGCCGTTGGCGCAGACGGCGCCCCTGTTGAGGGTCAGCGCCGGCTGGAGGCCGAGCTCAAGTCGCTCCAGGACCAGAACAAGGCGTTGACGCTGTACATTAACAAGATCATCGAGCGCCTGCTGGAACACCAGGACTACCAGTACATCCTCGACAAGTCCACCGATGGCAAGCAGCCGCCACCCCCTACGGGAGCCGCCGCCGCAAACGCAAACACTGACAAGGAGCTGCCGCCACCGCCACCGGCCCAGCCGCAGCAGCAAACCACGCCGCAGCCCAGTGCCATCCAGTCCTTCCTCCAACGCACCAAGTCAATCACCGTTCGCCCATCGGAGCCGGCAGCGGCTGTGGGTGTAGCCGGCAAGCGTCCTCGGCCTGTGTCTTACATGCCCGAAGCCGTCATGAGCAACCCCGACACGGCACCCTCGATCCCCATTTCCCTGACGCGCACTACCAGCATGCGCCGTCCTATTCGGCCCATGAGCGAGCAGTACACGGGTGCCGGCGGCAGCAGCGGCACGTCGGCTGCCTCTGTGGTGAATGCCATGTACAAGGGCGGCGGTGTGGACGGTCCTCTGTCGCCCGGCCTGCGCAGCTCACAGTTCTTTGGCAGCGGAACCTACACCGCATCCAACGGCGGTGCTGGCTCGGGATCTGGCAGCGGCGCTCGCTCGCCCGGCATCGGCGGCCCTAGCGGTAACGGCGCCAGCGGCAACTTCCCGGGCATGCGCAGCGAGACGTCGAGCGTCTCGGGCGATTCGGCATCTGGCGAGCGGGCCAGTGGCGGCACCGGCAGCGACACGTCGCCGCCGCAGTCGTCGTCGAACAACCAGAGCAGCCCGCCGCGCCCAGTCCACGAGAAGACGGCCTTTACAGGTTCCAAGCCGCGGCCGCTGCGGCTGGTGCAGGAGAACACGGACAGCGTCACGCCGACGGCCAACAAGCGTGCGAGCTGGATGGGCTGGTGGGGCAAGAAGGACGACGGGTCCGCGGCAGCAGGAAGCAGCGGCACACCAACGCTCACCGGCATGCCGGCCTCGGCCGAACCGATTCAGGAGTAGAGCACACTTTATCTTTCACTTCTTCCCATATAGCGGTGGACTTGTCAAAATTGACATGAATCTCGCTTTTTTTTTGTTATTCTCTTCTACTTATTGCCCCCTTTTTACACAGCTGGTTGGATACCCTTTTCTTCACTATAGAGAGTATGACCTACTTTCACTTTAGGACGCTTTTCTCGTTCTTCCAGGAACGTTTTCGGCCGTCTTGTAATTATCAGTTTTGACTTCTCACTTTTTCGGTTTTGTTTACGGGGTCTGAGGAGGAAAGTTGGCGGTTTTCTTGGGAGATTCATTTTCTTTTGGGCTTTGTATATGATGAACGAAACAAATATAAACAGGGATAACAACATTAAGGAGTGCGATGCTACCCAGGCGTGACCGTGATTTAAGATGTATATGGAGGTAAACAGATACACACCTCCTGTCACTAAGTTTACGTTTGGCTGGTCTTCTTCTGATGCCACTTCCAGTCGGAGACATGAATTTCATGTCAGAGAAAAAACTGATGAAAAACAACCGCTTTGTTCTCTCCAAGCTGCGAGCGAATATGCGCTAGCCAAAGCAAAAAAAGGGCAGCTAAAGCAGCAGGCAACGATGGCAGAAATACAGCATCTGCAAAACAAAAAATTGACCAAGATCAAAAGATCAGAGAGCGAAAAAAGGGCATGCCTTGAAGTGATTTCCTTCCATTGTTTGTCGTTACTAGTCGTACCTTTGTTGTCTCCATAGTCCCTTCACGCATCCCCAGCCTGAAAACGAGATGCTTGAAGAAGGGGAGAGACGCCCTTTCCAAGCAACTGTTTTGCGTCGTAACCACCACGAATAAGATCAACAGTTTCCCACTGCTCTTGTCGTGACTGCTGTCCAGGCCGGTTCGTTTGCGGGAGGGCACTGCACTTTGTCGTCCTTCCCAGCTGTGATTTTTTGGTAGGGCCCGTGTCGACGACCGCCCCCTGTTTTGTCTTTGTTCTCTTTTCGGGTTTGGTCGTGATGGCTGCTGTTGACGAAATGATCAAAATTTTTCTTTCTTTTTCCATAGACTGAACTGTTCACAGTCTCCACTTTCTTTTGTGTTCCATATAACGACTCTTGTCTTCCGTTTCTCCTGTGAAGGGGAAAGGGATTAGATGTCGTCGATGGCGATGTCGCCAGCGTTGCCGCCCTCGTCACTACTCTCGTCACGCTCCTCGTCGAACTCGAAGCCAACGTCGCCCTCACCGCCATCGCCGTAGGTGTCCGTCTCGTTGATCTTGGCGTGCTCGGGTAACTCGCCTGAGGGGAGGGGAAGTTATGTGTTAGTATGTGTATACGTGAATGGATGTATGCATGCATGTAAGTGTAGATGTGGGGTGATGAGCACACGACCCAAACGGGACAGCTGTGTGCCCCGCATCAACAACACCAACAACTTCACAAGTTCAACGTACCGTATGCCTTGAGGTTACGGGCCTCCTCCGAAGAGTACTTGAGGATGACGTCGCCCTTGCCGTCCTGGAACTCGCGAAGGGACAGGAGAATCACGTCGCCGGTGTTGATCCTGCATGGCACAGTTAGCAACGCGTCTTGCTTCCCCGCATTTGACCCCGGGCCGGAGCAAAGCAGGAATTGTAGGTAACATGGAATCCGTTGAGCACAAACTTACCAAACCTTCTTGCGAAGCTTGCCGCGGATCGACGCCAGGCGCATGGTGCCACTGTCGTCGAACGCGCGGGCCTCGAGACGGCCGTTGCCGAGCATCTTGATGACCTGGGCATACTCTGTTGCGTGTCAGCGGTCGTGCTTTGGCCGTCCGAAAAGAAACTGATGCCCCTCCTCGGCTTTTCCCCAAGACTCTTGTGGTCGTCACATACCTTGGCCCTCCTCCTTGAAGATGAGTTCGCGCTTGTCCTTGTCGCTCTCGTTCTTACCCCTCCGCCGGTTTTTACCACCCTAGAAAGTGCAGCGGTTAGCTGCAACAGTTCGTCTGAGACCAAGAATGGGAGCAGAGAGAGGGGAAACACACCTTTCCCTTGTTCTTCGGCATGTTGACTGATCTGGGTAATCAACGGGGGTCTGTGTCTGGTTATTTGTTGGTGATTTCGCTTTTCGAAGTGGAGGGAAGTGGAAAGAGACCGACGTCCCTAATAAAAGCACTTCAGTAGTGGCGTTTGCTGGTTTTGGACGAAAGGCGCTGGCCCGGGTGTTGAAAAATAAGTAAGAGAAATAAAAATGGGAAAGATCCGGGTGGCGATTGGCTGCGGCCGCGATGACACACAGTCCACAAATAGAGGGGTTGTGTTTAAAATCTGCCTGCTGTTTTCGTCACTTGTCGCCCTGTCGCTCTTTCCGTCTAAACAAAGAGCGACAATGCACCGCAATGGGCTCCTGCCTCGCAAGCAAAATGTCCCCCTTCCTTCCTTCCTTCTATTTCTGAGACAAGACTCATTCCTGCCCTGGGACGACGCAGGGCTTTCCTCCTGCCTCTTATTTTACCTTCTTACTCATTATGACTGGCCTTGTTTGATCACAGCCTCTGGCGATGAGCCTGGCCTTATGTTTTCGCATCTTTACCCCACCACAGGCCTTCCGCTGCACAAACAGGCCCCATGGCAACAGGATGCAGCGTCAACCGCGACGTGCGCGCCATGAATGGTTGCTTGAAACGCAGGAAGCGGGGGGCGTGATGCTTGCAGGCGGCTAGCAAGGGCTGTGGCCTGCCCATGACCACTGTATTTCTGTTTAGGGCACTCGATAAAAGTCACGTGTTGATGACAAAGGTAGTGTCACGTGATTTTACAGTTTCTCTTGTTAGTGGCCGTTGATGAACAGCATTGTTCTGGAGCTTCATCCAAACGACAACCTCCAGCGTCCCTAGCGCTCCTTTATATTTGATGATTACGTCCCTTGACCTGGGTTCATCTCAAAAAGATGCTCGCCCGCCACTCGAGTGAACGGCTCGGGCGCTTATGCGCCTTCTCCTAGTTACATGAAGACTTGACAACTGTCTCGACAAATGGATTTTGTTGTTGGGCTGCGAGGCGAGCGCAAAGCTGCCCAAAGTCATCACAGTCGATGTGGATGTTCCTCCAGGCACGGCGTGTATCACGGAACAGACGAACCAGCCTTGGGATGTCGTATTTGCGTGCGTTGGTGGCACCTGCATAAATAGAGAGCGCGGAAGCCGACCAAGTATTCAGGAAAGGCGAAAACCTGGTGAAAGACTTGTCCTCTACCTCTCATTCGGCTGGCCTTGCGTTGTTCTACGCCATATGCGGTTTTCTGCTCGGCTGGCAAGGCGACATGCAGAACGCCGACACGGACGCGAAGACGGGTAAAAACATTGCTGGAAAGTGGTGACCACATTCCATTCGAGGCTGGGAAAACGTCGTCTTTTTATAAAGCGCAAGGCTCGTCCATCGCCAAGAGCCTTGGATTTGACTATGTTTACTTGGTATTGATGATGCCGAGCAGGCGAACTTAACCAGAAAGACCTTGCATTTATTACTGCACACGGTTACAAGACAAACTCAACAAGCAAGAACACACATAAAAACACCAATGTAGGCAGAACGTGTGATTCGAGAGCGCCTGAGAAACGGCTTTTGCTGCTCTATGACGCGTTTGTCGTAGTGTGCCACGTCGCCGCCTGTGAGAGGCTGAAGCCAGCCGTGTCTGCAGTGTGGACTCTATGAACCCTCCGCCATCCGTCGTCGGGCACGATTTTTTTTTCTCCTCCCTTTTCCTCTCTCTTGTTCTGTTTCCCCTCTTTTCTCCCTCCCATTTCTCCATTCGCCTACTTTTCCTGGCGATGGCGGTGTCCCGTGATGGGTTGACCGCTTCCTCTCTGTGGGTTGATTTTCACTTCTGCCTCGCTGTCGTGTTCATTTAATTTTCTCATCCCCCCCACCTTCTCGTCAGTTTACTCTTCTGCAGCACGCGGTAAATCGCGGACTATTCCGTACGGAATACTCCATACAATCCCATATCATGAACTCTGCCCTTTTCGGGAGTATGCTACTGAATTGGGCGGTTGCATCCGACACGTTGCGGGCGAGGCTGGCCGTGTCCCCTCCGTTTCGAGGCACGAACAGTCCACAGAGGGCTCCTTCTCGTACGAATATGAATGGACAACGGCCAACGGCCAACGCACAGGAAAAGACGCACTTGCATTGCAGGCTGCCACTCTCCCGTCCCTCCGTTTTCGAGCTGACACAAAGTACTTTGTTCCCATCGGACTTCCTCCCGCCGTCCATCTCAATCAGCACACCGCAGGTAAGCTTTCATGTGGTCAGCGGCGGCCGGCACTTTGCCCCTGATTGGCACACCCCGCGAGTAAGATACTTGATCGAGTACGACGAACAGGTACAAGTAAAATATAATTCACCCTGCGTCGTACGTCGTCCATACAGGTGAGATACCCGGTGGAAGTGCGTCGGCGTTTGATTCCCTCTTTCTCAACAAAACTTGATGAGAGAAATTAGAATGGCCCTCGAGTAATTTACCTCGTTCGGCAACGCCCTCATGTGGTCAACTGCCAACACAACAGGGAAGCGGTGAGTATTCTCCGTAGGGGCCATTCCGGCAATGGGGGTGAGAGCTGGGGGGGAAACAAGCCGAGATAAAAGAAAGGGAAATGGCAAGGTGAAAGTGGAGTCTGCAAACGTGGAGAGAAAAACAAGGGCAAGGGAACTGTCCAGAAGACCACCCAAATTGAAAAGGCAGAGAAAGAACGAAGAGAAAGTCCTCAAAAAGAACAACACATGCAGGAAAAGGGGCGACGGAGCGCGGGACCAGGTGACGGGAAGAGAAAAGGTGACAGGGGTGGCGAGCGAGACGACATGGGGAAGAAGAGAAAGAGGTCACCCGCACACTGTCACGAGAAAATAAGGGAAACCAAAGGAAAATAGGAAAACCGAGGAGGAAAAAGGCGACGATAGTTCGAATAAAATGGGGGAACGGAGAGACAGTGTCAGGTACGACGCCGACCAGCCGAACAGCAGGCAACGGCAACGGGGCCTGGAAGCAACTGGAAGCAGAAAAGAACAGGAAAATCCTCCTCGGCAAGGGGAACAAGCAGGGCGAAGGAGAACTTCTACGAGAAAAAGAAGAAAAAAAATAATATAAAAATGCGGTCAAGCCCGTCGGTACAAGGGCGCTCCCAAAGAGGTACCGCCAAGTGCCACACGACTCCCGCAAAAATAAAAGTACCGCGCCGCTCTGCCGGTGTTGCGGGCAGGAACCAGCCCTGTACTAAGATTAGCGGATTCCGGGGGGTTGTTTCTGGGAGGCGGGCGTGCAATACGTGGACTCGGTGGACTGCCTGCGACGTCAAGGAGTGGAGTGAGGAAGGCGAGGAAAGCAAGGAAAAAAAAGAAAAAAAAGGATAGACAGGGCAGCGTTCCGAGCACCAACCGGCAGAGACCGTTACGGGACGGGCGGCGCAATTGTTTGGCCCATTTGCGCACTCAACCTGACGCACGCCTGCTTTCAGGAAGGAGCAGGGGAATTCCCAGTGCAAAGCCAGGGCAGGAGCCAGGGCAGGCGCAAGTCGATGACGGCATTCCCCCCAGGCCGTTGCGCTGGCCGTGCATGTGCATAGATTATTTCCCTCTGGTTCTGCTCCTGCCGTCTGTCCTTCTTTTCTTTTGCTCGAAATGCGCGCCCTCCTTTCCCTTCGCTGATTAGTGCCGCTGACGAGAAGGCAATACGGACTGTTTTGCGCAGGTGCGGGAAGTGTGGTTTGTTTTGTTTCGTGCCATGGCTCGCATGGCAAGCGTGGCAGCGTGGCTCTTCCATCGTCGCTCGGGGAAGGGGCGGCCTGCAGGCCTAGCGCAGGGAAGGCGCAAACGGATGCTTCGCTCCGTTTTTTGACTACTTTTGTTCAGTGGTGACGTGACGACTTTTGCTGCGAATTTCGCCGGCGGGTCACAGTGGACGCTTTGAAATCTTGCTGCCTTTTTTCAGCGGCACCTCGTCGTCTTCCTTGCCCTTTTTCCCTTGCACATCGTTGCCTCATTTTCTTGTTTATCGCCCTGCCGTCATTCAACAGCCACGGAGCTTTCGAAGCGAGCTGTTTTTTTCAAAGAGACGAGTCGAGAGTAGCTCCTGCCTCCACCCGTCGCCGTATTGCCTTCCTTCCTTTGTGCCTCGAGGACTGGCTCACAACACAGGCAAGAACGAACCACGGCTCGCACGGCTTCCTGGACTTGGGGCTGTTGGAGCCGTCACACTGTGTACACTAAGCCACACTGTGCGTCACACACAGGCCCAGACGCCCAAACCCAAGGCGTCCACCGTTCAAAAATAGCGCCCCCTCTCCACCTCCGTCTCTGTCTTGCTCCTCGCTCCTTCCACGCACGCCCCGTCTTTTCCCAAAAATTAAGGCCCCGTCTGGAACAGATCCACTTGTTACGCAGCACAGAAGCACGATACTGTGCAAGAGCGAGACAGCGAGACACAGCGCTAGTGCACGCCGACAAGTACTGCGCTCCTTCCGTTTCCTCTCAGCCAGCCAAATTCTGTTGCCAACACAGACGACGTCCCTTCCTCGTCAACACGCACGAAAGCGTCACATCAACAACGCATACTTTTCCCCATCGCCTTCCCTCCCTCTTGCTTCTATCGTCTCCCGCACCCACTTCTCTTTTTTTTCTTCCATTCTTCCATTTCTCCCTCGTCCCTCCACGCAACGCATCCAACGCTGCCCAACTGACGACCGTGACCGTCCTGCCTGCAATCCACGGCTCCTATTATCGAGAAGCCGAACCCGTTCTCTGCAGACGTCTCACTGTGCCTGTCCCACAGTCCACACTTCGCGCCGCCTCGTCCTCCCATTCGCCTTTTCCTTTCTCCGTTGTCTTCGCTGCGGCCTTCTTCTTTTTCGTTGTCCTCCGTCTCCATCTTCCTTGTCTCTCTGGCTAGCCCTTTTCCAACGTGCTCCATCGCTACCCACGACCGACCGTATCCCTGGCGCATTCCGCCTTCTACGTCCACCCCCATCCTCCGTTCATCGTCGAACCTTCTGCTGCCTTTTCGGACTGTCCACCCTGCGTACTCGAGGACGACCACAGACGTGCAGGGCCAACAAACCAGCAAGCCAGACAATTTATGCCCGTCCAACCGGGATCGTTTACGGAATAAACGACCGCTGAGAGAACCTGGCCCTTTCTGCCCTCCTCACCCTCCTCACTCTCCTCTCACTTTGGACCTCTCGACCGCCCTACGCGCCCGCCTTCTCTTCGTTTCCTGGAACCACAATATGATATCATGATTCAGACTGTGTCACCATTCGAACGTCGGAATTCCAGCTGAGAGACGAGCGCACGCGTCAGCGTATCTGGAACGTTTGACTCAGACAACGCCCGCAACCCTCCACGAGAACGGCCTAACAGCCAAACAAAGCACACAACGTATCTTGCTCCATCATCCCACAACACTGAGCCGAAGATGGACAGGTCATCCAATGCAGTAAATGGCGCGCCTGCCAACCAGGCGCACAGTCCACACCCCACACCCGCCCGCGAATCATCCGCTGCCTCGATGCGGAGACTCGATCTCGCACAATCCACAAAACAGACAACGCAGGCTTCGCCGGCTGCGTCTGCTACCACCTCTGCCAGCGCATCCCCGTTTGCATCACGAGATACTTCACCGGCTCGCCCCTCTGCACGATCACACAGCGCCATGAAAGTAGCCACAGCAGCAGCCGCCTCCGCAACGTTGACGCCCGCACAACCGTCGTCGTCGTCCTCCTCTACATTGCCAAAACAGTCTGCTTCGGCAACGCCTTCAATTCGGTCGCGCAGGAACAGCCAGCAAGAAACGAGCCCATCACGCAGCCGCACCAGCATACACACGCCGGCCACGCAAAAGGCCGCCACTCTCGCTTCTTCGACGATCCCGACTCTCCTCCCGACCGCATCCGATGCGTCCACCGCCCGCGCATCCGGACCCCAGAAATCTGAACAGCCGCGCGACAACCCGCGGTGGCCCGTCTCGCCGCGCCTGCGCTCGCCTCCTCCCGTCCTCAACCGCCCGAATCTCCCGCCCTCCGCGACGACCTCCGACATTCCCTCGATCAACCTGCAGCGCACATTGGCTGCGTCGCCATCACTCGACGCCGTGCCAGCCCCTTCCGACAGCGAAGCCGAGGACCTGTACCTCCAGCCTGGCATGCGGACTCCGGTTCGCGGCGTGAGCGGCAATGTGCCAACGCTCGAGACCGTCCAGGAGGCCAGCCCTCTGGCATCCTCCCATGCTGTCGATGCAGCGATGGAGAAGCTTGAGGTTGCCAGTGTAACATCTGATACCGGCACCACCACAACGATGCCTGAAGTTGCCGAGGTGTCCCCTGTCAGAACGATTCGTGCGCGCCAGCTTGCCTCACAAACTTATGAGAGTGGAAGCGAGAACGGCAGCACAAAGAATAGTCGGCGCACAGCAGCATCAGGATCTGCGCCACCCCCTCTTGCGTCCCGGAACTCGAGCACAAACAAGTTGACCGGCAAGGGTAAGTCGGGCGAGGCATCGCAGCCCACGATGACCGTCGAGACCGAGACGGTCACGTCGATCCCGAATGTGGCCCTTGGCCCAAGTGCCGCCCAGGGCTCAAACGGCAGCCTGCGCACGAAGCCGAGCTCGGAAACTATCCGGCCTAAGAAGGAGAAGAAGAAGACTACGCGGAAACAGACTACTGTCACACCTGGTACAGGTACGTTACTGGAACGAACTGCCGCTTTGTGTGGACCTAGATAAACATCGATTCATCGTTGCTAACAATCTTATAGCGACCTCAAAAGCCGACATATTTGAAGCCAAGGTGGCGAGCGCCGTCGACGAAGCAAACACGTCCGACTCCGAAGAAACGTTTGTGTACGATTCGAACCCAGCCGAAAGCCGTGATCGCCCGCACCGCTTCCACCACTCACGGACACCGAGTGCCACTTCCTTGGCCAACAACCAGAACGGCATGCGGTCGATCCACAGCATCCTTGAGGGTGCTGGACCGAGCGCTGCGGTCAAGAAGGGCATGAAATTCGTCAACACTTTTAGCAGCGGCAACGGCAACGACAGCGGCATGGGCGGCGACGACGAGACCAACGCGGCCACCATTCGCGGCGTAACGCCCGGCTCTGGCCGTGGCACCGCTCGCCTTCATCACCATGTCGGCGCAAGCGGCAGCCACATTGGCCGCTGGGGCCTCAATGGACCGAAGAACGGGCACCAGTCCATCCTCGACAGCGAGTCGCCCTTCCCCGTCAACTCAGCCTCCCGGCTCAAGACGTCACTGGGCGGCGCTGCCAACGGCTCCACGTTGCGCCAGGCAGGTGGCGCCACCAGCCCACGACCGTCCACCGGTAGCATCCGCGGCAACGGCGGACCGTTCTCGCAGAATAGAGGCTTTGGCAACGGCACCCTCGGCTACGACATGGACGACACGACGCCTGGTCAGGCTGACGACGAACGGACGCCTTTGATCTCCTCGTCTATGCGCGGCCCTGGCCGCACACCCCGTACACGCCGCCACCACATGTCCCTGCGCTCACTGGAACAGCAGTCGTACCACCACCCGACGCCGTCGTTCCTGAACCGCTTTGCCAGCTGCCTGGTGCTGACCGTCATGCTCATGCTGGTGATCTCGGGCGCGATTGGCTTCATGTTTGCGACGTCTCAGCCGCTTGAGGATATCGAGCTGGTCAAGATCAGTGGCGTGATTGCCAGCGAGCAGGAGCTCATGTTCGACCTCATGGTGCGCGCACACAACCCCAATGTGGTTGTCGTGACCGTGGAATCGGCCGACATGGAGGTCTTTGCCAAGTCGCCGCATGCCGGAACCGACTCGGAATGGTGGCGGCGCCCACATGGCGACGACGACTCTGCTCACGCGAACGACGCTCGCAGCAACGACAACAGCAACAGCACCGACCTGGACGCCCTGGATAACGAGCCGCGCGACCAGCCAGACAGCTCCCCCAACTTTTTGCTGGGCAAGTTTACCGAGTTTGACAACCCGCTCTCCTTTGAGGGATCCTTCTTCCACCACGGTCTGTCGACGTCCCGGAGCGGCGTGCGTATCCGGCGTCCCGGTAACGGCACGGACGGCGGTTCGGAGCGCTGGGAGCGGATTCTCGACGACGAGTTTGACCTCATCATCAAGGGTGTTTTGCGCTATTCGCTGCCACTGAGCCAACGCGTGCGCAGTGCCCTGATCGAGGGCCGGATCAAGGTTAAGCCCAATGCGGCCGACGACCCGGCGCACCCGCCGAACGGCACGGCGACCATTTCTCAAACCAATTAGGCAAGCAAGCCTCGCATGCTCTTCTATTGCATATAATCAACTTCAGCCACTCCTTTCGGTTTTATTTACAACCAACCTTCACGACTCTCCTTTGTTTTCTGTTTCATAAAGATTTTGCTTCTTTTCTCATTTTTTTCTCTTCTTTCCTTTGTACACCTTTTCCGGACTTTGATGACCCCTTTATACAATACACTCATGGCACATATACCTGCAGATCGATATCACATTTTGGAAGGCGTTCTCTATTTCTCTTCTTTTTCGTTCGCTTGTCTTTTTATCGTTGGCGAGGATTTTCTTTTCACATGTTTTCGTAAAGACTTGGTATTTGTACTCTATTGTTCGTCTTTACCCCCCCTTTATCCCTGTCTCCCGTCCTCGCGGACTGGGTTTGACAGTCCGTCCATTCGCTTGGTCGCACGAGGGAAGGCTGCATAGTCAAGGTAGAAAAAGCGCGGGTATTACTTTCTCTTTCTAAGTTTTTCTCATTTTTGCCTTTATTTCCACGCGTTTCTGCCGCACTGTCCTGTAATAGGACATGTCTCTCTATTTTACTTGGTTGGGAACTGGTACGGAAAGGGCACATGTTTCTGTTTTTACTTTCTTTTCACTTGTATCAACTGGTATGGAAAGGGGAGAACAACACTGAAAACTGAAAAAATCCAAACAAAAAGGGAACCTGAGATACAATACCCCGCAAGGGGAGCCACAATAATACTACACACAAACACACCGCACGCAGAAGCATATGCCACTTGTAAGTTACAGGGGTCCCACGTGTGGTCCTCGTTTAAGACGGAGTACGGTGAATGCGATCATATTCACACGTCGTTTGTCGCTTGTCGTCGCTACTTTTAAACGTCTTTATTTTAGTACCTCGTAGATACTTGTTCTTTATTTATTTTGTCTCTTTACCTCCCTCCCCATTTAACCTTGATCTACTTCCGTAAGCGATTATGCAAAAGTCCGTGATACGCAAAGAGAGATCAAGTATACGACGTAGAGTGTGGGGAGAAGGCTGAGTGAGCGGCAAGACAGAAAACGACAAGCCGAGCTCGGAACGGGACGAAGAGAAAGAAAACGACAAAAGGAAAAATTGATAAGAAAAGAATAGTAAAATAAAACAGAGAAAAGGAATAGAAAAGGAAAAAAAGACGCAGGGAATGAGACACAATGCCAGGGATGGGCGGTTTCAACCCCAGCCCGCTTTCGACACGCTTTGCTGTATTTCCGACAGAAAAGAAAATGCAGAAAGCAGTATGGACGAGAACGGTCGCGTAATTACAGAGTAGCTCTACCCCCGTACGGAGTACTCGCACTTGTCACATCTCCTTCTCGAACACGAAAGACGAAGGCCCCCACCGACGAGCCATTTGCGCCTTTCTTGCGTACGACGACCAGTGTCAGGGAGAATTGACTCTGTAAGATACGGCAACAGCGGGTGCTGCCGGCGTCCGTTGGAACGTCTTTCTACGGAGTAGAAGAGGAAACTATGCGCCCACCTGTCCTGCCCAATGGTGTGAAACGCGCGGTCTTTTTCTGTTGCTTGTTCGCTCATTCTTCCCTCGTTCTCCTTTTCCCTCCCTCTCTCGACCCTCTCGACCCTCTCGACCCTCTCAACCCCCTTTGCTCTTTCCCTTTTGTTCTCCCTGCATTGTGATACAGATAAATTCGATTATTCTCTTATTTTATCTATCGACTATTCTCGACATTTAATTCTTTTTCGTTTTGATTTATCATTTCTATTTTCGCACCTCCTCCTCCTCTCCTCTTTTTCCATAGTATTATTGCGCCGCATTATCTCCCCTCCCATTTTCTAAAACGCATTTGCAGCAATCAAGCACAAGCAGAATCAGGCAAAGGGGTGGGATTCTCAGCCAAATAAAAGGGCACAGCGTCGCCGTCGGCTGGGTGTTTCTTTGTGGCCTGCAGTGCTCGGTTAATGGGCCTTTTGTTTGAGTGTGTGTCCTCTGTACCCTGTACAGGTATCTTCTTATTTTCTTATTTTCTTATTTTCTTGTTTTATTCATCGAATTTATTTATCGTTTCTGATTTATTTTCGTCCCTTTTTTCGTGCTTTCGCTTCCTTTTTGCATGCACATGTACTTTGTTGGGCTCGCTCTCTTTCACACACTCTTCCATTCCCTCCCCTTGTCGTCCTCCGTTGTGATCGCTTATCCATTTATCACCCATTTTACGACTTTATTTTCCATTTATTTTCCACTTCTTGATTGGAATAACTCATTTTTTTAATTCCTCTATTTTATTATTTTAAATTATTGCATTTCATTTTTCCGCTAGATCCCACCCACCACCACCGACCGCCGTCCGTACCTTTGCACCTTCCCGCTACTTTCAGGCTACCCTGTCACTTTTTCCTGCTGTGTTTCCCCCAGTTCCTTCCTGTCTACGACGTATTTGTCTACCTGTCTCTCCTGTCCTTTTCCCACATCCCTCACTCGCTCCCGCCCCCTTTCGCTCCTTCCTCCCTCCTTGACCCATTGCGGCCGTTCTGCTCTTTCCCGTTTTATTTTGCTGTATTTTCTATTTTATTTTTCTATTTCCCCCTTTCCCTCTTTTTTTTCTTTTCTCTTTTTATTCTTCCTTCCCTCATCCCCTCTCTTCTCCCCCTTTTGCAACACCAACAATTTCTACCAAAACTGCATCAGGCGAACAAATCGCAAACCCAAGCACGGCGATTTTTCCTGCAATTTTCATTGCTGAGAAGAAGCGACAGCCAATTTTCACAAAGATTATCTACTATTTTTAAACGTCACGCGCGCCCACTCGCACCCACCACAGCCAGCCAGCACAGAGCGAATCCCAGTTGCGCATCCGCCCCAGCTTTTTGCTCCACCGAAGCTTGCAGAGCACGCAGGAAAGCCAAACGTGCTTCGTGCTACGACGCGACCAGAACCCAGCCTGCCCATTTAAATTACCACGCCCAGAAATAGGCAAAGGCAAAAGCAAGCTTGCCAATCCATTTCTACGCCCCAAAACAAGAGCAAACGAAACGCGCATCTTTCAGTCTATCTCTTTTTTAACAATTTTTTTAACCTCTCTGTCTACAGCTTGCTCTCCAGCTTGCACTCCTGTTTTCACCTCCCTCATCCCAACCTCTACCCTCTACCAATACCGACACATCCTTCCACAATGCCTCCCAAAGCTGCCGCCCAGGACGACGCGTCCAAGACCCACTCGACGCGACCCGCCCAGGAGGACGCCGCCAAGATCACCAAGTCCGGCGGCAAAGGTTCCGGAAAGCGTGGCCGTCCCAAGATGGACCCGGCCCTGCGCAAGACCCAGGTCTACGTGCCCACCGGCCGTCCCCGCGGCCGCCCCCCCAAGGACCCGTCACAGAAGAAGGCTGCCGCCCCCAAGGCCCCCTCCACCCCGGGCGCCGGTCGCGGCCGCGGCCGCCCAGCGGGCTCGACCAAGAAGGCGGCGACCAGCACCGCTGCCGCTGTGGCTAGTGTAGCGGCCGCTGTCTCGGCTGCCAAGACCCCTGGCAAGCGCGGCCGCAAGAGCAAGGCGGCGCTGGAGGCCGAGCGGCTCGAGAAGGAGGCTGCCGATGCCGGCGCCAGCGACGACGACGACAGCAGCGAGGCCGACGCCAACGGGGTGGATGACGACGAGGATAGTGGTGAGTCATGAACGACACGCGCGAGAAACAAAAAAAAGAAAAGAGGGAGACAAGGGAGCGAGGAGAAGAGGCAGCGAAGACAATAGAGGGTGGGGAGGAAGCCTCTTCTCTGCTCAACCCGCGCCTCCCATTTTGCCTACCTCACTCTCCTCCTGCCTCTTGATGCTCATGGCCAGTGATATGCCATGTGTCCTCTCCTGTCTCCCCTTTTCTCTCGTCTCTCGTTCTTCCTCATCATTCGCTTTTCTCTGTCCTGTCCTGTCGCGCATTTTTCTGCTGTCCCTCGTGGCGTGAGTCAAGACGTCTGTTTGTGTGCGCTTCTGCATTCTAGCTGATCTCTTTCTTCACCCACCGTCCGCCACATGACATCGGAGTGTTTTCGATCGAGCTCCGTTCATAAACCGCCAAGCATACACACAATACATACAAACATAATGAAGAGAGACGGGGGCACGAAAAGGGGAGGCAAGAGAGGCGGCATGAGGGCCACAGACAATGTCTACACTACAAAAATGGCCATCGTGCGCTGACCTTGCTGCTCTTCTTGTTAGCGACGAAAACTCCTAGTTGGGGCAAAGGACGGGTTCTGAGCGCTATCCGACGGTTTCTTTAGCTGTGCCTCGTCTCTCTTCGGCTTCTTTTGCGTGGCATGTCGTCTCTTCTTCTTTTTCATTTCTGTGTACTTCCTTTCATCTTTCTCGCTTCTTTCGTCTTTTCTCTCTCTCTCTCTCTCTCTCTCTCTCTCTCTCTCTCTCTCCCCTCTCTCTCTCTCCCTCTCTCTCTTTATTCTTATCTTTTATCTTGCGTACTTTCAACCTTTTCAACACGGTGGCACTGGCGTTTATTCGGGTCTTGGTTTTTGTTTTCGACGGGCCTTGTCTTGGGCGGGGATGGGATGGCTGGCTGAGAGGGATTGGGGTCCTCTTAAACAGCTGAAGCGGAACGCTGTTTGTGGTCGTCCGATGGCTTGTACGGTATGGGATATGGGTTAGGTTGTTTGAAATACGATCAGGTCGAAACTGTTGTGCGGCTATTCTCTCCTTAAAGAGACTATCTGATTTTTCTTGTTGTTCATTCATATTCGTATTTCTCTTTTTTTTCGTATCTCCTTGCCCCAATTCCAGAGCGCTCTAGGGCAGCCATGTTGCGAATCTGTTCCGTCCCCATAGGTCGTCTGTTCCTTTCGTATGCTAAAAATGATATATACTTGTACTGTGAAATAAGCTTGTTGTCTCGTCTACCGGCTCCTCTACCTCTTGGCCACTTGCCGCCCGTGCTTACTCTCTCTTCCATGCCTCAAACTCCACGTCTAGATGCCGCTTGAGCTCCTGGAACCGGTTGCCAAAGTTCTTCCCACACCGCCAGCACTTCATATCGTTCTGTAGATAGTTGACGTGGTGGTGTGGCTGCCGACTGTTGCCCCGGCCGCCCCCGTCGGCCTCTCCGCCGCTGTCCTCGTCGCTGTCGCCTGCGTCGCCGGCGTCGTCGGTCGTCCCTGGGTGTAATCCACCCCCGTGCATCCGCGCGTCGTGCGGCTGCCGTGGGTCGTCCGCCGCCAGCGGGAACTCGTCCAGCGGCACCAGGAACGGCGTCGTAAACGAGTTGTAGTGCTTGCGGTTCCGCACCTTCTCGCTGTGCATGTCGCGCGAGAAGACGTGCACGTGGAGGTGGCTCATGCTCGGCCGCGCGTGCACGCCCACCACGACATCCTTACTCCAGTCGCGGCCGGCCGGCAGCTGCTGGGACGAATCCGTGTCCGCCTCGCCCCGCAGCACGGCCTCTCGTAACGCATCGGTCGCGCTAAATTTGCCGAACCGCCGCCGCAGTTCGGCTGCCACAATCGTGCGCAACTTCTCGGCCTCGGCGGTGATGGCGAGACGGAACGCTTTGCCAATGTCGTCGCGGCGGCTTAGCAGGAAGACGGGTTGTTGTTGATAGAAACGGGGGTCGCGCGACAGCAGTAAGCAGTGTACCGAGGCCTTGGGGAACTTGTCGTGGATGGCGACAAAGGAATCGGAGTAGTAGATGACCTGGCCGGTCACAGACAGTGCGGCGTTGGGGTTGGCGTTGGGTGTCGCGCCGTACGTCTTGGTGCCCATGTAGGCACCCGGATTGTCGATGTACATGCCAAGAGCGTCGCGGCTCTGAAACTTACGAAAGCCGGCGTCGGCAATGGCACGAAAGGAGCCGCCCCGGGGCCGCGGTTTGGGCTTCGGCTTGCCTTTAGAAGCCATCAGTTGGGAGACTGGTTGAGTTAGCATTGTGTATGGTGTATGGTGTATGGTGCATGGAAAAGTCCTGAAAGCGAAAGGAAAAGCAACGAGGACAGATGAAAAAGAAAGATAAGAAGAGTCATATTACAGGCATCTTTTGGCCGTTGTTGGTTGTCCGTTGTCTCTGCGTCGTTATCAACACCCCGGGGGTTTCCCGTGTCTATTGTGGCCATTCTGGGGTTTGTGTGCATGCGACAGTAGAAATAAAAGAGGAGACGGGCTGACGGTGTCCGGGAAATGCGTTTGGGTTTGCTGTGACGCTTTAAATGGTAAACGAGGCTGAATGTGACGGAATTTCGCCAGTGCACGCGGTCTTGTTTGATATTGAGCCACCGGAGTCCGGGGGAAAGAGCATTTTAGACGATTTGCCGCCTTAAACCGTTGAGCTCACGAGCTCAACATTTGGGGAAGGCACAACCGGGCCAGGGCACCTTTCACCCCGCAAAAGGAAGCTAGCTATGACGCCTGTGGGTCCTCTCCGATTTAGCTTGTGAAATGGCAGGCGCGACGGCCTGGGCCATTTTTTGGAGGGGAAAGTGGAAGTGGCCAAACACAGTCGATTAGATAAAAGTTTCGAAATTCTTAACCTCTTAAAAAAAAGCTGGAGAACCATCGACGACACACAACAGCCAGTCTTTTCGCAGACAGTCCACGAAGCGACACCCGCCATTTCCATTCCATTGGATAACGGAGATACGTTTTATTCACTCGCCCAGCCGCACAACCCACCCATGCAGCAGGCGCTGCACCACAGACCGCGGCAGCATGCCACCTAAGAAGGGCAAAGACAAGGGCGGCGGCAGCGGCAGCGGCAGCAGCACGCCGGCACCGGCCGCAGCGGCATCGTCCAAAACATCCGGCGGCAAGAAAAAGGGCGGTTCGTTGCTGACGGCGTCGTCAAAGCCGCCAGATAGCGACTTTATTGTGTTTACCAACTCGACCAAAGAGGGCGGTGGAAAGAGCAAACGCGGGGGCGGAGGTGGAGGAGGTGGGGGAGCGCCGTCAGCCGGCGCCGAGGTCGTGCCAGACGGGCCACCGAAGCCGACGGTCAAGCAGATTATTGGCGGCTCCTCATGGACAGGCAAGCTACCGGTCAACCTTCTGTCGGAGCACTGCCAAAAGCAGAAGTGGGACCGGCCAGACTACGATGTGGTGGGTTCCGTCAGGCTTCTTCTTCTTTTGTTTTCACTTTCATCTAGCTAACACCCCCAGCGCAAAGTTAAAGACGGCTACTCGGCGTTTGTCTCGCTCAGCGCCAAGAACCCCAAGACCAACGAGAACACGCGCCTGGATCCCTTCAAGCTGCCGCCCAGCCACGTGCACCTGGCGGTCAAGCCGACGGCGCTCGAGGCGCGCCACTTTGCGGCCACGTACGGCCTGTTCCGCGTCTGCAGCATGAAGAACCTGCACATGATGCTGCCGCCCGACTATAAGAATCTGTGGCACGAGTTTAAGGCGCTCAAGGAACAAGACGTCAAAGAAGGCAAGGCGTGGATGTACGAGGCGGATCCGTTCACGGCCCTGCGCGACCGCGAGCTGGCCAAGGCGGCGGCCGAGAAGAAGCGCAAAGAGCAGCAGGCGGCCCGTGAAAAGGCGGCAAGCATGCCGGGTGCGGCGGGTCTCTTGGCACTACGAACATTGGCGAATGGTGGAGGCGGAGGCGGAGGGGGTGGCCAAGGTGGTGAAAGAGGTGGAGGCACTGGAGGCGGCGGCGGCGGTGGTGGCGGCAACTTCAACCCCATGCGCGGCTGGACGAACATTCCTAAGATCGAGATGGGCGGCAAGACCCGCTCCATGCTGGAGGACCTGCTGCGGCGCGAATCCATCTGGAACCCGTACGACGTCGAGATGCCCGCGGATGTGCGCAAGCATATCGTCGACGAGCTGAGCCGCATCGGCTTCCGCCGCAGCCACGTTGAAGAGGCCGTGGTCGTCTGCAAGGACCGCGACGAGACGCTTGAGTGGCTGTTGGTGCACGTGCCCGAGGACGATCTGCCGCCCTGGTCGTTGCCCGAGAGCTACACGGCTGGTGTGTCTGTGGCCGCGACCGACCTGCGCCGCGAATCCGCCATCCAGCGCTTGGCGCAGTCAGGCTACTCGGCCGACCTCTGCCGCAAGGTCTTCGACGCCAACGGCGGCGACGAGTGCAAGGCGGCCGAGGCCTTACAGGCGATTCTTTTGGGACGCGACAGCAGTGCCAACGGTGCGGACGACAATAGCACCCCGGCCTTCCTCCTGTCTTCTTACGACTCGCCTGAAGAGGGTTGGGCGGCCGAGTTGGCAAGTCTGGAGTCGGTCTATGGGAGCGACCACTACAGCCAGCCGTCGCCCGTTATGTGCCAGATCCGCCTCGACGGCGTCGTCAACAACAGCGCCACCAGCACCAGCCGTGGCAAGAGCACCGACGTCGAGGCGTCTCTGCAGTTCCGGCGCTCACCCAATTACCCGGCCGAGCTGCTCATAGCCGTGCTGGCGCCGCAGCTGCCGTCCTACATCAAGCTCAGCATCATCAAGAAGGCGCTCGCCTACGTGCAAGAGTCGCTGCGCGACGAGGAGACCAAGATCTACTTTGTCGTCGACTGGGTGCAGCAGAACATCAACGACATCATCGAGCGGCCAGGCGCCCTGCGTGACATTGCCGCCGCGGCCTCGGCTGCGTCCGAAGACCCAGAGGCCGATGGCGGCTCGTCCGCGCTCGCCGCTGCCGCACGGAAGAGAGCCGCGAAACGGAGCCAGCGCAAGCCCCGGTCACTGGTGTGGAAGACCGACGACCGCAGCCGGCAGGACTGGCAGCGCCGCCAAGACACACCCGCCCTGCAAAAGATGCTGGCCCAGCGGCGCCGTCTGCCGGCTTGGGAGGTGCGCGAGACCGTCGTTGACACGGTCAGCGCGAACCAGGTCACCATCATCTCGGGTGAGACGGGTTCCGGCAAGTCGACACAGGCCGTGCAGTTTGTGCTCGACGACCTGTACACCCGCGGCCTGGGCCACGTCGCCAACATTATGGTGACGCAGCCGCGGCGTATCTCGGCGCTCGGCCTGGCCGACCGCGTCAGTGAGGAGCGATGCAGCAGCATAGGCGACGAGGTCGGCTACGTCATCCGCGGCGAGAGCAAGGTCAACAAGGGCGGCATTGCCGCGAGCACGCGCATCACCTTTGTCACAACGGGTGTGCTATTGCGGCGTCTGCAGGTCTCGGGTGGCCGCATCGAGGACGTCGTGGCCTCGCTGGCCGACGTCAGCCACGTTGTCATTGACGAGGTGCACGAGCGCAGTCTCGACACAGACTTCCTGCTGTGCATCCTGCGCGACGTGCTACGCGTGCGCACCGACCTCAAGCTTGTGCTAATGAGTGCCACGCTCGACGCATCCACCTTCAAGGACTACTTTACTCGCGAGGGTCTGTCCGTGGGCTCTGTCCAGATCGCCGGCCGCACGTTCCCGGTCGACGACATGTACCTCGATGACGTAATCCGCGCCACCGGTTTTGGCATGGACGGCAACTTTGGCCGCGGTTACCGAGACAACAACCGGGGTGGCGGCGGCGGTGGGAACAAAGACAAGGACGGCAACACCGAGTTCGACCCCATCAACAAGATCATCCAGCAGCTCGGTAGCCGTGTCAACTACAGCCTTGTGGCGGACACGGCCCGCGCCATTGACGAAGAGTTGTCGGGCACGGGCCAGACCGGCGGCATCCTCATCTTCATGCCAGGCACGGCCGAGATCAACCAAGTGTGCAACCAGCTGCGCAACGGCGCCGGCGCTAACAACCTGCACGTCCTGGCGTTGCACGCGTCGCTCGAGACCCGCGAGCAGCGCCGCGTCTTCGTGGCGCCGCCAGCCGGCCGCCGCAAGATCGTTGTTGCCACCAACGTCGCCGAGACGTCCATCACCATCGACGACATTGTCGCCGTCATCGACACGGGCCGCGTCAAAGAGACCAGCTACGACGCCCAGACCAACATGCGCAAGCTCGAGGAGACCTGGGCGTCGCGTGCCGCCTGTAAGCAGCGCCGTGGTCGTGCCGGTCGTGTGCGTGCCGGCAAGTGCTACAAGCTGTACACGCGCAACCTCGAGCTACAAACAATGCCCGAGCGGCCCGAACCCGAACTGCGCCGCGTGCCTCTCGAGCAGCTGTGCCTGTCGGTGCGCGCCATGGGCATTGTCGACGTCGCGGGCTTCCTCGCGCGCGCGCCCACGCCGCCTGAGGTCGCCGCCGTCGACGGCGCGCTGAGCCTGTTGCGGCGCATGGGCGTGCTCGACGGCGACCGCCTCACGGCGCTGGGCCGCCAGCTGGCCGCCATCCCCGCCGACCTGCGCTGCGGCAAACTCATGGTCTTTGGCGCGCTCTTCGGCTGCCTGCACGAGTGCGTCACCGTCGCCTCCATCCTCAGCGGCCGCAGCCCGTTCGTGCTTCCGCCGCCCGAAAAACGCGAGCTCGCCAAGGCCGCGCGCATGCGGTTTACGTCGCCCACGTCCGGCGATGGCGACCTGCTAACGGACCTGCGCGCCGTGTTACAGTGGGACCAGATCGTGCGCGACAGCAACCCCTACGGCAAAGTCAGCAAGGCCTTTTGCGAAGACAATTTCTTGGCCGTGCAGACGCTCATCGACATTGCCTCGACGCGCACGCAGCTGTACGCCTCGCTGGCTGAGCTTGGCATCCGCCGGCCGCCCGAGGCGTCGGGGTCCGCTCCGCCCAACCATTTGTTGTTGCGCGCCCTGACGGCCGCCGCTTTCACGCCACAGATTGCCCGCATCCAGCTGCCTGACCAAAAGTTCGCCACGAGCGTCTCCGGCACCGTCGCCATCGACCCCGAGGCCCGCACCATTCGCTACTTTTCGCGCGACCACGGCCGCGTCTTTGTGCACCCGAGCAGCACGCTCTTTGACAGCCAGGGTTTTGGCGGCCGCGCCGCCTTCTTGTCCTACTTTTCCCTTATCTCCACCTCCAAAGTCTTTGTGCGGGATCTGACGCGTAGGTGCTCCCTGTTCATCGTATATTGGTATTGTTCCCCACTAACGTTTTAGCCTTCAACGCATACACACTGCTCATGTTCTCGGGCGACATTGAGCTCGACACGCTGGGCCGCGGGCTGGTCGTCGACGGCTGGCTGCGGCTGCGGGGTTGGGCGCGCATTGGCGTGCTGGTGTCGCGGCTGCGCAGCATGGTGGACCGCTTGATTGCACGGCGGCTGGGGTTAGGGGCGGACGGGGATGGTGACGATACCAACGACGAAAAGAGCGCTGCGGGATCGGCCTCATCGGAGCAGGTCGACCGCGACGTGATCAAGGCCGTCATCAAGCTCATTGAGCTGGACGGCATGGACGCATAGACGGAGCTTATTTTCCTTTGTGTTTTTTTATTATACTATCTTCCTCTCTTCGGATATCCTTTAGAGATCTTTGCATAGACACGAATGGCCGGATAGACACTACACGGGGCGTTCTACAATAAAAGTGATTTCACACACGGGAGCCAGCAGTTTTGGAGATCTTCTTTATTTTTTGCAATTGATGTTCGAAAGGACGCAGTGTTGTGTTGTGGGGGGGAATGTGTTGGGGGTTGGGGGAAAGCACTGTGAACCTTGTCCGTTCATCAGCTGGCGGTTCGCGATCAAGGACCGCCCTCTCGCCGCCATGTCGGTCTGCATCTGTTTTTGTCTGTTGGTGGGAATTCGAGGGAACCACAGCCACTTGGCCAGTCGGTTCAGATGCAGTGACGTCGAGAGGGCAACAAAGTCCGATTGCGTCGACATGGCTCGTTGTTGGCCTAGTCGTGTTGTGTTGTTGTGGAATGAGGGAAGGCCCGGGGCCCCGACAATGAGAGGACTACATGCGCCGCACCATGCACTAGCAATGGTCAACGGCTCGTCCTCCGCGAGGCCCCTCGTTCGGGTCCGCCTCGGGCTCTGCTTGTTTCCTCCTCTCAGTTTTTGCTTCGGTCGTGCAGTTTGGTCTGCTTAAAAAAAAAGCCGTCCTCGGCTGCACGCCGTTCTCTGTTCAGGGTTGGAGCTTTAAAGCTACCATTCAGACCCTGTAAATACATGAAGATCTCTTCCTCTCTCGTCCTGGCCTCGCCGTATTGTAATTATATGGCTGTGGTCCAGGTCCGTTTCACCCTGGGCAGTCCATTACTATCCCCGTGGTATCTCTCTTCCTCTGTCCTCCTCGCGGGCTGGAGCTTTCAAGCTACCATAGGACCCCGTATGTGTATGTCCCTCTGTTTTTTCTCTTTTTTCTTCGTTGTCCTGGGCCAGCCAAGTGGCCTCAGTACTCCAAAAAGAAACGATGAAAAAAGAAAGCACATAGATAAAAAGCAAGCAAAATGCAATGGAACTCCGGTTCGTAGGTGATGTGTCGTATGGCAGATGCGTAATGAATAGTAAGTAATGAGTATTGGGTAGATGGTGTGTAGAGTCGCTCTCCGTAGATAGTGAGTGGCAATGCGGAGGGCGTGCGAGGAGACGTGGAGACGATGTGGGAGAAGGTGTGGGAGGAGCGAAAGATGGCGGGGAGGAACCGGAGAATGCAAAACGCCAAACGCACAACAAAAAAATACGAGTGCCTGGGGTTTTTACATGTCCATGTTGTCGGCGCCGTTGGCGAAGCTGAAGCCGCTGCCCTCGGTGCTGCCACCGTTGTTGGCCGCACCAAAGCCAAAGGTGCCACCGTTCGCAGGCCCCTGGGCATCGTCGGCGCCCTCGTCGTCGTCGGAGAAGTACTTCTCGATGATGTTGTACGCCTTCATGTAGATCTCCTCGTTGGCGTTGGTCTGGCAGTCGTGGATCTTCTCCATGCCACCGCACTCCTCGATGAACAGCGCATAAGTGTTGATCGCGTCGTTACCCTCGCCCTGCGCCTGGCGGTCGAGCTCGCCGACCTTGAGAATGTTCTCGAGGCCGTCTAGCGCCACCTGGATGATCTTGTTGTCGGGGCACGCCAGCAGGTCGCAGAGCGGCTTGATGCAGCCCTGGGCCACCAGGTAACGGATCTGCTCAGGCTTCTGGAGACCGCCTGACGTCGCGTTGCTGATCGCCCAGCACGCCTCCTTGCGTGTCTTCAGGTCGCCGTTCGACAGCAGGTGGATCAGCGGCGGGATGATGTTGGCGTCGATCACAGACTGTATCTGCGCCGAGTTGCCGGCCGTGATGTTGGAGATCGTCCAGCACGCCTCCTTTCGGATACCGTCCTTGTTGGAGCTGAGCAGCGACAGCAGGCATGAGAGAGCGCCGCAGTTAATAATCACTTGCGTCTGCACGTCGTCACCGGTCACAATGTTGCCGACCGAGCGCAGCGCCGGGGTCTGCACCGAGGTCGAGGCGTGCATCAGCAGCTCGACGAGGCGACGGGGGATGCCGGCCTCGATCACGGCCTGGATCTTGTCGTTTGAGCCATCAGAGAGATACGAGATGGCCCAGCAAGCGTCGATCAGCACCTCGTCGTCCAGGCTGTACACGAGCTTGGACAGCACGGGCAGGGCGGGCTGGATCGTGTTCCAGTCGGGCTGGGGGGTCTTGCCACGGCAGAAGTTGCTAAGGGTCCACGTAGCGTTCCGCAGCATGCTCAACTTGCGGCTATCGCCGAGCAGTGCCAGCAGAGGCTTGAGGGCGCCGCAGCTAAGGACGTAGTCACGGCACTGCGGGCTGTCGCCGGCAATGTTGCCCAGCGCCCACACGGCCTGCTCGCGGACATCGGGCTCGGGGCTCGACAGCAGCTCGACAAAGATGGGCACGGCACCAGCCTCGATGACCACCTGGGTCTGCGTTGCGGAGCCGCTAGCAATGTTTGTGAGGGCCCAGGCAGCCTCGAACTGCACCAGGGTGTGTGGCGACCGCAGGAACTCGACGAACCGGGAGACGACGCCAGTCTTGATGACCTCCTCAATCGGCGGGTTACGCTCTTTGGAGAGCAGTTTCCGGAACTTGGTTGTTGCCTGGATCTGTTGTTCGATCTGATCGGAGAAGACGCCCTGGACCATCTGGGGGAGGTCCTCGTTCAGCTGCGGGGTGCGTTAGCGGGGTGAAGCGACAGGGCAAAGCATCATCACAAGATGAAGCAACAAACGATGCAGAACAAAACAACAGAACCCCCTTTTCGGGAGACAAAACAACATACCTGAGACTCCGTCGGGGCGGTGTCATCGTCGCTGTCGGGGGCAGCGCCAAGCGAGGCACCGGGCCGCGAGTCGCCGGAGCCGATGCCACGGCGCTTGGCCAGATTCTCCTCACGCTTCGCCTTGCGGATCTCGACCTGCTGCTCTTCGCGGCGGCGACGCAGCTCCTCGGGCTTGAACGTGTTCTTCGCCTTGAACTGCGTACGCCGATGTTCGGGAATGTAGCGCTCGGCCATGGCTGCGGTGTGGGTTTGTGGGTGGTCGACGGGTCGTCTGGTGGGAGTCGAGAGGAATGAGGACGTGCCTGGACACGGACGGCGATCGACGAGATGGAAAGGAGACGAGAGGAGAGAGAAAAGAGGAAAAGAGAGAGCAAAGGAGAGGATGAAGCAAAAATAACCCCGCGGCAAAAATCAGACTGGTGAGGACAGGGTCAGCAGCGGCGCGTAGTCAGGGGAAAGGATGATGATCCAACAGCAGGGGCAGCAAGGGAAAGGGGGCGAGGGGGGCCTACTCTTTAAAGGTGTGCGGATTCGCGTGGTTGAGGGTTGCTTTGGTGATGAAAAACGAAGAGGGAAAAAATAGGAAGCAAAGAGGAGACTGAGAAGTGGGCACAAATAATACGGCAGGCGTCGTTTGATGAGAGCGGGCGGAACAGGCAAAGCAGTATTTTGTCTGTTCTGGACGGCGGAGGAAGGGGCAACCCGCAGCCCACCAGAGGGAAGGCGCCAAAGCAGGTGGACAAAGGGCAACAGCTCTCGCAGCGGCACTGTGCTGACCGGCGCCTTCCCCTGCTGTTTTACAGTGCGGAAAGTGCAAACGACGACCAAGGGGAAGTGTGGGGCACCAGCGGTGGGGTGGCTGGCGGAATCAGCCAAAATTGCAGTTTCTCCTTGCCTCAGGCAGCAACTTGGAGGGGAAAGCGCTACGAAGGCGCTTGGGGCCTCATACACACGTGACTCCGGGATAATGACATAAGCCAAACGCTGTACGGCGCGTCCATCTGTCAAACGACGCGTCTCGTGATATCAACATTGCTGAGAACTATCGTCAGCCCTACTTGTCCTATATACTCTGTCCTCACATATTGCAACCACTTACAGCATTAGTAGACACGGACTCTCTTGGCAGCCTCAATTTCTCAACCTCTCACCCACATCGCTCACCGGCACCGCTGCTCACCGGTCCACAGCTGTAGCCGGGGCCAACTCCTGCTCGTCGTGACGATGCGTAACGATGAGCTCATGTCCAGCTCAAGCCCGATGCCCGCCGGGATCGCGGCGGCAGATGATGCCCGCAAGCTTGTGGGAGACCTTGTGAATATGAGCGACATTATCAGCGGCAACTGCAAACCAGGTTCAATGGTATCTGTGATGGGCTGCGTCAAGAGCGTTAAGATGCCCTTCAAGGGCTCAAGGGCCAGAGGTACGACTATCCCTTGTTCTGCGAGTCTGCTTTCATTACAGCCTGTTTTTTTTGGTTAGTTTATTGTACCTCCTAACGCGACAGATTACAAAATGGTCGTCCAACTCGTGGACAAGTCGCTGGATAGCACATGCGACACAGTTGCGCTGCACATCTTCCACGCCGACGAAAAGACGATGCCGACATTCAAACTCGCCGACATTGTGATGGCCAAGGGGATAAAGGTGCAAAAAACCCAGTACAGCAACGAACTTTCACTTTTGTCCGGTTACTCCACCGTCATCCATACCTACCGCCCGCGAACGTCATCGCCGACCAATCTCGACTATGAGCAATGGATAAAACACCCTGAATCTCCGATCATGAAGCGCAAGGACTTCAGGCCTTCGCCGTTGGAAGACACTTATGCCGCATATCTTCACAAGACCATCAACAAGTCCGTCCTCCCAGACATTGTCTCGTTTGAAATCGATGCCGAAAAGTCACGGCACCTCCGAAACAGGCGCCAGGAGCTCAAAGACGTTTCCGATGGCATGTTCTACGATCTGCTCGTGAACGTCGTCGCCGACCCCGTCCATACTGACTTCCCCAAAGCTACTCTCTGGGTGTCAGACTACACCGAGAACAGCTCCTTTCGGGACTATAGTCAGCCCAGTGCAGGGGGCGAAAGGTACCACGAGATCGGCGATGCCAACGGGTATCTCACGAAATTCGGAGGCCAGACTCAGCGCCAGGGCCACCAACATTCTCCGACAAGCTGGTCTGGCCCGTGTGGCCGGCGCAGTATGCGGATCACATGCTACAGCCCGCACTGCGACATCATCAAGGAGGAGGTCAAGCGGAACAGCTGGGTCGAATTGAAAAACGTCCAGATCAAGTGGGAGAACGGCGCGCTAGAAGGCACCCTGCGCGAGGACCGCGATTATCCAGACCGTATTAGGGTGAGCATGGTCGAGACTAAGGATCGCGAGCTAAAGGACATAGACGAGCGATTTGTTGCTGCGGTGAAGCGCAAGCGGGCCTACAAGAAGGGCTTCAAGGCCGAGGGCAGGAAACGAAAGGAGCTGCATGGCGGCAGTGAGCCAGGAACGGGAAGGCCCCTGAACTCAAAACAAAAAAGGAAGCTCAATCGAATGGAAGGCGGAAAGGCCCAGACTACCGCTGTTGTACCGCTCGCCAACGAGCCCAATCCCGCGATCAGAGCCGAGTTTCCAGACCGAGCCGCGGTGCCACTCTCGCGCGTCCTGGACCCCAGCCTTTACAAAGCACCCGGTTCCGAGGAGGTTCGGCTCCCGTTCGCCAACATCAAGTTCAAGACGCAAGTGCGCGTCGTGGACTTTTTGCCCCACTGCCTGCTTGATTTCGCGGTCAGTCGCCGCACCTCCGAGTTTGATATGGTCAAGGACGACTCCAGCTCGTCCCAGTCGTCGTCTGAGGAGGACAGTGACGGCGGGGGCGAACTCATTTGGGAGTGGCGCTTTGCGCTGTGTCTTGAAGATGCTTCCTCGACGGCGCCAGACAACAATGACGGCAACAGTGGTGGGTCGCCACTGTCACGCGTCTGGGTTACTGTCGACAACTATCATGGCCAGACACTGATCTGCAACGATGCCTGCGACCTGCGGAAGAACAAGAAAGAGCGCGACATCCTGCGCGAGAAGCTGTTCTTGATGTGGGGCAACATGGAAGAGATCAAACAGGGCGCAGAAGACCAGAGGCTCCTTCATAAGAAAGCCGTCGACGAAGCGGCTAAAGAAGCGGCACGGCAGAAAGAAGCCGCCGAAGCGGTTGCCCGGGTGGCCGAGAAAGAGCGGGTTCGCAAAGAGCACGAAAAGCGCGTGGCACGAGAGCTGCGGGAGAGAGAACGCGAGCGGGTCGCCGTGAACGGGGCTAACATGATGCACTATGGGCGGCCGGACGAGGGAGACAGTGAAGACAACGACGACGAGCCAGCGCAACCACCAGCTCCAGTGCCAGCATCAGCACCAGAACAATCGGCGCGGCTGGCCGACATAGCGAAGAAGCTCGCCGCGCCGCTACCCAAGCTGGACAACCGGCCGTTTGTCTGTTGCCTGCAGCAGTACGGCGTTCGTAGCACCGTCAACGGCAATGGCAATGGCACCGGTGAGGGCCGGGTTGGAGAGGGTGCCGGGTCCAAGCAAGCCTGGCAGCAAATGTTTGGCATGTTCGGGACAACGATCCGAAACTGATCACATTTGAGGCCGAGGCTTTGCATTTCACGATATTATGGGTTTTTTTTCTTTCTACATTCTATTTCTCATTTCTGACCAGCCTACGGGTTGGTTTCTAGTGCACAGCGTTTTCATTCCTCCCACGGAGTTTTAATGACTAGAAGGTCTCTTTTCAAACATAGCAGTGCTTTAATTCCCTTTCATTCTCGATAGTCGGCATGAGCAGCCGAGACGTCCTTATTTTGATACCTTTTAACGTGCGGCGTTAGATACATAAAAGTCAATGGTCAGCAATAGCTAATGCGTCATCGAATTACAATCATCATCTTCTCTTCCTTGATACACTTGTTTTAAATAATCAATCGTAGAACGAGAAATAGCAAATCAGTTTTTTGAGACCCAGTGACCCTCCCAGGATTACAGAGAAGACAGGTGGGAATAAGAAACAAGAAGAAATAGAGACAAAAAAGAAGAAGAAAAGGGTGAGAGAAGAAGAATATAAACGCGGAATGAAGTACAGAAATATGGCAACAAAAGACAAGGAGACACGTGAGTACATACAGATAGTAAGAAATGAGAAAGAAAAAAAGAACAGAGAAGAAAATCGCAGCAAGATCCACAACATAAAGAACAGGAGAACATAGAAAAGATATGTAAAAAAACCCATAGAAAACACCGACCCATCCGATGGCACTCCGTGTCCGACACTCTCACACTCCGTCTTTCGGCAGAATTATACCATTACACAAGCACACAACAGTTTTTAATCGCCGAGAATGTCCTCGTCCTCGTCCATACCTTCTGCCTTGTCGTCGTCATCATCCTCTTCGTCGTCCAGCCCCTGGTCGATTAGCTCCCTCCGCCGCAGGTCCTCCACGGTGCCCTCTTCTGGCTCAGGCGTGTCCAGCAGATCGTCCAACTCATCGTCGTCGAGGTCGGCCGCGGGTGTCGGCGCGCCCAATAGCACCTCTTCGTGGGACGCGCCAGGTGTCGGTGCGGACAGGCCACCGCCACCGCCATGGGCACCGGCATCTGCTGTGCCTGGCCGGCCCGACGCTGCAGTTTCCTTGCCCTTGCCGCCGCCCCTGGCTGCCGCAGCGTTGCCGCCCTTCTTGCGGCTGTTGGCCACCAGCAACTCGCTGGCCTTGTTCTCGTCGAGGAACGCGACAATCTCCTTGTAGCTATGGCCGAGCTTGGTCTGGTTGCGCAGCAGCCGCCGCTTCAGCTTGCCGGCGAAGGGGCCCGAATAGTCGAGCACACGTGCCACGATCGCCATGACGTAGTGGCTTGTCAGGTCGCACAGCGCGCGCTCGGCCTTGAGTTCGGCTGCGCGACGCTCCTCAATGGACGTGCCCTCGTCGTCGTCGTCATCATCGTCATCATCGTCCTCGTCCAGCGGGTCCTCGACGGGGTCCTCGTCGTCGGCCGGGTCGTTGAGCGTCTTCTTGGCCTTCTTGGCAAAGGTGCGCTCAGCGGCGTCAAAGATGGACACGAGCTCGCTAATCAGGCCTGGCGGCACCTGGTCGATCAGGCGGCCGAGGCTGACGTACCGCGCCATGATGGCCGGGCGGTCCAGGTTCTTGCGCAGCTGAGCGAACAGCACGTGTAGGTCGCAGTAGGCGCCCGTGGCGTACAGCCGCAGGTCGTCGTTGTAACCGCGCGAGGAAAAGGTGTGGACCACATTCTGGTCAAAGGCCCGCTTCACAATGGCCAGGCTGTCGATAACCAGGTTGGAGATCTCGGCCTTGGCATGCACGGCGAGAACAAGCGAGCGCATCTTCCACATAAAGTAGAACTGGCACGCACCAATGGCGTTGGCGGTGAGGCCGTCCTCGATGTTGTCGAGGTCCTCATCCGGCTCCTCAAACTTGCCGCGGTGAACCGTCTTGACGAGGATCTCAATGGCAGGCGACTCCGACTCGGCGTTGGCCGTGCCTCGTGCCTCGAGAATGTCGACACAGTCCGAGATGGCGGCCAGCTTGTTGATCTTGAAGAGGGTTACTGACAGCTGCGTAGCCAGCGCGGGGCTCAGGTTGCGGCGCGCCGACAGCTCGCATGTCCGATCAAAGTTGCGCAGAGAGTTGATGGTCGTCTCCCAGAGCACAGACACCCGGCCGTCGACGACTTCCTCGAGCTCTTCGTACTGGCGCGCATGCAGCAAGGCCGCGGCCGCTTCGGCCACAACGGCTGTATCAGCATGCCGGGTAAACTGTGTGCAGATCTCGTCTAGCAGGCCCTCGAACGTGGCTGTGTCTTGCCGCAGTTGCCGGAACACTTCCAGGTTGAGAGAGTGCTGCAGCCGCAGGACGGTCACGGCGGTGGCAGGCTCGGCACCGAACTTGCGCAGCAGCTGCGGGATCAGCGTGGCCAGCTGAAGGGCCGCTGCTTCTGATGACTCGGCTGCGGATAACGCACCAGTGGCCGCATTGGCAGGAGCGGCAGCGCCGTCAGGCCGGCCAAACCGCCTCTTGAACCGCTCACTCTCGCCACCAGGCACGAGGCTGGCCTTGGCCGCCGCCGCAAGGATTTCGAGCAAGATGGCCTCCTCGTTGTCGCCAGGGGCGACAGCAACGCGGAATGTCGCGTCTGCCGTGCGCGCCTGCTTGCGGCCACCACGGCCCTTAGCCTCCACACTGTGGTCGTACAGCAGATAGCCGGCCAGGATCTCCCAGTTGGTGATCTCGGGGATCTTGTCCACGAGAACTTGCGTAGCGAGTGCTAGCCGGCTCGTCTCGGGCACGACAGCGCTGGCGACCTCGGCAGCCACGTCGAGGCTGGAGACGGTCGGTTCCGTCCGCTGTGCGCCGAGCTGGGCTTCGTAGGCAGAGACTGTGTTTGCCAAGCTCTTGACGTTGATCCAGTCGCGCCGCGGCGCGTCAAAGTCACCCGTCTTGCTCTGGCCCTTGCCGAACAGCTCGTACATAACCTCTTCGCCGCCGACCTCGTCCAGTTTGATAGATGCGAACTCGCGGACACAGTCGGCAAAGAAGTTGACGGCGGCCCTCCGTATCCGGATCTCAGCGTCGAAGATCAGCTGCCCGATGGAGTCGATCTCGTCGGGTTCCAGCAGACCTGCCGGGCGCAGCTGCTCCACCACGGCGATTGCGGATACGCGGACGCTGATATCGGCATCCTTTGTCGCCATCTCGATAAGACGTGCGCGGAACCGGTCGATAAAGTGGCCCATCTTGCTGGCATCGCGCTTGAAGACGCGTGCGAGCTGCTTGAGAACCTCCTGGCGCGTCGCCGGGTAGCTGTCGGAGAGCATCCAGCCGAGGTAGCGCAGGTATTCGGGCTGCATGTAGACGGCAGGCAGCGCCCAGACCCAGGAGCCGAGAGCCTCGACACACTCGGTGCGGATGCGCGGGTCGACGTCGCGGTAGCGGTGAACAAAAACGGTGTCGAAAAACTCCTTCATCAGCTCGGCGGCGCGCTCGCGGTTGCCGCCGGCTTCGCGCAGGGTGCCCTCCAAAGAAACAAGACGCGGGTCCTTGCTCTTGGATTTGCCGTTGCGGCTCCGTTGGTTCTCGACCTGCTGGGTTAACTTGTTGATGCGGTCGTCGAGTTTCTTGGCAACCGTGACGAGGGCGGCCAGCATGGCGAGGGCCACAGTGGTGGCGGTGTGGCGGAAAGGCCGGAGGGTGGAGGAGGACAGGGACGCGACCCAGCGCACAACGTTCTCCATGATCTCGGGTTGTGTGTAGAGCATCTCGGTCTCGTGGAGGACGTTGATGAAGGAGTGAAAGAACTGGACGAGCAGTTCGCGGAAGGAACGCGTCGTCCGTGACTTCGCGATGAGCGGGTAGTCGGTGATTTTTTGCTACAATTTGTCAGTCTGTGTTCCCCGTCTGGGACAATGTACTACGCCATTTCTCCCGCCTCGTTTCCCGTGCACTCACATCTTCGTAGATGCCTTGCAGCTCCGTAAGGCGGTTTGAGCAGTTGTCCGGGTCGTTGATGTCGTCTTCGGTGACGTGATGATCACAGCCGGCGGCCGAAAGAATGCAGTTGACCAGGTCTGCGACGGCGGCCTGGTTGTTGGTCTGGTATCGCTCGTACCAGCGGCCTGCCACGTCGTCGCTATCGTCGCCGGACGAGAAGATGTCGGCTGCAGGAAAGGAAGACACATTGTTAGATCAGACGGCTCTTTGTTAGTTCTCCTGCACCGCACCCCCACTTTAACTCACCATAGAGAGCGCTGTCGTGGTCGCCGTCGGTCTCGATTGTCACGCGCACCGACTTCTTCGGACGGCTCGGCAGGCTGGCTGCGTGGTTGCCAGTGCCGTTGAGCTTGGGCTTCTTGATTGCGCGTCGTGCCGTCGACGCTCCATTGGCCTTGCGCTTTGGGCGGGCGCGTCGGCCGTTGGCCTCGCCGTCATCGCCGTCTTCGTCACCGTCCTCGTCATCCTCTTCAGCGTCGTCGTCGTCGGCATCGTCGTCGGTCGCGGCCTCGTCGTCTTCATGGTCGCCAATGGCGCCGCCGTCCTCGCCTGTCCGTTTGCGCTTGGGCGGCGCTGCGATCTCTTGCTGGAACTTGGACGGGGCCCGCACGACGCGTCCGGATCGGCGCTGGGATGCAGCGTCGCCGCCGACGGCCGAGTCGTCTGGTGAGTCGGCCATGGCTGCACTATGGTCGGCTGTGTCGGCCTGGTGTTGTGTGTGTGTGTTGGTCGCGCTGGCTGGTCGTGAAATGAGCCGCGAAGGTCAAGGGAAGAGGGGGTGGGAAAAACAATGGACGAAGAACGGGGGAGCGGGGACGCGACACGCGCGAAAACAATTCAATTAACAATGGGCGAGAGAGGGGGGCGTTGTGTGCGATGGAAGCCCGAAAAGGGAAAATGGAGAATGAATTCGAGAATGTGAATAAAATGGAAAGTCAATAATCAATAACGACGATCCGCCCACAGCCGTCGCGTTGTCGCGCGCAAAATGATCGAAAAAAACACGCCTGGTTGTTGGAGTGGGCAAGGTGTGTTTTAGGGGCGCGTCGTCGAGGAGCGTGTTGGCGGTTGGTGGGATAGAAGGGACGTCGGTTCGCTGTCGAGAGTTGCAGGGGGGAGAAAAGAGCGGTGGTGATGGGATGCAGCCGTGGCCTCGAAATCAAAAGGGGAAATGGTTCCAGTTTCCAAAATAACACGAGAATCAAGTTACAGAAGGCAAGTGCGAAGCAAAATGTCGCGTCGCTCGGAAAGAGGCAGGCGCGACGCTCACCAGCAGGGACGCACCTTCCTTGGCCGCCACTCTTGCCTCCCCCCCCCCTTTTCCCCCGTTTTTGAGGGGGACTTTGGCGTTATTGCCAGGGCGGTTGAAAAACCCGCTCCAAATGACACGGCATCGTTTCTGCCTGAGGCATGAAAGTAAGGGACCAGGGCCTGGTGCGAGCTGCGCATTATTACCCCGCGCTCCCGTTGGCTGCGCGTGTCGAAATGTGGGTCCGTTCTGACGGGTACTTCTTTTGGTGTAAGAGTAGTGTAAGAGGGCAAGAGCGCAGCAACACGAAAAAGTTGCGCCAGCAAGGTGCGGCGGAGCGTTTGTTGATACACTGCTCGAAAACCCGCATCCGGTAATTCTATGAAGATAGACAAGCAGTCAAGCAACATAGAACTACAGTCAAAACGATCAACCCAACACACCAGAGCACGTGCAGTGCTACGCCTGGCCGAGTAGTGCACATCTACCAGCATCTAAAGGCATCCGCATCTGGGTCAAAACCCCCCTCCGGCTGCTTGGAGTCGTGCAACACAGGCGATGAAAAGAAATCCCGGGTGGTGAAAGAGGGCGCCGACGTGAAAGACGTCTCATCAAGGCGAGTGCAGCTGTCTATCATTTTTTTACCATTTTATCATTTCTTTCGTGTCTCTCTGTGTCATTCTCTCTCCCCCCCTTACCCTCATTTTCCACTCCCTGTTTTCAAGTCTGCATTCGACGTGTGCCGTGGTCGTACAGCATCTACTTTTTTGTTTTCTGCCCGTGAGACCTAAGGGACTTCCCGAGAGCGGGATCCGTGGACCTGAAGGGCGGGCCCCCGGTGTCTGCGGTCGTACGAGGTAGATGCAAGGCCGCATAGGCGAAGAAGTCACTGGGATTTCAAGCAGGCCGCTTCCTGGAATGCATGATGAAAAAGGAGAGACTAGTGGGTGAGGGGGAATCAACTGTATATTCTTTTTTTCATTTATTTGCGTTCTGTATATGTATGGGGAGGTGTCACCCTGCCGAATGTTTATGATGCCTCCTAACCGAAATGCAGCGTTTTGTATTACATGAGAGGTGAATGGGAGGAGAGGCAAAAGAAAATCACGGGTAATGGTACTCAAAAAGCCATGGCAAACTACAAAGGTAAGAGGCAGTCGGAGGACGAGGCAAAAAGGCAAGGGGGTGGTAATAAGGGGGGATGGACGATGATCTACGCCAACCGCAAAACGACTTTGCCCCGGACGTGGCCGCTCTGGACCTTGGCAAAAGCCGCCTCGTACTGCTCCAGCTGATAGGCCGAGTCGAAGACGGCCTTGACGGCGCGCGCCTCGATCAGGTCAGTGATCGCCTGCAGCTGCTCGCTGACGGCGTGGACGATGAAAAAGACGCCGCGCACGTCCATGCCCACGCCCGTCTCGGGCCGCAGCTTGTCGGGCGGCATGACGATACTGATGACGGTGCCGCCGTGGCGCGCGCTAGTCCAGGCGCGCCGCAGGGTGTCGCCGCCGACGCAGTCGAGCACGAGGTCGTACTTGTCGCTGCTGCTGTAGTAGGCGCCGTAGCGGGACTGGGAACTGGAGCGCGTGCGGCCGTGGGTCGTCGAAGGCGAGTTGCGGCCACTTCCACCCCCCTCGCGAGGATTGACAAAGCCGCCGCTTCCATCGCCACTATTTCGAAGCGTCGTGTAGTCGATCACGCGGTGTGCGCCGAGGCTGCGCACAAAATCAATGTTGGCCGGCCCGCACGTGGCCGTAATGTGGCCGACGCCGGCAAGCCGCGCGAGCTGCACGGCCCACAGCCCCACGCCGCCCGCTGCGGCCGTGATCAGCACACGCTTGTTGGCGTTGACGTCGTCGCCGACAACTATGCTCCGCGGGCGGTGGGAGGACGAAGGTCGAGACGAGGAGCGGGAGGCCGGCGACTGCTGCCGCGAATAAGGGTGTGAATGCTGGCGCTGGAGTGGTGGCGGTCGCGGTGGGGAGGAATAAATCTGTGGTGGTGTCGGCGGCCGCGCGACCGGCTCGTGCGGCAGTGTCAGCCCGCCGTGGACAAAGAGGACCTGCCACGCGGTCAGCGCCGACAGCGGCACCGTGGCGGCCTCCTCCCACGACAGGGCCTCGGGCTTTTGGCGCAGTTCGCTCGTCAGCACAATGGCGTATTCGCAGGCGTTGCCTTGGCGGTTGAAGTCGGTCAGCGCGTAGACCTCTGTGCCCGGCTGGAAGGGCGACGATTTGCTTGGTGCTTCGACGACAGTGCCGGACACCTCGTAACCTGGGATGGGTATTGTTTGTGTAGCCGGCTCCGGCCATTTCAGCTCGCCATTTGTCAGGGCGACGGCGTGGACCTGGATAAGGTGCTCGTCGGGCCCTTTGGGGACTGGTATTGGCACATCGGACAATGTCAGGCTATGGGTAGCCGGGTCGTGGACGAGCGCCAGCATCGTTGTGCGGTCGTCGTCTCCCTCGTCGGCCATGTCTTCGGTCTGCAAGATCACGGCGGGCATAGGCAGAGGGCGGCGATCATGAATAAGGGAACGGTGGTATGTGCCGTGGTGGATACGGTGGACGATGGTGTGCAATGGCGCTTGTAAGCCGTAAGTGGCGATAATTATCACGAGATGTCGATGTCAGCGGTAATTTCTAGGTGTCGAGAGGTCGAAGATGTGCATCAGGTGTAAATAGAGCAGGCACTGCGCTGTGTAAATGAAAACGTTAGGGCAGATGGGGGATGACTGTTCAAAGGGATATATAGTGGCAATGAGGGGGGGGTGGGGGAATAAGCAAGAAGATAAAAGGAGAAGCGGACAAACAACAAGCATCCACCAACAAAACAAAGACAACAAATGAACGGGGGATGAACGACATAAAATAAAGACAAAAGAGACACAAAAATGATGTTCATCTGTATCCTTGTTTGGACAGAAGAGGGCGAGCACTGGTCGCCATAAGAATACACTGGTCGAGAGGCCGGTGCTGGCCACACATGCACAGACACAGGCACAGGGCACACGAACGCGCACGCGCTGCGCGCACACGCAAACAACATGTAGTCACGGATGCAAATGCAGAAATACAGACACGCACGAAGAAAAAAACAGGCCTTCAAAGACCCCGGAACGGGCCACTTGCTCTACACACCATTGCAGGATCGCCAACAAGGACACAATGTAATGTACATTAAGCGAACGGAGATGATGGGGCGGATCAAGTTGAGGGAAACAGGGGAGGGGTACGGGGAGAAGGGGTCCGATAGGGGTATGTAGGTAAGTATGTTGATGCTGCTCGAGGGGTGGGGGCAAAGCAGAGAAGCGATGCGGAAGACGGGATTTGGTGTGATGGCATGTTTGCATGTTTGCATATTGGAGTTCTGGCCGGTGACGATGAAAACGAGACGATCGGTGTCCAGGGCGGCAATCAAGGATGAAAAACGAGGGAAGGGGGTGTGAAGTTGAAGTACGACGTGCAGACAAAATAATATAAAATAAAGAGGATAAAAAATAGGAATATTAGTTAAGAAACAAGTGAAAGGAGAGAATGATAAGTGACGGAGAATAAATTGTGAAACGATAAAACGCGGAATAGGAGGGACAACTGTACCTGATAAAATAAAAGTAGACCAGGAAAATGAATAATAGAATAGGGGAGAGAAATAAGTCTAAAATGCAATGGGGAATAAAAACAGATGGGGGGAAAAGGTATCCCGGAGGGTAATCAACAAAAAAACAAACCTGAAAAAGAAGCGTGCAGATGATGCTCATACCACAGGGCAACATCGTCAGTGAGTAGAAGGGATAGGAGAGAAGGAGAGGGCCTGAAGTACGACGTAGACGCAATTACCTACCTTAATACCTTTCCATTATATGGAAAGAACCGTCACTCAACCCCAGCTTTGCCAACAAACTCATGGGACTGGCACGCGCAGTGCACACCCGCACCCACCAAAGGAGACTAAGGAGCAGAGTAAAAAGCCTATCTGCGGAGCGAGTACCTCCAGCTGCATGGGCCCGCTGCATGGCCTTGCTGTATGCAACCCCTCCTGGGGAGAAGGCACCTCACCCCGGGGTGAGAAGAGTTGTGTATAGGAAACGTGGTCGAGGAGAGGGGTGAGGTCAGTGGTAGACCTGTTCGAGGCCCTACGCGAGACAGCTAGCATGAAGCAGCCATGACCAGCTCGACCAAACGGGGAGCTTTCTTTGTGTCGCCGCCGTCGTTGTGGTTGTGGTTATCACTCTGCTTTTGGTCATGGTTATGGGCGTGTGCGTCTTACCAAAACAATGGCACTTCAAGCCCCCAATGCCCCAATGCTTTCTCCCCTTTCTCCGCTCGACAAGTTTGGCCTAGTACCAGCTTCCAGTGGCAACTTCGAGGTCCATCCCAATCCCGGGATTTTGGAGGGGGCTGAAAGGGGGGATATAAGGGTAAATAAGGAGCTGATGGCGGAAGAAAAGAGGGTAGACCGGGGGGTAGAAGGGGGGAAGCGCGAAGGAAACCGTGGACGAGGCAAGATAGGATGGCGAGGGCAGTGTGTGAATGGGAGCGTTGAACAAGCACGACATGCACATCGTGGACGATCATATATGACAACGTATGGAGAGGGGAGGGTGTGTTGGGGCCAGACCAGACCGGATATGGGGCTTGGACGTGGACAACGCAGCAATAGGGGGCGCATGTTAAGGGATAGAGGAGAGTGAGGGGAAGGGGGACTATGGTAGCGGGAGGGCCTGGCCTGGCCAGACCAGGAAGGCAGGAAGTGCCACATCGGTCAGCTGTCTAATATGTGCCTTTCTTTTACATGTAGCCCGGTACGGTCGCAGCTTGTTTTGTGGGGAAGGCGCGGAGGGGGATACTGGGGAAGGGAGGGAAGGCACGACGGAAGGTGCTTTAAAACGGAAAGATGTAGTAGTCGACGTAAAAGAAGGAACGGAGATCGTGCAGAAAACAGTATAGGAGTAAAATATGGAAAGAGCGATGGACAGCAGTTCGGCTCATGTTGCACAGGGATGCAAATGGTGCCGTCAGTCTGCATCGGAAACGCCCTTTGCTACGTGTGCCTCTTGGCGAAAGGGCAAGCCATTGCTTGATTTGGCAGTTTGCATGTCTGGGGAGAGGGGGGGGGGGGCAGACGGCCAGGGAGCAGAAAAGCGACAAAAGAAAAGACACAAAAATGACGGACTGAGCGGCGTGGGTCATGGCCTACGACTATGCTTACGCCTAGGGGTGGTGATGTTGGCCGCGGCGATGATGGTGGTCGTGGTCGTGGTTGGACCGCGGACGTCGATGATGGGGACGGGAGCACGGGACACCGACAGGGCACTATATTAAGAAGAGGAGGGCGGCCTGCCATGTGAGGATATATGTGCGTAGGTATACGGGTTGCGGGAACGGGATGTGAGATGCAGGTCACTATCAGGACAGCCTTGCGGACAAAAGGACGGCAGGATGTTGGCTGGCCGCAAGAGAGGAGGGAGAATGATGGAGTTACTGAGATAAAAAATAAACCCGAACAAAAAAAGAGAGAAAACAAGAGTGGCTAAATGATAAAACGAGCTCTGCAAAACGAAATCAATAATGGTCGAGAAAAGGCCAAGAAAAGGTTGAGAGGGTTGTCGAGAAACACGAAATGAGTGATCTACGACGGACATCGTTGTTTCCTAATATTCCTTGGATCTCCAGTAGACGCGAGAAGAGTGAGTAGCATGGGAAATCAAGGGACAAAAGAAAAATGAGAAAACGAGACCAAAGAAAGCAAAAGGGGGGAATAAGAAACGCAAAAATAGGAGACGCCAAAGTACCGCGTTCGCGTCTTGTGTGGTCGGCCGTGGCTGAACCGTTGGATACGCAAAAGAGTATGGGTAACGGGGAGTGAGAAAATAAGAATGGGAATAGGGAATATAAGTAGGGGGAAAAAGGAAAAGAAAACAGACCCCAAGCGAACACGAGCGGGCGCCAAACCAAAGAATCGAAAACAGAGGACCATGACACGACAGAGAGCAGAAACACGCCGTCCCTCGTAGGACTGGAGGACTGGAGGGCTGGAGGACCGGAGGACTGAAGGAACAAGGGGGAAAGAATGGGTACGACGATACGGTTACCTGTAAAAAAAAATGATGCGCAGAAACAGACTTTCGAGAAACGAGGCTGGCGATCTTTTGGTCGCTGGGCTTCCCAATTCATGCGACGATCATGCATCAACAGGAGAGAGGAGAGCGCGCCACCAAGGCTGAGTGTTTAGCGGTTCAACATGGCGATCAGAACAGGGGTGGCCGACAAGATGCAAGGGAAGAACTCAAATAAATCTACTCCGTAAGAGACATAAGAAAATATAATGGTGTGTCGATTATTGGTGAATTGTACCCAAAAAAATCCCAAGAAATACAGCGCTCTAACCAGAGCGGAAAAGACTCCAAAGTGATATGCATCGATCGTGAGCCCATGCTTTAGCACGAGCCATGGCCCTTTCGCTCCTCATTCTTTAATCTTTGATCTATTCAAAAATATCCCCCCTCCACGCTTACTGCCGCTCCAGAAGCCCATCACGCTCTGTCGCTTGTGTCCGGCTGCTGCCCTCCTCGGCCTCCTCGTCATACGCGCCGTCCTTGCCCTCGCCGCGGCCGCCCTCCGGGTACAGCACATAGTGCTGTGTGAAGAAAACCAGGTCGTACGCCATGGACACGTTGCCCAGCAGCAGCTTGACGGGGTTGCCCGTGAGCCCGGACCAGTCGCGCTGGCGGTAGCTGTCGAGCAGCAGCTGGACGATGCTGAGGACGCCGCCGACAAAGTCGAGCAGCATCGAGTAAATGCTCCAGCCCTGGGTGCTGCGGTTGCGCCAGTTGACGAGGACCTGGGGCGAGTACTTGACGAGAGTGACGACGACCTTGACGTAGCCGAGGGCGTAGACGACGTCGAGCCACTGCCAGCGGGCAGACAGAGTCGCTGCGGTCGCAGCAGCGGCACTGTCCAGAGCAGCACTCCCGGCACTGTTGTCGTGCAAGACCAGCAGGGTGACCAAGGCGACGCCAATGATACAGCCGGCCATGACGCCCAGGATGAAGCGCGACGGCTTGGTGTCGCCGCGGGGGAGCCGCTGGCGCCGCGCCGGTGGCCGCCGGCCGTCGTAGCCAGCAGACGCCTCGCCCGCGGGCAGGCCGCTGCCCGATCCCTCTTCCTCCGTTGTCTCCTCCTCATCGTCCCACCCCCAGATCTGCGGCAGCAGGTACTGCGACACGACAAAGAGCGACAGCACGAGCGCGTGGGCGGCAAAGACGACGTCGTTGGTGGCGACGGTGGGGGTGAGGCCGTGGTGGCGGGCGGCGTACTCGGCGCGGACGGTGGCAGAGTAGCGCATGGCGCCGGTCGACAACAAGTAAGACAAGAAGCCGAGGCAGTTGATGAGCGGGAAATCAACGGTGGTGCCGGCGGTGGTGCGGCGCTTGGCGTTGAGCAGCGGCTGGGGGTAGAAGGAGAGGGACCAGCTGATGGTGTAGATCCAGCCGCAGAGGGCGGAGATGGCGGCGAGGATGTCCATTGGAAGGGTCGAGGGGGACGTCGTTAGCTAAGGGGGGAAAGATTTCGTGGATTTCGGCCCTTCATCAGGTTTGGGTTTGAAGTATAAAGAAGGGAGAAAGTGAAGATGTTTGGCACTGCGCGCAACAAAGGGCGGCCAGAGCGAAGAGGTGACGAGATATTGCGTATTTGGGCTTTTGGAGCTGGATCGGCTTCCGAGCTAATGACGGGATCAGGGAAGGGCAGGGCCGTTGGTAGGCGCTGACCACTGGGCACGCTCCGCAAACCGCATCGCTCCAGCATTGCCTAACGCGCGGCCTAGAGCGGCGAAACGCCGCTGTAAGCCGCTGAAAGAGGATACCCTACAAGGGTTGGTTTGTCAGGAATAGCAAGATACCTAACGAGCTGTAGGGCGCGCATCCACTAATACCGCAATACAGCGTAGTATCGACACCCCAATCCCTCAGCGGATCAACACCAGAAAGGAAGGCGTGAGATGGCGCTATCTGTGTGCTATCATGTATTAGCCATCGGCACAGCTATGCGAGAATAAGCTATCTTTTTCTCGCCGACAGTCTACGGAGTACTCTTCGTTGTACGACCGCCTCCGCTTTCATCTGTCGTACTCTGGTGCTTTATGAATTAGTAGTAAATATGATCTATTTTGATTTTTATATTCTTTCGCACACAAAACAGTCAAAGAGCCGACCTTTGTCCAGGAAATAAAGAGAAAGAGAGAAAGCGAGAAAAATGACCAAACAAGAGAAGACCAAAAAAAAAAAATGAAAAGAGACAAAAAAAAGGACAACAGCCAAACAAGATGCACGTTTTTCAAGGCTTAAATCAGAAAAATGGGGGCGAAGCTCTACCTCTAGGACCTCTAGGACAAATCATCCAAAGGAAACAGTGTTCGCTGCAGCACACGTCTAGTTCGTTCTTTCTTTCTTTCTTTTATACAGCAACGGAGGGTGTGTAAATGCAAAGCCGGCGGGGGGGTGGGAGGGTCGGTCGGTCGCAAGAGAGATTGGCAAAGACAAAGGAGAGATCGGAGGTCGAGGGGATATGAGGAGATATATCGAAAGAGGAGGAAACATCGAGGGTCGAGATCAGAGACACGATGCCGAGGAGTGTTGTGGAAGGAAGATTGTCGTCGGCGCCGCGTCGTGAGAATAAAGGATCGGAAGGTCGAAAGGGTTGAGGAGGTTGTCCTTTTTTGGTTCGCTTTGTATCCCAGAACGCCCAATTGCCAAGTAGCAAAAGATCAAAAAAAGTGTGTGAAGAAAAGAAAACAAAAGAAAATGCAAAGGACAGAAAGAGGACAAAAAAATACCAAGAAAAAGAAAACATAAAGCGTAAATGCTCCCGCCAACCCATCTCTAAAACGTCCAAGTTTTTTTTTTTCTTCTGATGCAACCGAAGGAACCAAAGGGAAGGGTGATAAAGGAAGGATATAATAAAGACATAGCGCAACGTCGCTCGCGCCGCTTACGCCTTGCCGCCGCCGCCCATGGTGGAGGGCAGCGACTGCCAACCCTTTTGGTCGGGCAGCTTCAGCTTGCCAAAGTCCTCGTCCAGGTCCAGGATGATCTTGAGCGCGTTGCGGCTGCGCGTAAAGGGCGTCTGCACCTCGGGCGGCGCAATCTTGTCCTTGAACGACGACATGGCGTCGGCCACACCCGTCTGCACGACGTCGGACTTGCTGCTGCCGGGGAACGGCAGCACGCTCTGCAGCACCTCGTACGCCGCCAGCGTGAAGCCGAACTGCGGCGACGAGCGCATGATGCGCGCAGGGCCGCCCTTGAAGAAGGCGCGGAAGCCTTCCTCCTTCATAATCGTCGTGGCCGCGTGCCGCAGGCCCGTGTACTGCGTGTCGCCCTTGCGTGCCTCGACCTGCAGACGCGTCTTGATGACGTCGCAGGGGGTCGTCAGGTAGGCCGCCGGCATGCCGGCAATGGCGCCGGCTGTCAGCAGCTGCAGGACACCCAGCTTCTTCGTCTTGGACTCGCCAAACATGTCTTTCTTCAGGTGGCTGTAGGTCGGGAAGTAGATGGCCGAGAAGGGCACATCGCGCAGCAGACACGCGGACGCGCCCTTGTACAGGCCCACGAGACCCAGGTTGCGCACGATCCACATGGCCGACCGCTTCGGCGCGCCCTGGACGTTCTTGGCGACCTCGCCCTGCACCTGCAGGCGAATCTTGACAATCTCGAGCGGGTTGGTGAAGACGACCTGGCAGGCACCGGCGGTACCGCCGGCCAGGATCTCGTGGCCCACCCAGATGGAGCCGTCCTTCTTGGTCAGCCAGCGGCGCACCAAGTCGTTGACGGTCAGTTTGATGGCCTTTTCGGGCGCGACACCAACGAGCTGCGGCAGCACACCCGAGTACAGGCCCAGGAAGCCCTCGTTGCGGATGACCTTTTGGAAGCAGTCGATTGAGTTTTTGTACAGGCGCTGGCCCGGCTCGGCACCACGCTGGTTCTGCAGGCGCGTCTTGACCAGGTCGATGGGGTACACCATGAAGGCGCCAAAAGCGCCCGCCATACTGCCAAGACCAAAGTTGTAGGCGGACTCGAAGAACTTGGAGGCAAACTTCTCCATGGGCGTCTTGGCGCGGTCGGTGATCTGGTGGATGCGGCCGCTCACGCCCTCGACGCGCTCCTGGCTGCGCCATGCGGGGTCGAGGACTTTCGCAAAGTCGGCCAGACCTAGGCGGCCCGAGGGCTCATCGATGCTAGCAAAGTGGAAGAGGATGTCGGCCTCCATCGGGGTGAAGAGGGAGAAGCGGGTGATGCGGGCGGCCTGGTTGAGGAAGTCGGTGCGGGTGATCTTGTTGTCAGTGCTCTTAGCGCAGGCGCGGCGCACAATGAGCTCGACGAGGTCCATCTCCTTGATCATGTTCTGGAAGGCGCGGACATTTGCGTAGGAGATCTTGGTGCCCTTGGAGATGTTGCAGAGGGTGTGCAGGTGCTCGAGCAGGTGGTCGGACAGCTTGTGCTTGGCGGTCTCGAGGATGATGCGCTCAAACTCGTCGGGCTGAATGTAGCCGTCGCCGTCGCGGTCGAGCAGCTGGAAGGCTTGCCGTATGCGCTCGCCCTGAAGGCCGCGCAGCATCTGGGAGAACTGCTCGTAGTCCATGTCGTGGCGCTTGCGCTTGTCGCCAATGTACAACTTGGCCCACTCGCAGTCCCAGTTGAAGGGGATGGTGGTGGTGCCCTTGTTGAGCTCGTAGAGGCGGCGGAAGTCGTCGTAGCGCACGGTGCCGAGGCGCTCGACGTCGAACAGGCGGAAGGCGATCTCGTACTCGGCATCGGGCTTCATCAGGATGTTCTCGAAGTAGGCCCAGTCGGACAGGTTGACGCGGCCCTGGCCGCGACGGTCGGCGACGGGGAAGAGGATCGTGTACTGTTCGCGCTTGATCTTGTGCTGCGGGGAGGTGAAGAGTGGTTAGCTGGGAAGGGGGGACGAGCGCAGGGGGCAGCCGGGACTCACGTAGTCCTCGCCTTCCGGCGCAATGGCGTTGATGAACTCGTCGAGGCTCATGACGAGCTCGCCGGTCTCGGCGTCGGGCACGGCATTCTTCAGGAAGCGCGTCCGTGTTTGCGCGGACAGCTGTGCGTGCTCTTCATGGCCGAGCAGGCTCTCTTTCACGGCCTCCTTCACCGTGGATGTTGTTGGCGACATGGCGGACAAGGGAAGCTGGGGTCGTTCGACATGCGTTGGCGAAGTAGGGGGAGTCAGAGGTCTAAGGTCTGAAGGTCGAGAGCTGGAAGAAAAAAAGCTATGTAAGAAGGAGAGAACAACGGCTAGACAAAAATAGAAAAGAGAAGAAGACCCAACCAAAAAAGAATGGGCAAAAAAGAACGGACTGTGACTGTAGGGCAGAACGGTAGCTGCTCGCTTTTTGTGCGTAGAGGAAAAGAGGTGTATCCAGAGTACGGAGTAATTACTGTGGGAGAGGATGAGGAGGAAAGAGGAGAAGGGGCGAGGAGGCAAAGGGACTCGATATGGAGGTTCAATGGGGTCGGCCAAGCCAGAGAAAGACAAGTGACTCGAACCAGCAACGGGAAAAAAGGGAAACAAAACGGAGAAGGGGGGGGGGCTACTATGATGGAGAGAGGGGAGGTCGAAGTGGATAAGGTTCAGTGCATCCCAGGTGGACGATAGTGTGCGCTTGGGATGCGTGGATGTGGAGACGGGCACGGTGGTCGAGGTTCGAAACGGGGGTGGTGAAGGGTGGAGGGATGAGGCACAAGGACAAAAAGACAGACAGAAAAAAAGAAAAGAAAAAAGGAAGAAAAGGCAGATGGGTCGAAGAGTCTGGGAGTATCTTACGCGAGCTAGTACGGAGCAGACTGAGCTACGGAAAGGCGGAGGAGCAGGGTCGAGAAGGACCGGGAGGAGGAAGGTGCAGGCGACCTAGGGGAAGGTCGGGCGAAGAAAGCGCGAAGGGGGCCAGATCGGAGACACACAGCGATGGGCGCGTAGGGAGCAGCAGCAAGAGCAAGAGCAGGAGGTTAAAGAAGGAAGGCGCAGACGACGGCCAAAACACGACTATCGTTGGAAAGAGCAGAGAGAGGGGATAACGAGAGGGAAGGCGCGAGTGTGTTGTGAGTGGAAACGGATCGTAGAAAGGAAAAGGCGCAAAACGTGAGAAAGAAACCTGTTCCTGGATATTTTTTTTTTCTTCGCCGTTATTATTTTTTTTTTTTGCCGCAGCGCTCACAGTTTTTTTCTGGTTTATTTTTAAGCTCTGTCCCTTAATTTTTTTTGGCTGTCTTTTTGGTCTACCATCCGTGATTCTGCGTCGCGATTCGTTCGTTTGTGGTCCCAGGCCGCAAATAGCGTCCGCCGGCGGCCGACTTTTTGTGATACGGTGTCAGTCAAGACTCAGGGGCTCGAATTTTTGTGGTGGTGGTCGCGTCCCCCGAAAGGCAAAATGGAAGGTGTGAATGGCATGCAAAAGGACAGCAAAAGGGCAGGCGCGCTACGCAAGAGTGCCGAGAACGCTATGGAAGGAGCGTGGAAGGGAGCATGGAAGGTGCGGCAAAGCGCCAACACTGTGGCACTGTATTGCCTCTTCACTAACCTGGCGCCATGTAGTAAACTCCGACGCTCACGCAATGTGGAAATGGCAAAAAAGAAGGGCTAGCAAGGGGGCTACGCTAAGGGGCCCGTCTTGCGCGCCGCGGGGCCAAAACAGCCCAGAAATGGCTAGAGAATGCAGAAAATGGGCAAAAGGGGCAAAAGGGAGCTGGGAATACGGAGAACAGCGCCCCCCAGCAGGCGCGGAGGCGAGCCAACTGTGCTGGGCTGGCAGGCCGCCATGCTTCCGTTTGTCCCTTGACGGTGGACTCGCGCGTTTCCCTTCTCCCAGTCGATCTTTCCTGTTCTGTATGAGTAACGATTACAAGTACGACGTAAGAGCGCACAGTGTGCTGTGCCGACGGTGTGTTTTTCCATCTGATCCGCTAGGTCATTCCTTCCCTTGATAGAGGGAAGGATAGAAGTATCCACGAAACGGAATCTAATTCCCGGTCTCGGCGGCAATCTATGATACAGTATGAGACCAGATGAATTGCAGCACAAACGGGCCACAGAAAAGGCTTCGCACAGCGCACAGCGCGGCACTCGGGGGATACGTCAGGACAGTGAACCCGCGGGCAACTCTGTCAAAAGCTCCGTCAAAGTATGTCGTAACTCCTCTGTTGCAGGCGCATCTAATCTCCAAGACGGAAAGCGCGGTCCGGAGTCACGTGGGACGTACCTGAGGGAAAAAGGAAAAGGCCGCAATCGGTAAGTAATAGTCGGTGGCCGCGTTGGGAGTTGCCATTTTCTGGTCGGTAGTCCCCAATAGACACACATCGAAGCGCTCGAGAAGCAACAACGATTTCATCGGCGTTTTAGTTCGATGCGATTGTTGCTGCTCTATGGCACGTTTTGGGATATCTCGTGGTTCAACTGGCAGGACATTTGGCAGCTGTCGTTGCATTGGAGATAAAGCCAACTAATACGCCGTATTCGTCCCGTGTCTCAAGACGCTTCGTTGCAGCTTTGCACTTCATTATTTTTTGTCCTGCAGCAAAGAACGTTGCATTTTCCCCTTGTCCCTGTAGAAATATGTGTGCGTGTGTGTGTGTGTGTGCGGCAGCAATGCGGTGTGTGCCGCTCGATCCCAAGAGCCAGGCCAGAGGACACACAACTCCAAAGAATGACCAACGAAACACAAAACGGGCCTGGCCCACGCGGCAGCCGCAGTTCCTCATTGCTCACCGTCTCTGTTGTCTTCCCGTGACGGGCAGGCTTTTCGTGGCGATCGTGGGCAACCCCAGAGGCATAAAGAGTACGGCGTAACGAATACCTGCATGGCAATATCGTGGGTTTCCCCAGCACCTGCCTGTGTTTGTGGGGGTCTCATCCCGCGTGTGGACTTGCCTCTTTAGGTATTTCAGTCCCCCAAAACCTGTGTATGAGAGACTTCCTGCCTTCCAGACAACAAATTTAACCGCACCGCCGTGGCCGCCCTACGCGCAGATAGTTTCATGAAAGACGAGACAGCCCTTTATGGTGTTTATGCCCCATCTGAGACGTATCGTTGTCTATTTTTGGGACGTCCGTCCTCATCTTTCATCTTTGTCTCTCCGGGACTCTCTTCGGAGTTGATATTCTTCGTCGGTGAGATTCCGAACGCCCCATGCTTCCTATGTTAGCCTAAAGAGGGTTTGCCGACTAAAAAGGGTTTGCCGGCGAGGCTAGAGACAGGCTAGGGGCACGAGCTAGGGAAAGAGGATGTGTGTGAGCGTACCCAGGGAATAAAATAAAATCAGAAATAAAATACAATAAAAATATGACGGGCGGAGGAAGGGTCGAGACGAGCAAGTGCTACCGCAGAGAACAACTACTTTTACGAACACCTGAGCAGCGGAGGAAAGCGCGAGACGAGACGTGACACCTGCCTTGCGCTAAAGAAACGGGGCACAAGCGGAGCGGAAACGGTCACAGAATCTCTGGAGGCATAGGAGCCTCTATTCAGAGGACGTCCAGACGAACAGACAATGCATCCCACATCTTATTGCTGTCTGCAGGAAGAGAGCCTCATCGCTCGATTGCGCACATCACGTCCGGGCCCATCCGTTTGGCCCCAAAACGCAAAATGAATCAAACAAAAGGGGGCCGCCGGCGGTGAGAAAGGGAAGGGAAAAGGCATGACCGCGGCCGCGGCGGATTGCGGTGCCGCAAGAGCGCAGTGGGAATGAATCCCAATACTTGGCCTGGCCCTCTTCTCCAAAATTGACTTGCAAATGGCGTGGGTGGTCGCAATCGATTTCAATATTCCGTAGTCGTAGGAGGGTGGACACCGGTCGGCTTTCGGAGAACTGGTAATAAGGTGATGGGGAAGGTAAGATACGACCAACGTTCGTACTCCGTACCAGGGTACAAGATACCTGTTGGCTTTTGTCTTTGCGGAAGCTGCCACCGGTGCCACCCGACCGCCTCGCCGTGTCTGCGCACAGTAAATGCACAGTGCATGTATAGACGGTCTTCGCAGACCATCTTCGCTCTTGCCTCTTTCTGTTCAATCTCTTGTTTTCTAGTTTGGTTCTCTGGTTCTCAATTGTGCTCCGTACCTGCTGATCGACAGTTTCTAGGCAATGAAAAAACACTGAACCTTGTCACTGACGCAGCCTGGCGAGCCTGGATATAGACAAGGCATAGCTGCCATTGGAGGTCAGGCTCGACAGGTATTACGACGGCCATACCGTCCACTCCGTGCCTCAAGTCTGAAGCACTCTCTAATACTTCTCTCCTGGCTGTTGATGACGCCCTGTCATTATTCGTACTTGTAGCATCTAAGGTCAATGTCTCCCCTTTTCTTCTCTTTCCCTCTTCCCTAGCTTCCGGATATCAGAGTTCCACTTGCAACCCCTCACAACAGCTTCCCGTAGCTTGTTGATAGTGCGCAGCAGCGCGCCCGGTTTTTTATCGAGGCCTTTCCAGGCGTGTGACACCCAACGCCGCATGCAACTTCTCGTTTCTACTCCGTAGTCCCTCATTTTTCTGGCATGTGGGAACGGCCGCGGGAGCTACTAATAGAAACCTCGGAGGCGGGATGTAGTAGAGGTTAGCGAGCAGCTGATCCATATGGCGCACAAAACGAATACTGAGAGCTTTGTATCGCAGAGAGTTGCTGTTGACCTTTTGTGTTGAAACTCGAAACGGCCATTCTACCAGGTCCTTTTGATATCAGAAGCTTGCCAATTCGTAGATGGCGGACGCTGGTCATCTTCTCTGCCGGCCAGAAAGGATAACCGTTTTGAGCGATCCACTGTTGATGGCTGAGGACTCGTCTAACAAAAACAAAAATACGACGTTCGGCATTGAGGCACAAACAGACAAAAGAGCTCCCCCACGTCCGCCCACCCAGGCCTGGGCCAGACCTTGCCTTACCATCCCGCGTCTGCCCACCACCTCTTGCGTGCTTCCTACAGGACAGCGGGTTGTACTTTGTACGTGCCAAGTCTCCGCTTATACGCTCCCGGGCATTGAACACCACAATACATCAAGTCTTACGCGATGGAATCTCAAAAGGTCATAACAAAACGCAGTGAATTGTGAATTGTTGTATTTGGTAAAGGTAGCACCTATTAGCCCTCTCTCCCACCGCATCGGTGCGATCCGTCCACTGAGCGATTTTTTACCTCCTTGAGACCCTTGAGTCAATGTATTCAGAACGCCATTCCCCCATCCTGCCGCTCCATGCTTGTGTAAACCACTCCGAAGACCGGACACAAGAGGGGGATAGGCGAGCGAAAATCGAAAATGCAGTAGCCTTCACAAAAACGAAACGGTATTAAAAACGTGACATGACGAAATGGGGAAGTAGGTAAATAAGTAAGATGCAGAAGAAAAATTATCGTGTCTCATACAGTCGTCAAAAGAGTGAAAAAAAAGACTGCCTAGCAAGACAGTTCTATGGGTTGGGTATGTGTGCATGAACCAGGGGAAAGACAATAAAGACTGTCGGGGCAGGTGGGATGTAGACAAAGTACCAGAAGCCGAGTCCGAACAATACAAAGGAAACAAAGTAAAGCAAACAGGAAGGAAGATGCTGTATGAAAAGCGTCATACACGCCCGACAAGCAATACCGTTGGCACAACAGACGCCATAGATGCATGTCCTAACAGCAGAAAAACGTGAGGAAACAGAGAAAGCGATTTTGTGAAAAGAAAAAGGCAACAAGCAACCTGCAGCTTGCTGCGAGTTGCAACAAGTAGCATGTTGAGAAGCCAGATAAGCCATGCCGATGTCAGTTAGGGACACTCAGGCAAAGCAAACGAGGAAGACAGGGCGTATGAGCAACAAGGTAGGTCGAGTCAGACATGCCACGACCTCCGTAATACGCGGTGGGTCTGGAGAGAGCAACCTAGCAACGCCTAGATCACATCTACCCAGGACACCGAAGAATGTCCGAGTCAGTCCTGGGCACCAGTGGACAGCTGCTCTGATCAGTCAAGAAGGAAGGCTCGGGGCCAGGCTCGGGGCTAGGCTCTGGTCGATATGTGATATGTGTGTTCGATTTCTTCAAAACCATGCACACATATCTCAACCCTTCGTGTAGATACGCATGTCCGGGCGCGTGTTCGAGCAGTCGGGAAGGGCAGCTGCGCCAGTGTCGACAATCGAATCGGTAAAAGAGTCCGTAAACGAAAGGCGATGGCGGCTGTGATGGTAGGCCTGCAGCGGAGGCAGCTGGTAGCCCCGGCGGATCTCGTTCTCCACATACACTGCAGCTCTCTTGAACTTAACATGAGCGTACTTGTCGTATACAACGGCATGGTGTGTTCCAGGGTGGCGACAGCAGTGAAGGATCGTGTTTGCCAACGGGCGGACCTGGCTCCATGTGTAACCCGAGTAGTGCGTGTGGGCCGACGACTAAATAACAAACAGCCGCCGTTAGCACTCAGACCGTTCAATGCCTGGGAAAGGGGACGAAGTAGGAAATAAGAAATAAGAAACACATACCCAGTTACCCTTGTACAGCATCATTCGGGCCAAGCAGTGAGCACCCGCAGCCAAAAAGCTTGGCGGGCAGGCAACAAACCGTTCGTCCATGACAGTGACCTCGAGGAAGTACTTAGCAAGCGTTCGCGTGTCCAAGTCGTACTCGTCCGCTTTGCTGATGCGACGGAGGAAGCTCATGGGGCCCGGCCAGCCCAGCTCGAAGCCCAGCATGCTAAGCATGAAGCGTTCAGCCTTAAGAATCTCCTCCTTTGTGTAGCCGCCGTCGACCATGAAAATGATCTCTTCGATTGAAGGACAGATAATCTCTTCGTACTTGGCAGCGATGAAGATGGCCGTGGCACCGACAAGCTGTAGCTTGGCCACAGACACAATCTTGGTTGACAGGAAGCGGTCGATGTAGTTGACTGTGAGGAACAGCGTTTCCGGAAGCAGGTTGAAGCGTGAGTGGACCTGGATCAGCCACTCCATGAGCACCGACCGCATGGACCACTGGATCTCCGTCTGCTGATCCATGTAGTGTGCGCTCGGTAGCATCCGGACCTACATATCAACCCCTCTATTAGTGTGCTGCTCGGCCTGCCAATATGCCAAGGAAAATACAAAAGAGATGAAACCTACCTCAAGCTCCTTCATGTAGGCGTTGATATCGTCTCCATACTCGGCGACCATGCTAATGTCCCAAGCCTCGTCATCAAGCTCTTCGGGGATGCCGGCCTCCTCGACGATGGCCCGGGCAATGTCCAGCTCAGTCTGGATCTTAGCAGTCATCTTGGGCATGACAACGGTTGTCAGCGCCCCCGTGGTGTTATCACCCAGGGACCGGAACGAATGTGCCGTCGTGTAGGCCTGGTCGTCGTAGAAATCGGCATCATCATCCCACGGCTCCTCCACCTCGGACATGGCGCTGGCCATGGTGACGGCAGGCATGCTCGACATGAAGTCGGCCGGTGTCGGCTCAGCCAGGGGCAGGTAGCGTGCATGGTCCTCAATGGGACGAAGGTGTTCCTCCGTTTCGAGGACAGCAGCCTCAATCTCCTCGCGAAGGCGGCCAATGTCGTCGTCAGAACCATCCGACAGTGGCGGTAGTGTAGCGTGATGGAAGTCTTCGACGGCGTCGACAAAGGGAGCGTCGTTGGCATCACCGATTTCACTGCTGTGTACGATTTCGATGCCAAGGCTGACACTACGGTCGACGACACTGTCGTGCACCTCCTCTGGCTTGCCAATTGGTTCGGCAATTGACTGAGCAATTTGCTGGGCAATCGGATCGACTTCAATGACGGGGCTTTGAGCCACGCTCTTGTCGGTATCCGCAAAGATAACAACATCCTGGAAGTTGCTGCGGTCAATGGGAAGACGACTCAGTGTTCTGCGAAGGGGCTTCTTCTGCTGTTGCTGAAAGCCATCTGCGTTCTTGAGGCATGGCTGGCTCTTGCTGTGGCGCGGGCTCCTCTTTGGCTTGTTCCAGTTGGCAATGGCTGATTCCGCAAAATCATCGACGCTGGTGGCAGCTTCGGGCCGGAGCACGGCGAGTGCGTGCTTAGTCTGATCGTCCTTGCTCACGACAAAGGTTGTCTTGCGGATAGCACCGGTTTGCGCCTTGCCCGTGGGCTGGAAAGCAGTCACATTTGTTGGCACGGGGGCCGGAACTTCCCGAAGAGCATTGTGTGTGGTTATCTGAGCAATCGAAACTGATGAAGTTGGGGCGATGCTGTTGCGTGGCCGCTGAGCAGGAGCCAGAAAGCCAGCGGTGGACACCGGCTGGGCAATGGTGTCCTGAGCATGTGCGGGAGGCGGAGGAGCTGGCATCGGGGCCGTCGAGATAAGGCCAGCCTTGGGTGCGTCCACAATCGCGGTGGCTTTGTAGCCATAGACTGCGGCGTTGTTGTCCACATGTCTCACCACGTTGCTGACATCCCCGAAGGCAGTCCGCTTTGTCGGGGCCTTGGTCTGGGTGACGCCGGTATCCTTGAGGGCATCCTTGAAAATAGGAACGCCGGTAGACTTGTTCCGCTGGTGGTTGTTCGTGAACGTCGCCGGGGCCATGTTCTCGTTGTTGATGGTGGAGTTTGCCCGGAAGGCGCGTTGGGGCGGCTAGCGCGTAGAGAGAAGAGTTAGCTTCCAGAATGTAAAATGGTGGCATATCAAGTTTGAGAAGGCAATGCATGTGCAGAAGAAAGCACGAGGATCCGCGTAAAAAGCAGAAACGAAAAGAAAAAAAAGAGTACAACAACTAGGAGCCATTGCTAAGAGCCATTGCAGAGCTTTCCATGTGTCCATAAGGGGCATATTGGCAACACAGGTACGGCTGCAGTCTGCCACAGCGACAGATACAAGCTCTATGTAGCTCGAGACAAGAAACGCGAAGCAAGACAAAAAAAACAGAAGAAACAGCTGGAGAAAAAAGCCCATGGCATGCAAGAAAGAACGGGAGACGAATTTTTTCTTGGGGAGCCTCGAGATATTCGAAGAGTATGCGTTACTAACCTTGGCGTCCATGGTAAATTAAAGTTTCGTGAACGGAGAAAAAATGAAGAAAAAATAGCAGGCAAGACAATGCCCCTTTTTAGGAGGATTAAGTGATAGCTGCCGGGAAAAAAGATACGTGATAACCGAAGCGTGCGAGGCTTTGGTTGTCGGGGATGTTTGTCGATGCTGGATGCTGGGAGTAATTCGTGTACTGCTGCCGAAGAAAAACGCGGCGCGGGGGTGCAACGGGATCGAGGTAAAAAAAAATATATATATATATATGTCTGGCGTCGAGGTCGTCGAAGCAAAATGTTGTCGGGCGGTCGCGTCTAGCAGAAAGCGAGAAACAACGAGAAAATCGAAGGTGACGATGTTGATGCTAGACGAAAAGACGCGTCTCTTGATACGTGTCGTACCGGTTTTCCTCAATGTCTTTCTTATGTATCTTCGTATCTTTGTGTTCGTGGGACAAAGAGGACCGCCGAGTAGAAGACCCCGATGCTCACAACAAAACTGACACGCCTCGAAAATCGAGCGAGAGTCACGGAGCTGCGAAACTAGACGACATGGGAGGGGCGAAGAAAGAAGAAAGCGAAAGATGGTGGGATGTTGTGGTTGTCGAACGGAGGAAATCGAGCAAGACAGAAAGAAAGGGAAGAAGGGATAGAATACCGAAACGTAAAACGAGACGAGAATAACAAAAACAGTAAGAATTGAGGAGGGGAGGACGGGAAGCGTCTGGCAGGACAACAACAAAAACAAAGCGATGCCAGCAGGAAGAGAAAGAGACAAGGGGAGGGGGGAGAGAACGGGAGGTCGTCAGCTTGCGCCGTAAACAAGAAGGATGGACCCAAAACAAGAAGGAAAAAATGGCAAAAGATCAATAAGAGCGAATGGGAGGAGCAGAAAGGACGACTGCGATCGAGAAGGAGAGAGGCGCGAGACACAACAGAAGGAAGAAATACAAAGGGAGAGGTGCAAAGGGGGAAAAGGAGAGGTACGAAATTGCGGCTACTGTTGTTGTGGTCTAGCGTGGAGAAGGAGAGAGAGAAAGAGAGAGAGAGGTCCAACACGACGGGGCCTGTCAGAAAGAGCGAAAAGCTTTGGGCAGGCGATGAAATGAGGAAAGAGCCACAAAAAGCCTAGAATCAAAACAAAGAAGGTGCGATGGAACTTGCTGGGGTACGGAGCACAGAGTGCCAATTTTACGTGCGAATGGAACTGACGTTTTTTTTTGCCTATTTTTGGCGGGCGCCACTCATGCCTGCCTGGGAAAGAGCTGCGCGGAGCGTGGAGGTCGCGCCTGCCCTGTCGGGTTGCAAAAACAGAAGCGAGACGCTTCCCAAAGCAGAAATGGCGAAAAATGCATCACCGCCAGATCGTCAATGTGCAAGGCTCTCCTTCCTCACTTTTTGCTCACTTTTTGTGCGCTTTCCGCCCACCGTTGTCGGTGCCTTTTGCTATTTGCGGCTGTTTGGGCGTGTGTTGCCTTTGTTTACTCCGAATGATAGTGCATAAACATAAACGAATGGACACCGCCCTGCATAAACTAGTGCCTGCCTTGTTGCCGTGGTGCCAGGCTGCATAGGGGCGGTTGCGTGTGTCAGTGACGGGCAAGTGGGCGAGAATGAGAGGCCTTGCGACGACCGGGCCACTTTGCATTGACACCCGCGAACCCCGAATGGACGAAGAAACACGCTGCGGGCCGTTGGGGGGTGTTTGTTTCTGTATGGTAAATGCAGAAGAAACGAGGCAAAGGCAACAACACCAAAAAGACGACCAGACTGCCGGAGCAAAAACGATTGCCTGGATGTAGGTTCTTCATGGGATGAATGGGATGCATCGACAATCGCAATGTCTTATTTTTCCTCCCGGTTTTGGCTGTTTATTTCGTCGCTTGTATTTCACAACATGCCAATGAAGAATGCGTTGCGCAGAAAACTCTCAAGAGAAACCTCGTAATTTCAAGCTTCTGGCCTTTGTTTCTGTCGCATTATTACGACGTACTGAGTATGCGCCTCCCCACTCCGGCGACCACACAGTCAACGAACCCCTGCCAGTGATTCTCGCTGGGGGCAGGAAGGCAGATCCCACACGGCGTTTGTTTATGTGTTTATGAGCGACAAGGCGTCCGCGCACCGCGATTGGTCCAGGGTCCCAGGTGGGTTTGTTTTGGGGTGTTTTGCTGTTTCTGTCTTGGCAGGCTTAGTCAGTTTTTGTGGTTCGTGCTTGCTGGCGGCCAGCTGGCGAGCCTTTGGCCCCCAGTCCGTGACGGGCAGCCGCGGATGGAGAATAATCCGTGCCGGTGACGTTATGCCCCTTGTACCTCCGTACCCGTTTTTTTCGTCAACGTGCGCCGTTCCTGAAACGGACTAGTGTGTCCCACCCTGGTCGAGCGTGGCTCTCAATCTTTCCTCTCTCTGCGTCTTCAGCAGCCCCGCACGGGCCAGGTCGCGTCTCCCGGCAGCATTTGAATTTTGAAAAAGAGCAAAACCAGCGCTTCACAAAACATATTTTGGAAATGCAATCTTGTAAAAGGATTCAACATGTATTTACAATTCGAATGATACCTGATTTGTGGTGCTAAATGCAGTGGTTGCGCCCAGAATCACGCGTCGGGCCGGCACGGCGCCAAGACCGTCGGGTTGCGGCGGCAAAGCGCCAGGCTGACACGGAGTCACGTGTGCACTTTGGTAACCAAAGTCTCGGGTCTTTTTTTAGCATCTTGCGCATTTTCAATTTAACTCCCTGTTCGGGATTCTCTTCCTGTACCGCGCACCACCCCCTTGTGTTTCGTCTTGGGGGGCCTTTTTTCTGGTTGGCTTTCGGACAGTCGGTCTATTTTCCCACCAGAATGAAAACCCGTACCTTTTCAATTTGTCTCTGCTTCAGCTCCGGGCGGCTACGCGAGCGATTGGAATCGCAGTAGTCCTCTCCATTTTCTCTTTCTTGCTTTCGTCGCATTTTGAAGCGCGCCCCTTTGCACTTGCCATTTCCAGATAACGTCATTTCCTGGACTCGAAATTTCATTTCGCATCTGCGCGCGCGCATCGCCCTTTGGAAGCGCCCTGTTTTCACATTTTTGTCATTCCCATCGTTTTTGTGTCTGCGTCTCTCTCTTTCCTCTTTTCGATCCATCTCCACCGCCCTTATCTCACCGTCGCGCGCCGTCCGCGCTTTCCCTGGTTTTTCGGACTTCTGTTTTTCTTGGTAATCGCCTCACCTTCCCCGCCTTTTCCTGTCTTTGTCCGCGCCGCCGCAGCGAGAGCAGCGCGATCGCAAACTGCGCCACATCCTCATGTAATCCGAAGATCGAAAAAAAATAAAAGGATTTGTGTTGCGCGCACATCCCCGGTGAGCAGGCAAAGGCACCGACCGTACTCCGTAAAGTTGAGGGCGTCGCAATCGCAAACTACAAACTGCAAGGCACACTGGGCCCTGACCTGACCAGATCCTGCCCTATTGGGCTGACAGGCTCTTTCCCCTGCGATTCCCGCTCATCGCTCTTTCCTGTCCCTCCCTGATTTATTTGCGACGGCACTTGCGGCTTTTGGAAAGCGGCCAGCTGTGGACGGCCCGGCGCAAATCGCCGGAAAAAACTGCCACACTTTCTCTGCCACACACACAGTGCCAAAGACTTCGGCCTTTTCGACGTTTTACGGTCCAAGAACAAAAAAACTTGTTTGCAAAAACAATTATAATGGCTTTCCCCTCTTTTGCAGTGACGCGCATGCGTGTGCAGGTGCTCTCTCCATCTCCGACCTTTCTTACGTATTGTCTCCCTTCGCGCCGAAGCAGAAAGAACGGCGGCGCATTCTTGTTTTGCTCCGCAGGGCAGGCGCGATGCGCTGTACTGTCGCCATTTGGGCAGGTGTAGTTTATCTTACCCTTCAGATCTCACGCTTCATTTCACACAACGTCAGCCGAAAGCCAATGGGTTCCCTTGTTCCCTTGTTTCGCCCTGGGCGCAAACACCGGCCTGTCTGTCGCATGTGGCTGCGCATGCGCGCGCACACTCTTTTCGGGACGGGGGAGATGGGGCGAAGGGGAGAATCGCGAGCTGTGTTTGCCGCCAGCCTCTGTTGCGCAGCGTAGCCGTTCCGTCTCACATTTGTAAGTACATCGTCGCAGGGAGGCAAACAAGGAACCAAGGTGAGAGTACGTCGTAGTCTGCAGCGCATTCTGTAAAGAGAAGTGACTACGACTCGAAATGCGCAGTGGCACAGTCGCAATGCGCCCAGGCAGAGGCCGGGCCAAGTGCCGTTGCAAGCCTGCGCTGCGTCGCGCTGCGCATGGGACCGGTTCGGGCTGGAATTGCTCTACAATGTGTGTGCATGTGTGTGCACGAGAATGGACAGACGAGCACTTCAAATGCGTGTGCGCGCACATGGTGAGCTGTCAGTCGATGATGGGTTGGGGGGCAGAAACAGTGGGAAGGGAAGAAGGGAGTGGATGGACGGGGCCAGTGGCGACTTTTTGCTCAGAAGCAGCACGATTAAACGAGGTTTGATTTGATTTGCTTTGCCGTTTTGATTGTTTTTCGTCATTCCCCAGCCCCATGGCCTGTCCTCGCTCCCTTCCTGTCTTTCTCTGTTCATCACCCTCTTCTTCCCTCTGTCTCTCTCCGACTCTGCTCGTGATCGGCCCCCCCGTCTCGTGTTTAACACATCAATTACCCGGAATTCCCAAGAAACACAACGGGCAAAAGCCAAAGCGCAACCCACCCTCGTGTTGTGCAGAGGCCCGTTGCAGCAGAGGTAGAGGCGGTAGAGACAGCCGTTAAAAGGCAGTTTGCAGTCGTGTAGAGCGTGCATCTTGGACTGGGTCTACGCGACCGGCAATGCGCCGCGCCCACGCAGCGAGATCTACGGGCAAGACATGCGAGCCCGATCGACGACGGCGGGCTGGGAAAGCAGGCAAGCAAAGAAGCCTACCTGCCTCGTCGATACAAGCAAAGGCAAACTACAGTTGCGACTCGCATGCTCTCTATCATTGCGTGCGAGAAAGCGGTGACGGACAGCGACGGCGGTGACAACCCCTGCAGGAAAGAGAGTAGCAATGCCCAATGCCCTCGGCGCCGCGCCCACACCTAATAAATGCCAACCCATCAGGGGTGTGCCAGGAACGCTGCGGGACCACAAACTGCATACAATATGCAAGAGATATGTTTACAACATGTCCCCCATAGGATGTGTGAGTGGGATTATGGATGGGCGCGTTGTCCACAGAGGCGGCCACCGTACTTTGTGGCCTTGTCCGTGCAATGCGTGCATGCAAGAGGACAATCTCTGCGGTCTCGCGATGCACCCTTTTTCTCCCCTAGCGCAGTGGCGGCGGGCCAACCTAGCCTGCGACAGTGCAAAAAAATGCGACGTGCAGTCGAGGCTCTTGGCTCGGGGGGGGGATAAAGAGACGGCGGTCTGGCGCGTGGACTGCAAGCTTTTTCTTTCTGCTCTGTTGCAGTTTCTGCGAAGCTGTGTACGCCGTATCTTGCGTATCTTGCAGATAGGCTCTCTCGCTTCCATTTTCGCTGGTCTTCTCCCTCGTGTCTCGCCATGTCGTCCATCCTCCCTATCTATCTCGCATGCCCGCTGTCTGGCTGTCCGCATTCCACGTCGCTGCTTCGGGGGAGATTGCGCGCAATTATGGTTTCGTCTGGCTGGCCTAGATGGCCTGGCCCGGCGCCTGGCCTCTTGACTTTTGGTCTGCGACTGCGAGGCATTGGCCGGTTGCATGGTCGTCCAGTCTGTTGTGTTGCGGTCTGGCGGGCGTCGTCTGGTTTTGGTCCTGGCTCTGGCGGCCTGACTTTGCACTGGCCGCCCTCTCCGCACCCTTTACTTTACTCCCTGACTACCAAACACTCGTTCGTCTTTGTTCTTCAACTGGCACGGTGGGCGCCGGCCTGCTTGGTCACTCTTTGCGTCTCTCTTCGTCTCCGCCTTTAGCTGGCGGCGTCTTTGATTCGACAGCCGCCTGGCACCTGAAACGGGCCACTTGCCAGCGCATGCGGCCGTCGACGGGCCCTCCAGCGCGTTGTGCGTGTGTGCTCCTGGATTGTGCATTCGTGGAAATCTGAGCTCCAGCTTGAACTCGAACCGTTCGTCTCTTGTTCCTTTTGGTCCCTTTTCGTTTCTTTTTCTTACCTTCAAGAGCTCCCACGAGGAACGCCTGTCCACGCTGGATTCCGTCGTGCGCGCGCGCTGTGGCCTGGCGCTCTTTCCCAATGAAGAAGCGGCCTGCGCCTCGCTTCGTTCCTGGCAGGCTTTGCTGCAATGCTCCGAGTGGGTCCACCAGAGGAGTCAATGGCCCTGGCCCTGCCGCAAGGGACCGACAATGGACAGGCGCAACGCAATGGCCAGGAGAGGGCCTCCGTCGAAGTACGGAGTACGGGTAGAGCTTCTCAATCGCGGTTACCTCTTATTTACGGTCGCTCCTGCCCTTCTGGAGCTACATCTTGTTGCGCTTTCCTGCCCTTTTGCTGCACCGCGCAATGAAACACGTTTCCTTGGCTAATCTGCGCCTGCTCTCTGGGGTGTGGGTGCGCAATGCGCTTGCCGCTGGAGGGGAGGGGGGAGCGGCATGCGCGCGACGACCACGAGCTGTGCGTACGGTGCCGATTCGACCGGCAGGAACTGTGCGACCGCGAGGACGAGCGAGGAAAGAACGGGGAGCATGAGAGTGCGACTGCCAAAAAGCAAAAAAAAAAAGTACGATGAGGAGTATTACACAGGTCGTTCCTACAGGTAATGCCGCCAGGTTGCTACCTCGAAGCTTCTTACTTCTTTCCTTCTTCCCTTCTCGGTGGCCTCGTTTCGTTCCTTCCCAGAACCGCCGTTTCGTCACCGCGCAGAAGCTGGCCGCCTAGTCGCATTCCCTTCTTGCTGACGACGACAAAAGAAAGACCCCCTGGCCGGATTAGACAACTGGGAATGGCCAGAACCAACGCCGTCGCAAAAGCGCAAGTGAAGAAGAAAAGACAAATCCCCACCCCGTCCAAACACAACAATCCTGGCCTCGCCTGCCTAGCCTTGAGTCCATTCAAGAATGTCCCCATTATAAGATGCCAACAAGGTTGCGCCAAAGCCAAAGCCAGAAGACGAAGACAAGGAGGGTGAACAGACAAAAGCCAAAAGAGCCAAAGAACGGAAGACCAAAAAAAACTTCTGGTCGCCCGTTTGGGTTTGGCTCGTCTCTGTCGGTCGTTTTCGCCCGCGGTCAGGACGCCGCGAGGTGTGCCTTTGAGCCTTTGACGACTCAACCCGGCGCATCATCTGCCTTGCGCCATTGGCTACGCCCTTTCCCCCTCTCTCTTTCTCACCAACTCCGCCAACCCTCCCTCACGACGGCATGGGGGAGTGGCCCCCTCCTTTCTACTGTGAAGCATAGCATTGGCTATTCTGTGCTCTGCATGGTTTGTTGCGTTCTTCCTTTCCGCTGCTTTTGTCCTTTTTTGTCTTTTTGTCTCTCATACCCTCCCCCCTCCCCCCCATGCACACATCCGCCCAAGTCGCACGACAGTAACGACGATCCTTTCTGCAAGAAACGGGGTTGGCAAGTAGCTGCACAGACTGGCCGTACGTCAAGGCGACCGCGGTAAAGAACACACACTATCCAATGCCTTCCACATACCGTAGAAAATAAGAAATATCCTACGAAACGGCCGGCGTAGGGGGCGGCCACCCGGGCCTGGCAAGACGACGCCCGTCGCCATCGTGTTTCCAGCAGAGCTGTCGCCTTGCGAATCATGCCGCGGTTTGGTTTTGCACCATTTTGCACCCTTTCGCTCATCCCTCTGCACGCTGGATCGTCCCAGAATGCGCTCGCTCCGCTCTAGCCTGGCGAAACGCAACAACCGGCGGCGATCCATGGCCCGGATGAGATAATGGGGGTGATGGGGTGTGTGGCGGCGCTATCGCATGGCGAGCTGGTCAGCTGCGGCCCTTTCTCTGGCTCGTCTGTGCCTTTTCTTTTTCGCAAACCGCATGTCACTTTGCGTCGGATGTGATATGTCCACCCTCGTGAGCGCACTTGGCAAGACAAAGTCTCCTGTGCAGACGGTTCTGGTCTGCGCGTGCCAAGCCACAACCTCGAGGCCAACGTGAGATCGTATGCCACCGCTCCATTTTCGTTTGCGACGGCCGCCATGCGAGGGCAATACGGCCTATCCAGGACGTCTATAAACCTCTCTCGTTCATCTGTTTGTCTCCGTCTCTCTCTGCCTGCGCGCTTTTGCTTCCTCGATAAGACTGCGGCTGGTCGGCGGCTCACGGAACGCTACAGCACTAATCCACTACGCACGGAGCTGGTGTATGCGCTCCGATACGCTACTGCCTCAGATTGCCCACAGTCTGCAGCAGGCGCCAGTGCCAGCCGCGACAGGGTCGTCTCCTGCCCCAACTGATTTTGGGGATGCGTGTTGAGAAGGGGAGGATTATCAACAAGGTACGTCGTCGGTGAGTACATAGAATGGCCGCGATGGGCACTGTAAATACTAGAGCAGTCTGAATGGGGCCTTGCCGTCCTATTGAGCGCACCTGCCTGCTGGATAGGAAAGACCAAGATGGGAAGGAGCGCCTTTGGTTCCTGCTCTTCCTGGTGTCTTCTCTCCTGCCCGCCCACGGATTAGTCTCGTGCTGGTGCTGAGTGATGCTGGGCGGTACTTTCCCAACCGGGCGGCTACAGCGGACACCACACGCTAGTCACCTATCAGGGGAGGGCTGCCCTGGAACCGCCTGCCAACATGCGCTGTAGATCGCCTCTCAGCGCACCTGTCCCCTAACGCCCAGCGCTCGCTCCCCTGAAGCACCGCCTGTGCCAACTGTTTTCGCCCGCACCAACCGGCAGAAACAGCAGGGGAAAAATGCCTGCCCGCCCTAAGCCCGCCCAAGCCAGCCCAGGCACCTTTTCCTTCTCTTTCCCATTCTCTCCCTCACTCTCTTTCTCTCTCTTCCCTTCGCCTGCCTTTGCCTCGATCCTCTCTCCAAACCTCTTCCTCCCACAGACCGACCGCCTTCACCACCCACCACAACCACAGGTAAGCCCATTTCTCGTCGATTGTGCATCTCGACGCATCCATCTTTGCATCCGAGGCATCCTGTTTGCTTTTTGCAGTCGCAGTGCGGTGTGCTAACTCGTTTCCGACCGACCCTTTGCAGGTCCTGCCTTCGTTTTGCTCGCCCGTTTTTTTTCGCCTCGCAGCACAAAAAAAACCCAGCCAAAATCCCCATCGACCTCACGCACGGCGCTGTCCACGCCGCCCACGCCATCCGCTTTTGCATCTGGTATGTTTTTCTGATCATCTCGAGGCATGCGATCACTGCCGAGTGTGTTTTTCTGCATTCGCTCCTGTCGGCGGCCTCGATCGGCGGCGCTGTTTGCAGGCCTCGTCTTGCCAGGCTCGTCCTGCTACCATTTTGCTCCACAGCCGCCGGCCGGGGGCATCAACGCTCTCGCCTTGGGCCGGCGACTGTCTTTTCTTTGTTTCTGTGTCTTTTTCGTCGTCTTTTTCAGCCTTTGCTAATATTTGACTTGTTCGTCTGCCAGATGCAGAAAAAATCAGCTCCTGATCCGCGACATTTTCTCCTCCCTCTAACACCGGCCGATACGGCTGCCTTTCTCCAAGCGGTGACGCCCGCTGCCGTGGTCTGACGGCGACGACCAGACGCAAAGAACCAAGAACACATACAAACGGACGGAACGACGGAAAAGACAAGCTGAAAGCGAGACGTTCGGGTGTCTGGCTTTGCGCTCGCTCCAAACAGGCGTCGCAGAGAACAAGGACTAAGGACAGCCGCCCAGGCCGTTCCTTCCTGCCGCCATTGACTGGCTGGCTCCAACCGCTGTGGCCCAGAAAGCCCTCGCTCCTACCCTTCTTCCATCGCCGCCCACGTTCGCCGACGCTTCCTTCCTTTTCTCTTTCGTTTACACTCTTTCCTTTTATCTCTCAAGCCTCATCTCCTTTTTTCGGCACCTCTTTTGCGCAGGATCAGGACGCTGCGTCTAAACGAGTCGGGAAGAAAGCCGAAACAAGAATACCCGAAAAGAACATCCTCCCACGTCCTTCCCACGTCCTTCCCACGTCCTCCTCAAGAAGGCTCTTTTGGAAGCCCCTTCTCACACACATTCCATACAATGGACTATTCCCACACTTCTCCCCACATGTCGCCGTCGGCAGCCTCATCGGCGCCGGTAGAGCCCAAGACGGTTCGCTTCCAGCTGATCTCGCCAGACTCGCCGCACACCACGGCGCGCCTGCCCATGCGGGTCCAGATCTACCCCCATGATGCCACAGACTCCATTGTCACCACCGTCAAGAACTTCTATGGCCTCTACTCAAGCCCAACAAGCTCCAAGGGCGTCAGCTTTGAGGACGAGGCCGGCAACACCATGATTGCCCGGTACGAGAACTTCCGCAACAACATGGTTGTCTATGTTCGCGTCATTGAAGAGCCCGCGCTGTCGCCGAGCGGCTTCGCCTTGCGCAACTACCGGTCTCCACCCGCTGTTGCCCATGGCTCCAACGCCGGCCTGCCCTTTGCCAATGGCGGCGATTCTGGCGGCCTTGCGTCGGCCAACTCGTACTACCCTAGCCAGGGCGCCTCGTCGCTGCAGCATTTCCACCACCTGCAAGAGCAGCACGGTGAATACATCTCGCGCCCGGGCTCCCGGACGTCGCGTAAGCGGAGCGTGTCTCCCAACAGCAACCGCGGTCGTCGCAGTGTCTCGGTCAGCACCACGTCCAAGAACCGTTCGCGCTCGTCCAGGAACCGACAGCAGTCGGATGCCTATGGGCCCGACAGCATGGCTGGCTACAGCAGTGGCGACGGTGCGCCCGGCTCCAACAATGGCAGAACTAAGGAGCAGCAGCCCATTGGCAACACGGACATCAGCCTCGAAAACATTGTCGAAGGTGGCCGTCGCAAGCGGGCCAAATTTGAGAGCTCGGTAAGTCAGATCAAAAATTGTTTCGTCTTTTATGTCGAAGCCAATTGAACAGCAACATGCATTATTTCAGCCCCTTCCCCCATTTTCATACTTCATCCTTCTCTTTTCCATCTTTTTTGTCGAGCACCCTGTCAATTACCTTGATAAATATTTCGTCTTCTTTTTGGTGCATCGACTAATTCTGTCTCCTTTCCTTCTAGGAACTGCCCCTGTTCGCTCCTCCCCAAATGCCCGCGGCCACCTCAAACCTATCGGTGTCTCCTGCCCGTCGCTCCGACCACCGTCCTTCCCTTCCCTACGTCCACCCGGGCCAGAACCCCTTCAGCGGTGCTGGCGCCCTGCACTCGCCGCAGCACTATAACACACACTTTGGCGTTTACGCCACACCTGGCTCTGACGGGCGCCGCACACGTGCCAGCATTGGCTACACCAACGTCGGTGTCAATGTCGGCATGGGTGTCCTGCCCACCCCCGACCCCACGGTCAGCTCCATGTCAGAGGAAGACAAGGACGTTGCTATGCAGCTCATGCGCCTCGGCGAGATCTCCAACATCTCCTACGGCCGCACGTCCACGTCGACCCAAGACGATACTTTCAGTGGCCGTGCCGATGCCACGTCATCGACTGGTGCTACCAGTGACTCTGGGAGCGAGAGCGACGGCGAGAACAGCGAAGACTACGACGATGGCGAGGAAGAGGTCGCCCCGCCCCACCGCAAGCAGAGACTGGACTTGGATGGCGCCAGCCGCAAGATCTACCAGTCCGTGGAGCCGGCCGATGACGACAGCGCCGATGCCGACTACAAGGATGCTGTCCAGATGCCCGGCCTCATGGCTGCGCCCAAGCTGAAGAAGGTGACCAAGACCAACGCCCCCCACGGCGTCCCCAAGCAGGCGCGTCCCCAGACCTCTGCACCCTCCAAGGCGAAGCCCAAGACAAGCAAGGCCAAGGCGGCGGGCAACACCATGCAGTTCCCTATTTCGAACGGCACGTCAGCTCCCACCACCACCGCCAAGATGAAGAAGGCCAACGGCACAACCACCGCCGTCAGTGTGCCCATGTCCCCGGCTTCGCTGCCGCCGTCACGCAAGCTCTCCGTCTCCTCCACCGGCGGCCTCCCCCCTATCGCTGCTGGCCCTGGTGGCCTCGGCGATGACGATTCTGCCGACCTGTCGAGCAAGCCCCGCTGTCAGCGCTGCCGCAAGAGCAAGAAGGGCTGCGATCGCCAGCGCCCCTGTGGCCGCTGCCGGGATGCTGGAATCCCCGCCGAGCTGTGCATCAGCGAAGACGAGGGCAATGGACGTAAGGGCCGCTATGGCCGGCACATGGGCGTTCCCGTCAAGCACACTGCAGGTGGCGCCTCCTCTACGTCTATGCAGCCGCCGCCGCCGCCGCCGCCGCCCCAACAGCTGCAGCAGCAAGCCCAGCAGGTTGCCGTTCCCATTCCCCAGCCTCACCAACATCAGCAGCCGGCACACAGTTATGTGCCGACAGCCATCCCGTCGCCGTCCCACCAGGCTCCGCTCATGCACGCACCGATTCAGCAGAACCCGCTGGTGCCGCAGCTCCAGCAGCTGCAGCAGGTTCTGCCGCCTCAGGTGCCTTCGCAGCCTCAGCCGGTCCAGCCGATGAAGACGCTGCCCGCTCTTCTCCCACCGGCCCACATCTCCTCCACGCCGATCATCGCCCCCACGATCCCGGCACTGATGGCGGCCAGCTCCGAGAAGAATAAGAAGCGCAAGCGGTAAACCGTCTCTCTCGCTGACGTTTACCTGTTTCTATATAATTTTCCTTTTCACACTGTTGTGTTTCTACTCTATTTTCTCCTTTTATTACCCACACCTTCCTTTATTATCTGCTCGGTTTTATTTTGGCCCATGGCGGCTATGCGATTTTTTTGATCCTCTTGCGTGTTTGGCAGAGCGACGAGGCGTTTTACGGCCTGTTTCTATTTCGATTTCTTTTTCTATTTTATCTCGTTTCTTTTTTTCTCTTTATTTTTCCTACTTTTCCTAGTTTCAGGGCGGTCCAAGGCCAAAACGGAAATACGGCGCAGGGCGAAACAGACACCGGCCCCCGAGGAATGGGTGTCCCGGTCTTTCGCGCCTCTTTCTTACCACATGAACAAATGAGCAAACAAAGGATACGGATGGAGTTTACGAGGTGTCTTTCTACTGTTTTCCTATCTCTGATTTATTATTTTCTTTTCTATTTTCTTTTGCCTTCTTTTGTCTTTTAACTTGATCAGCATTGTCCTTTTATCTTTTTTCAACTAGGTTTGGACTCCGGACCGTGGTCACGTGGAATCGCCTCGAGTCCTCGTGTACCACAACCACCCCTGAACAAAAAAGCGCGACGAAGAACAGAATGTGCAGACATTTATCAATATTGAAACCATGCGAAGAAAGACCACCAGACGATCCGACAATGCGACAGTGCACCTTGCTCAGTCGACTTCCTCTCTACCTCTACGTTGTCTCTCGTGGCAAACGGAGTGTGTGAAGCATCTCCATTGCGACAGGGGCAAGAAAGGAGGAGAGGACAGACGGGTGCATACAAAAGAGTGCAACGGCATATCGGTACTCAGATTGACACCAACAAAAGCCAGGTGGATCGAAGAGGGTGTGGAAGACGAGAGGAATGTCTGTTGTGTCCTACTCTTATTTTTTTGTATTCACCTCTTTGCTCTGCTTTTATTGCTTGTTCCAATTTTCGCTTTCCAAAGAAAGAAAAAGACGACAAAAAAAGGAGGACAAAAAACTGGACCCTGGGGCGGTGGAAGGAAACGGAAAAAAGAAAGGAATGGCTTCTTCAAAGGGACCCAGGGCGGAACCCGACGGAGGTGTTTCTGGCTGCTTTTGCTTGCTTTTGTTGTTTTCACTCGCTGCTTCCATGTGGCTCTACTTATCTGTTTTTAAACTTTGCGCCTGCGTGCTCTTGCTCACGTCTGCTTTATCTGTACTGTTTAACCGTTCACATCATGAACTATACATCTACCACGTTTGCACGTCTGCCTGTGTATGCTTGTGTCTTCTAGGATTATGACCGTCTACTCTAATACAACTCCTTTGCAAAAGTAGGTTTACACACCGTTCCTGGCGAGGACGGTCTAGAGCGTGGCCCATTCTCCGATATTTGTGATGCACAGGGGCCACCGTGCATTCCCCGTGGTCTTTCTGTACTTCGTATCTCCATTTTTGTTGTAAGTATTGCGATAGGACAACAGCTGCACCATATGATCTGCTGCAGCCGTTGTCGGGCAGGGAGGGGTGTGGCAGCAGCCAGATTGCCGTTCACACCGGTCTCTCCTATGCCATCTCAGGCTGACTTCCCCCCTTGTCCCCTTGTCGGGTAGCGCTTCTTCACCGCCGTTCATTCGAGACGGCGTTTTTCTCCATATCGCTCTGCGCTGTGACAGGGCGTAGTGGGTTAGTATGACCGCATGCGGGCGTCGCATCCGCGCCGATCTGCCTTTTTAGGAGAAAATGGGAAAGAAAATGAAAATATGTGATCAGGGCATAAACATATCATTTGCAATATATTTTGTTTATTCTCGCGCATTATCCTTTGGCTGGCGCAACAAGAAGAGTACGTACATTTTGTCTATCGCCGTTGTTGGCCGTTGACCGTTGTTGACCGTTGTCGCAGTTGTGGGCCTTCTCATTGGTGCGGGGCATTGCCTCGTTTCCGGATTAGTCATTTTTTTGCGATGGCGGGGTACAAAGAGGTACCTCGCACTGCCAAAAAGTATCTGCCAAGCGCATGTCACCCTTTTTCACAAGGGAGGGGGGCAGTTGCCGCGGGGCGTTCCGTCGCATTTTTGTGGGGCCCTCCCGTTTTGACAAGGCCTCTTGTTTCTTAATGGAAAATGCGACGCCAGGATTGCGTGCGAGGGAAAGGTACGAAGTAGACGAGCAAATGTATCGGGTGATTTTTTGCGTATTTCTCCAGAAAATGACAGTCCCCCATGGTATTCTTTTGCTTTCATACATATGTTTGTCGACATGCGCTGAGCGAGGTTGCTCTACCCCAAACAATGGGGACACAAAACTGGCCACGATTGGCTGCGAGGGAGGGCACAGCTGTTTGTGCAACGTCAAATCTGATTTGAAAATCGAGTTTTTCTCTCCTTTGCCTTCCCCCTTCTTCCCCAACAAATGCCACTTGTCTCAGAACATTGTGGGGTGTGGCCTCCCTCAAGTATAGCAGGGAGGCCCGTGTTTTGTGCCACGACAGGCTTATTTGAAACACGCCTGTGTTGATTTAGACTGTCGCTTGTAGCGCTTCGTGCGAGGGCTATATTCATCCTCTCCTTGCTCTCCAGTGTAGCAGCTACTACAAGCTCTTGGTGCAGACGTGATCTTCATCAAATAATGTGTGTAATATGACACGTCTTTCACTCCTGACAAAAGTACGTGCCCTGTACCTTTGATATGTGTCGTCTAGGAACAGTTTCTATCGTATTCGTGCTGTGTCCTCAGTGTTTTCAGGACGTGGTAAAATTTGTGAGTAGTTTTGCAAAATCTGGATTTTTTTATTTTTATTCTTCCACTTTTTCCTCGAATTTGTTTAAAATCGAGAGTTGGCTTAAATTGAAGCGAAAAATACCACAAATATACCACAGCACAATCCGATCATGGTGTAGGTAAATAAAATAATAGAAAAGCTCGCGACGACTTCATAGACAGTCTCATCGTCGATAAACGGTGAAGTGGTGAAGTTGTTTGCAGCAAAAAGAAGCAAGGAAGTCGGCGAATAAGAAGCGCGGCTGATTTGTTGCAGGTTATTTTTATCTTCTGATTGGAAGACATATACTAGCGCGTACCTTAAAATATGGAGACACATGTATGATAGGCTAGCCTAATCGGTGTTAGTCGCTCGGGTCGCATCTCTGTCTGGAATTATGTAATTAAGTTTGGAATTAATTTTAATCACGCCAAAAAATATCGACTTCCCCTCACGCAAAACACGCAAACGGATACGAAACGACAAAGCAAATTTGTCGCAAACATGACCACATCTGATGGGGGCAGTAAACATGGCGTAAAAGTGCGAGACAATGGAGGGAGGGGATGGAATGAAGTGTTGTCTAACATTCTCTTTCAAAATTTTATTCTCATTTGTAAAATTTTCGGTCGTCGCATCCCAATTTTGATTTTGTTACGGCATAAAAGTGGCAATAAAACGGAATTTTCTGGGGACAATGACTCGAACACCTGTAAAGAACACTGCGCCTTGTGGCGACGACAAAAATAGGACGGGAAAAAAAAAGAGGAAGACGGCGACAGACGGCACCGTAGCCGACGAAAGGTGCATCGGTCTCTGAGTAATGTCACGATCATTTTCTGCTTTTATGGACGACTCGTCGTTTTCTTCTCTCTCCTCTTGACAGGCATTTCTGTCCTTCACACCTTCTGGCCCAGATGGCCATCCACACGGAGGCTTCCCCGTCTGATCTCATGATGAGAAACAGTGGAGCACAGATTATCCCTTGTACTCAGTCTCGCTCTCCCTTGTCTCTCCCTTTCTCGTCACCTCGTCTTCGTCTTCCTCGTCTCCTCGTCTCTTCAATTCCTTCCCACCACTCCATGATGCGCGATGCGATACAAAGGATGCAGTTGTATTCGCCGTACCTCGCAATAGCGGATTCTGTTGGATGCTCCCGGATGCTTTCAAATGCTGGGTCCTGGTGTCATACATGCGTGCTAGCGAGGGAACGAGAACGGTCTGGAACGCGAAGTAGCTGGATTAGCTCTGATTTTTTTCTGGGTCGACCCCTCCCATCGTCGTTGTTCCCCCTGCCTTTCCCTCCCATTTTCCCCTTTCCTTCCTTTCAATTTTCCTTCCCTTCTCCTTTTGGCGCTTCCCCGTTGTCGTTCTTCTTTTTCTCTTCATTTTTTCTTTCCTCTTTCCTTTTCTCACCCCCCCCCCCCTGTTCGCCCGTGTTGCCGTTCCCAAGCCGTTCCCAGACCTACGGCCTAGGCAGTCCGAGCACTCCAAAAATGGGGCTTCGTGTCTGCCAAAGGCCGAGATCTTTCCGGCGCCCTATTATTATTATTTTCCATATTTCTTTTCAACGCTTTCCTGTGGCTTTCGCCCCTCACCACGACGTCCCTCGCTCTACAGCAAAGCATCGTATCGTGGGCTCCTGTTTGTCGATTTTCCTGCTTCGTTTTTGCTCGTCCATGGCTTGTTTTGTTGCTCTTTTCCGCCTCTTTCTTTTTGTTTTGTCGGGGTGTTTTTTGTTCGCCCTTCCCAGGACGGCTCTCGGCAAACAACGGCTCACCCACCCATAATCCAAAAGCAATAATTTTTTTCTCTTCTTTTTCTCTGATGGTGCATGCGCTGGCGTATGAGCTAGCAACACTGCTCCCCCTCTGTCCCCTTTTTTCTTGCCTTCCTTTCACTTTCCCCCCTTTGCCTCGTCGTTCTTTGCCCTCTGTCGTCTCCCAAACCTCTTTTCATCCCCACATACGTCGCCTTTCTCCGAGGGCCAACACCCAAACACCCTCCCATCCGCTTCATCCACCCCATCCCGGCATCTATTTTTACGGTCACACCAAGATGTTCACGATGTTTTTTTTGTTGTTTTCTTCTGCTCGCACCCCCGGGGTTTTGTTTCCCTCTCTTTTTTCTGTTCCCTTTTTGCGCCATCCGCCAACGCCATCCAACGCCATCGTCTGTCTCGCGCACGATGTGTCCCCTCTCGTCTCTCTTTTTGTCTCGCTCTTCTTCTTCCCCTCTTGCAAATACGTTCACACCCGCCGTGCTCATACATCTCCGTTGTCGGGTGTTCTTGGGCACGAGGAAGGGGGTCGGTGAGCCTGGCTGCGTGTAATGGACCATGGACCGTAGACGGCCACGACTGTTCATCGCAGCCGTCGTGCCCATCTATGCCCATCGTGACCATCGTGACCCATTTTACGCATTGTTCATTTCATTTCATTTTCACTCTCGTTGATTGCGTGCCGGCCCCAGACAAGTGTCCAAGTGTCTTTGTGGCTGCTGAGCAAGGACCATGGGGCGTGGACCTGCCGAAAAAGGCAATGGCCAGCGGCGATGCGCTACCCGGGATGAGGGATCGTGGACGTTGTCCACCGTCCTACTGCTTTCCCGTTATCTTTCTCTCCTCCCTTATTCCTTCCCGCCCCGGGTCAAGACAAACCGACTGTCGAGCGACAACGGGATGGATCGAGCCAGCTGACATGAAAAAGTGAAAGGAGGAGAAAAAAAGAGAATGATAGACATGCAGTCGATGCGGTGTGAAGATGATGAGAAAGGATGGTGTCTAGAAATTCGGCAAGGGAGGGAGTGAAAGGAGGTGTCGAAGCACCGGGAAGGGAAGCCGAAAGAGTCAGAGGAGGGTAAAGAAGGGCGACAACAAAAGAAAGAAGAAAAAGGACAAAAAAGGACAAGTGACGAGACGATGTGTGGAGGGCGATCAAGGGATACCCGGTAGCTGTTCGGGATGCTGACAAGCGTTGGGTGTGATGCGGCTCTTACCACAACGTCGAAAGTCTCTTCACATTTCCCTTCTCCCTTTCTCTTCTTTTGCCTCTCTGCACAGCCACCAAAAGCACGAGCCCTTACGTAGAAAAGAAGAAGAAGAAAAGACACGAAAAATGGAGATTAAAACATCGCCTGCCGTGGAAGATGCCGTTTCTGGACCTGTTTCTAGACGCATCGATGCGATTGCCCACGTTTCCCAGTCTTTTGCCTCCACGTTCGCCTTCTTTTTTCTCTTTTCTTTTACCTTTTTTCTTCGCCTTTGTTGCCCCTGGCATCTTCCGTGCATTGCGTGTGCTTTCCTTCTCCAAAGTCCCCAAAGGCCCCAAAAATGGCAACACGAGTCCACGTATGACCGGGCCGAAGGTTCTAGGAAAGCTGCGAGTATTTTTAGTGCGCTTCGGCTGCGGGTTGCAAAGAGCTCTAGTATTTTCTCAGGGTCCAAAACGTTCCAGAATGCACTCCAGCTCCAGCTGCTCCAGCAAAGCTCCTCTTTTCTGTCTCCTCTTTTTTTATTTCCCTTTTTCTTTGCCATCCTTTTCTCTTTGCACTCCGAGGCACCCATCCTTTGTCTTTCACCCTACCCCCCTCCCGTTTAACTATCGTGACTTTCTCACCCTCCATTCTTCTGTCTCCTATTTTTTTGCTACGACAACGCCCATGCCCATCTCTTGTTCGCCGTACCTTTTTTTGTACGCCCTGTCAGTATGAGCTAGCCCATGTCCGAGGAACGGACAGCACGAGGGCCGCAAGGAGGGCCGTGGTTCACGATAGTCTGACAAAACAAGGGAGTGGGATGACAGCAGGAAACGGGCAAAAATGTGTAGGGAAATAGAGGGAAAGGGAAAAGAGAAAAAGAGAAAAAAAAAGTGGACGACCGCTGTGAACGGCGACTGCCAGACAACAGTGCCCCCGTGGATATCCTTCCCATCTATAAAGACCAGACACCCGATGCCATCTGACGATAGTTTTGGATTCCAGATCAGACAGACGGGAAGAAAGAAAAATAAGAAGCGGACAAGAAGAACTGTTTTTGATTTTTTATTAACCATAGAACGCGTCTCAATAGAAAAAGAATCCATTTTGTCCTTAACGACCATCTCATCACCACCTTTTCTCTCTTCCACTGCCCAACACACTCTACTAACAAAGAAGCCATCACATCTCACACACACCCTCTCCTTTCTATGGCGAACCTGTCGTCGGACATGGAGAAGAGTGGCTTCGCCAATGGCGCTCTCCCGCACAATGCGTCGGCCATCACGCTCGTCGATGAGGCTGGCGATGCTGTCGATGTTGTCGATGCTGGCGAGACCAGCGAGGCCGACTTCGACCTCGACGCGTTCACGCCGACCACCGAGGTCGATGTTATGTTCTTCCCCGTCGGCTCGGCCGTCACACTCAAGGCAGAGGGCGAGGATGTCGCCAAAAAGGATAAGGAGTGTGAGACGTCATTGACGTCCATCATCCCACCCGTCGACGCTGAGGCCGCTCTTGAGTCGGCCGACGCCACCACCCCCTGGACAGCCCCCGACGGCGGGGCCATCGCCTGGTGCCAGGTCGCCGCCGGCTTCCTCCTCAACACCATCGCCTGGGGCACCTCCATGATGTTCGGCATCTACCAGCTCTACTACACACAGACCCTCGGCCTTGACAGCAGCGCCGTCAGCTGGATCGGCTCTGTACAGACCTTTTTGACCTACTTTGTCTCGACCGTCTCCGGCCTGCTGGCCGACGCCGGGTACAGCCGGCACGTGACTGCCATGGGCACCGTGCTCGTCGTGGCCGGCGGCCTGGGCACCTCGTTTGCCGCGCCGGTAGTTCACTCCACAACGGGCAATGTGCCGCCCGCCCTCTTCCTCAGCCAGGCAGTCATCACGGGTGTCGGTCTGGGTCTTTTGACGGCCGCTCCGCTGCCGTCCATCAACGCCTACTTCAGCCGCCGCCGCTCGCTCGCCCTCGCCGTGTCGACCATGGGCACGAGCGCGGGCGGCGCGCTGCTGCCGGCCGTGGTGCAGTTCTTGCTGCCGGCCGTCGGCTTCGGCTGGGCTGTGCGCTGCGCGACGCTGTTGGCCCTGGTTGTGTGCGTCAACGCCGCTCTTCTCCTGCGTCCAGTACCGGCGGCGGCCACTCCCACCCCTCTGACAGAGACAGTCGACACCAAGCGCACACTCTCTGCCCGCCTCTCTGCCATCAGCCACCAGATCGTCGACTGGTCCGCCCTGCGCGAGCTGCCCTTTGTGCTGTTCTTGGGCAGCACGTTCCTGCTGTACTGGGGCCTCTACTTTGGCTACTACTACATCAACACCTACGCCAAGGACGTCGTCGGCTTCTCCACCAACCAGGCCACCGCTTTGCTGATCTTGTGCACCGCCCTCGGCATCCCCTCGCGCCTCGCGTCTGGCGCGCTCGCCGACGCTGTCACGGGCGCCCTCGACACGCTGATCGTGACCACCCTGATGCTGGGCGGCACCATCTTTGCCTGGCTTGCCGTCGGCACGTCTACACCCGGCATGTACGCTTTTGTCGTCATCTTTGGGCTGTGCAACGGCGCCGTCCAGAGTGTTTGGCTGGGCTCGATTGCCGAGCTGTCGTCGCACGCGTCCTCGCGCATTGGCGCACGCTTCGGCATGGTGTGCGTTGTGGCCGCCGTCGCCACGCTGGCGGGCGCGCCGACGGCGTCGGCGTTTATTGGCATGGCCAACGGCGGTGCCAACAACCTGGCTCTGGCTAGCACCTACCGCATTGCGCAGATCTGGGGCGCCGCGACGACGCTGGCGAGTGCCGGCGTGCTGGTCGTGGCACGTATCTACACCGTCGGCTGGCGTCTGCGGCGGTGAGCTCCTTATGGGAGGTCTTTCTTATAATATTTAATACTTACTGGAGGTAATGGTCGGTATACAGACCGATGGGACGGAGCTTTATGGGCCTGTTCACCTAATTTTTTATGTCATGAGTTACGAACGATGGGGTTTATGATTAGCGGGAGTTTTTAATTTTTAAAAGGATATGGAATGTAATTAGACTGGGAGCTTGATCCTGGAGAGCGAAATGGAGGACGGAAGAAGAACCTGGGATATACTTATGGCTTACGACGCCTGTCGATTTTCTTTTCTTCATATTAGTTTCTTTTAACACAGATACAATTGGGTACTTAATTCGCACTTTCATTCAAACCTGCCTTCGACTACAGACTGTCAAGATGCCGCACTGCTTCGGTCAACACCCGCGCCACCTCGCGTCCGTCCTCGTGCACATCGTCGTGCCGCCCGCGCAGGTCCCGCAAACCCACGTAGCGCAGACGGCCGTCGCTCTGCGCCGCACCATGCTGCAGCGCCTTCTCCATTGTGTCCATCTCGCCGCCGTCCACCAACTCGTCCTCGGGCGAGTAGGCCACAATGGCTAAGCGAGGCTTTGCCGTTTTTTTTCGGCCCAGCTTGGAGTAGTCATGTCTCCCCGGACTGCCTGCATCCCACACGCTCCGATCGCTACCAAATGCACCCTCGGCAATCGTCTCCAGCGCTGCCGCAAATCCCGTGCCCGGCCCGCCGCCGTGAGCAGGGCTGCCGCCGCGCTCCACGAACCCGCGCAGGTCGTAGATGCCCTCGAGGCCGATGACGCAGGGGGCCGGGTTTGAGTCATCACTGCCATCCATCCACAGTTGGAACGCCAGAAACGCACCGCACGAGTGTCCGTACACAATGTAGCGGTCGTGCGCGAGGTAGTCGGCCGGTGAGCCAGCAGTCGACGGGCCATCACGGGCCAGCGCCGCCAGCCCAGAGCGCACGTCATCAATGTGGTCCGGGTGCTGTGCGACGCGGAGTTGGGTCGTGGGCGTCGTCGCCGGGTCCTGCGGGAACTCGGGGTGCGATGATAGGCGGTAGCCGATGGAGGCGAACCCCGCGATGCGGCTGCGGTCTACATACGGCGAGTCGACCGCCAGCAGCCGGCTGATCGCTGGTACGGCCGTGTCGGTCAAGCACCGCGGGTCGCGCCATGCACCGCCATGGATGTATCTGATGGTGAGCTGTTGAAACGACGGATTCAATCAAGGAGGGTCGGAAGAGAGACCTACATGAACCAGTAGCGGTCGCTTGAGGCGGCAGCTTTGCGCTCACTCTCTGGCAGCTCCCAGACGTCGACCGCCTGCAGCTCGCTGGCCCCCCCATAGCGGATTTGTCTGTGTGCCAGGCCGGCCATTGTGGTCGTCCTTACTTGGGTGCGAGTGTTGTCGTTGTCGTTGTTGCGGGAAGGTACGACGTTGAACGTTTCGGGCTTATCGCAAGTCGCAATTGCTTTGCTGCTTAACCCGCATACAAGCGCATCTAGCCTTGGGACACTATTATGACAACAATCTTTATGGTCGTTTGATGTTTGAACTTGTTAATTGACTTGCCTGTTGCTTGTCATAAATTGTCAAAGCTGTCTATTTTTGAATTAACCGTGATATATGCACCATTTCCCCGTTTTGTGTGCCGTAAAGTACATGATTGCCAGTGTCTACCTTGCGCAGATTACTCCTCGTACTTGTCCTCCTCCTCATCTTCTTCCTCCACCACCAGCTCTGACGGATCCACCGTCCACTCGCTCTCCTCGCTAAAAACCGGTACCAGGTTGTACTTGCCACCCACGGGGCCCATGCCGAAGGCATTGCCCACCAGCGCGGGGCCGCCGCCCTCGCCTGGCTTGCGCTTCTCGTCCGACTCCTCGAGCAGCACCGCCGTCGTCAAGAACTGCACGTCCGTGCCCGGCATCATCTCGTACGTCATGCCACCCCAGCTCAGCTCCGCCCGGCCGGATTGCCGGATGCTGAGAGTACCCAAGAACCCGCCGCTGCCAATGTCCGAGGGCGTGCTGCGCTTGTCACCATCGTTTTGGGTCAGGTCGATCGGTGCCGGTGCCGGTGCCACGCCGTCGAGCATAACAACGTCGTCGTCCATACCCGGCTCCCGCTTAATGTTGCCAACCCCAGACCCAGAACCACCGTTGGAGCCGCTGCCGTCTTGGCTCGGCTCAAACGATTTCAATGACGGCAGCACTGGCGGGAACTGGAACAGGAAAAGTCGGCCCTCGCGTGCGGGCGGCGGCTTCAGTTCTTGCGGCTCTTCGCTACCTTCCGCGCCGGGCAGAGACGTTGGTGGCAGGAGATCTGTCTGAGCCTGCGGCGGGTCCATGGCTAGGTCGTGCAGCATCGCCTGCAGGCCCTCCTCGATGGTCACATCCTCGGGATCCTTCTTGACCAGCGCGCTCTTCTTGGGCTTCTTCGCCACCGCCTTGGAGGACGAGGCCGGCTGTGCGCTCACGCTGTCGAGTGACAGGACCTCCTCGTCACCGTCCTCCTTCTTGATCGCTGCTCCTGAGCCACCAGCTGCGGCAGCCGCCCGTGCTGCCGCCGCGGCCGCCAGCTCTTGCCGCTTCTCGGCCAGCGTGTCAATGTCCGTCACCTCAATCTCCTCGCCGTCTGCCCCGACAAGTTTGACGCCCTGCGTCTTGATCGCGCGCGACCAGACCTGGTCGTCGTCGTCGAGGTTGCTGGCGGCCGCTGCTGCCGCCGTATCGCCTGCCGCGCCGCTGTTCTCAACGAACAGGTCTGAGTCGGACGAGTCTTCGAGGGATGACGCAGCGGCGGCGGCAGCAGCCGCATCCGCCGCCTCGAGCTCGGCCGTCGTCGCCACAACCACTTCTGGCTCGCGGTGTTCCTCGCGCCGGATGCCCATGGGAAGCAGTTGTGATTTTTTGGACGCCCCGGCTTTGCTGGCCTGGCCGCCGCCGCTGCCGCTCGCGTCGTTAGTGGATGACGCAGCGCCGTACTCGTCCTTAAAGTGCTCGCCGCCGCCGCCGCCGTATTCTGCCACGCCGCGCCCGTTGAATGTGTCTGTGTTGAGCCGCGAGTCGTACTCGGCGTTGCCCGACACCGTCGAAAAGTTGCCGCCACCGCCACCTGCACCCCGGCCACCGCCCGACCCGAATCCACCACCGCCACCAAACCCGCCAGGGCCGCGGATACCGCCGCGCCCGGCGGCCGCGCCCGGTACTTGTGAAAACGGCCCATCCGGTGCTACCGTGCGCCGCACCAAGCCGTCGCGGCCGCCAGCAAAGTCACCCCGTCCGCGGCCCCGGCCACCGCGCCCGCCCCGTCCGCGGCCTCGGCTGGCCCGCCGCCGTCGCGCGTCCTCGGCTGCCCGGTCGTTGAACTTTTTCTCTTCCTGCTCGGCCAGGGCCTTGCGCTCTTCGTCGGCGCGCCGGACCACCTTAGGTTTTAAGGCAAACGAGCGCGCCGCGGCCGATCCGGATGGTGCAGGTGTCGCGGACGCCGTCGCCCGTCCTGTTGCTGATGCTGGTGCGGATGCTGGTGGCGTGTCGGCTAGGACGGCGGCCGCCTGTGATGGTTGTGTCTCTTGCTTTGGTGTCCCGCTGCTGCCAGCTGCTGCTGCTCCTGCTGCTGCGCCGCCGCGAGCAGGCGCGGCTCGCCTCGTGCGAGGAGGCATCGTGGGCTGTATGTAGAGGTTGAGGTGACAGGCGGCTGTCGAAAGTGTTGTTCTCCCTTTTTGGTGGTGTTGAGGCTTTCTCTATGACCTGCCGATGAATGCGGAAAGAGTCACCTGATAGGAATGAGATTGCCTGTGAAGTTGCCTTGCAATATAAAGCTTTGAACACGGAAGGCGCGATCTAGCCCTCTGACGTTACTGAGAGACGAAAAAAATTAGTATGAGAGCCGTCATCCCCACAAAAAAAGGCTACTGCTTTGGTGTTTGTCGCCTGAAATTTTTGAATAGCGCGCCTGAAGCCCGTCACTTTCAGCGGTGCACACAGTGGTTGCGATAATTCGAACTGTGCCAGTCACACAACACTGGGCGCTGCCACAGTGTTAATTGGCTGCCGCTCCTGCGCAGATGGTGGGGGACGAGCGCTCCTTCCCGCTCATGACAGCTCTGAATTACGCTTCGTCTTATCAGTTGGGGGGCTGTATCAAAACGGGCAAGAGCTGCACGCCGTGTAAGACCTCTGGCGATTGACGACACAAAACGGCAGGAGCTCACCAAATTACATAAAGAAGGAGCGCTGGCACTTGTGAGTGAGAAGGGGACTCAACCAGCTTCTTTCACTCTCATATTCTTCCACTCCTCGAGTGTGCGCGTGAGTGTGACTTGAACGACCCCCGTCGCCTCACGTCACAACCCGCATGATATCGCCCTTCCCGCCGTCGACGGCTACCCCCGGCGACGGCCGCATCGTCGCCGCCCTCACGCCCAATGGCGAACCGGGCCTCGCCGTCGTTTCGTACCAGTACCCGTTGAAGCTTATTGCGCCGACGACCGGTGCCGGCCTGGGCACGCTCGGGCGAGCGGCGACCACCGTAGCGGATGACAAGAAGGACAGCGACCCCACCCGGCGAAAGAGTGCCCTCGTCTTCTTGCTGTCCTACGGCGGTGGCCTCGTTGCCGGCGACCAGGTCAACCTCACTATCGAGGTCCAGGCGGACGCGCGCCTCAGCCTCGTCACGCAGGGCACCACCAAGGTCTTCAAGGCCACGGGCGACGGGCGTGCGGCGCCAGTCGCCGTGCCCACGCGGCAGAACCTGACTATGACCGTGGCGCCGGGCGCGGGGTTGTGCTTGCTTCCGGATCCCGTGCAGCCCTTTGCCGAGAGTGTGTACGAGCAGGTGCAGGTGGTGCGGCTCGACGAGCGGGGTGTTGTCAACAAAAACGCACCCTCGCTGTGCCTGCTCGACTGGGTGACGCAGGGCCGTGGTGCACGCGGGGAAAACTGGAGCTTTACGAGCTGGAAGGGCCGCAACGAGGTCTGGCTGGAGACGGGGGATGTCGGTAGTGAGACGACAGCAAAACCGATACCCCACCGCAACCGGCTGCTCGTGCGCGACGCCGTGATGCTGGCGCCCGGCTACCTGGACAGCGGCGTGGCCTCGCTGCCCGCATCCACAGAGACAGCTCTTCGCGATTCGTTGCAAGGGCTGGCCGTCTTTGGCACGCTCATCCTGCGCGGCCCGCTGGTGGACGCCGCCGGCGTCTTTTTCCTGGAAGAGTTTGCTGCTCTGCCACGGCTGGGTGGCCGCGACTTTCGGGATGTCGACACATCTGTGCCGACAGCAGACACGGCATCCCTGGACGCCTGGCGTTCTGAACGTCTCCGGCTCGAGGTGGCGCAGGGAGTGCTGTGGTCGGCCGCTGCGGTACGGGGCTGTGTCGTCGTCAAGTTTGGCGCGCGCAGCGTCGAGGGCGGCCGGTTGTGGATCGGCGCGATGCTGCAGCGCGAGGGCAGTGTTGCGGCCGCGTTTGGCGAGGAGGCACTAATGTGTGTGCGATGAGCGGTGGTACGAGAAGCGCATATAGTTATCTGGGCTGGACACATGTACAATACGTGATCATTTGATTTTGATAGCATCACAGAAGCAGCATTGCACAGCCAGCGAGCCCTTTTTTGAATAGCATTGAATACAAATCCATTTTTGGTTACAAAGGCAATCTATACTGATATTACACGAATGTTATGTGGTGAGAAAGGCAAAACGTAGAAAGGCAAGAAGCTGGTTGAGAAGAGCAATCAAAACGCCAAAGAAGCTAGAATAAGGCGTACAAGGGAAAGACAAGGACAAGACAGACAAAAAAAGAAAAAAAATCTAAACTCCCGAGTCATGAGTATCATAGCTTCCCAAAATGAAAAGAAACAGAAAAAGCGAAGCAGAAAAAAAGGGAAACAAAAACTCGACGGCCCAATCCACCCCGAAACATATCCCAAAAAAGCCCAGATCCCTTCATTTTAACAGTGTTTTAAACAATACAAGCACCCGCAGAGACTTTCATCGTTGCTATGGGCGTGTGCGTCGGCCCCTCTGCCGTGCCGGTTCGCCAGACAGTCTGGCCCTGTACGGCTTTGGCTGCCTTGAGGTGCTGCCCCCTCAGGTCCCTACGTTGATAGGGTGAGCTCGGGGAAGAAGCGTGCAATTTTGTTGGGGTCGCCATAGTTGTTGCGCGGTGGTTCGGCGGGCGTAATGGGCGTTATGGGGTCCGTCTCGCCGTAGCCACCGCCGCCACCGGCTCCGAAGCCGTGCACCTGTTCAAGCTCGTTGAGCGACATACGCTTCTTCTTGATGTTGCCCTGGGCCGGCGAGTTGCCCGACTGCTGCCGCGTGAGGGGTGGTGCCGTGGTGGAGGACGACGCGCCGTCGACCTGTGCGGCCGCCACGCTGGAACCTGCCGCTAGCCCTGCGGCACCACCTGCCGCGCTGGTTGACGCGTAGGGCACATTGGGCCAGCCTGCACCGTTACTGCTGCCGTCACCATTTCGGGGCCGAAACGCATTGATGGGGATCGTCGGGCCGTGCAGCTTCTTAGACGGTGGATCGATGATGTCCGGGGTCAAGGACGCTGGGAAGGGGCTGGCGGTGCGGGGGAGCAGCGAGATCTTCTCGTTGGCCACGAGGCCCTTGGTCTGCACAAAGGCCGCCGACCGCGAATGGGCGGGGCCGCGGTTGGAGTAGGCGTCGATGATGGGGTGGACCATGACCGTCTGGCCGTGGATGGTGAGGATGGAGTTGGTCGGCACGTTGACCCAGTTCTCGCGCTCAAACGTCAGCGGCTCACTGGCCACCAGCACGACGTCCGCGCCCTTGTCCCGCCGCTGCATCTGGTAGTCCTTGTTGTCGCCCGGCGCTAGCCGCTTCTCCCACTGGCTGCCAGACGAGTAGTAGAGGCTGGCGGCCTGGTCGGTGGCGCTGTTGATGTAGCGCGTGCAAATGACGCTGTGGCCGTCACTCAGAACAAAGTTGAGCAGGCTGCGGGTGTCGACGTTCTCGGCATGGATGACGCTCTCGGGGATCTGGTCGATCATCTCGTTGATGATGGCCACGGTGCGCAGCATGGCTTTCCGCAGGATCTCAGGACCAAAACCCTTCTCGGGCTGCGCGCTGGGGTTGCAGCCCATGCGCTCTAGGGTGTCGAGGAACAGCGCAAACGCCCACTCGCTGTCGGTGCCACCTTTGACGACGTGGTACCAGTTGTCGGCGAGGCGCTCGGTCAGGCGGCGCTTGATGTGCTTCCAGCCACCCAGGCCGCCGTTGTGCATGAACATGAGGCTGCCATGGGAGAAGGGGTGGCAGTTGTCCTCGCTGAGCGTGCCGTCCGTGGCAGCGCGGACGTGGGCGAAGACGAGGCGGGAAGCGGTCTTGCTGGCAATGCGTTCGAGGTTGGAGCAATTCCAGGCAGGGATGGTCGAGCGGAAGAGGCAGGGAGTCTGACCGAGTTTGGGGTCGGTGTAGAAGCCGATGCCGAAGCCGTCGGCGTTGTTCTGGCCACGTCGGGTGTCCTGGGGCTGTCAGGCGACGGAGACACGGGGAAAATAAAAGAGAGAGAGAGGGGAAACAAACGTACTAGCCGTAGACGGGCATCAAAAGACTGCTTGAGTATGGAATGGGTCGGATCGAGGATCAGCTTCGAAAGCAGGATCTCGTCGCTGCCCTTGTAGACCTGGGACGATTAGCATGGAGCCAGATAGAGGACAAACGAGGTCAATGCAAGCATACCAAGAAGCGGCACATGCTGGGCAGCCGGCTACAGGACGCAGCGAGCGGTCGTCGGACCGGAGGTCGTTGGGGATCGTCGGGGATCGTTGAAGGTCGTGAACGGACTCGTCGGCGAAGCGTGGAGAAGTGAGGCAAAAGACGATGTGGCGATGCAGACGAAGCGGAGGTAGGAGATGGCGGATTCGAGAAGATATATATGCACAGGAAGCAGATGCCAGAGAAAGATGTTTGCAAGACGCGAGAATGTGAGGAGAAAGGGGCAGAGACAAAAAGAAGAGGCCCGTGGTTGAGCTCGTGCGTCAAAGAAGAACAAAAAGAGTCAGAAAGAAAGAGGAAAGACCGCAAGACAGGCCCAAAGGACCCAGACGCCAAAGACGGAAAGCGCCAGGGCCATCGTACTAAGCGAATTGGGGGAGGGCGAATGCCAGCAGACGGCACACAAAGCCGCCAGAATTAGTGGAGCCGCCCGTCCCATTCAGCGGTTTAGTGGCCCTTTAAGCACCTAGCGGACGGCGACCTTGCTGTTTTTGCAGTGGGCTAGGCCCGGCCACAGTGGAGCAGTATCGTGGGCATGTCCCCTAAAGCTTTGCCCCGGATCACTGCTGCATGCAGGTCCACCGGCCACTGGCGCTTTGGCTACAGCAGGGTTGGGGTGCGTTGGAATGCCGCAAGGCTGACGGGTTTAGAGCACTTTTGGCTCTGCCAGCGCGCCTGCCACATTTGATGGAATCCCGCTAGCTGATGGCGACATCGACCGCAATGGCAAGAGGCAATGGCAGGATCCCAGGCTGGCCTTGATGCCATCGTTCTTTCCTCGCGCGACTCAGCCGTGAGCTCCGTGGCCCCTGTCGACCCACCTCAGCTCAGAGTCACAAATTTGAGGGCCACCACGGGTTGCTCTTGCTCTTGCTGTTGTTATTTTGATTGCTCTTGCTCTTGCTCTTGCTCTTGCTCTTTCCTTTCCCTTTGCCCTTGCTGTTGTTGTTGGAGCCTCCCCTTGCCTTGCTCCAAAAGGGGTAGCTACGCGGCTGCTCCTGCCAATCGATCCAGGTCCAGGCCCTCCTTCCTTCTTCGTGCCCAATTCTGAGGCGCAATGGAATCTGTTCAATCTCGGGAAGGCGCATAGCGGCATCTGCCCGTGAAGACTGCCCAACGGACGCCCAGTATGTGGGAGCGTCTACCTCTGCTCCCATGCTCCCATGCTCCCATGCTCCCATGCCGGCCATGGTCGCCATGTTTTTCCTGCGGCCTGCCTCATGAGCAGCTGCTGTGCATGTGTAACCGCCCTTCCCTGGCTCGACGACGCCACCGGACGCCCTGGTGACTGCGAAATTGCTCCCTGCGTGGCACTTTACACGTGCCGGCTGGTGCCACTGTGGTCTGCGACAGCCATACTGCCTGATATTGCCTTTGTATTGACCGCTGTTCCGGGCGGCGTGTCACCCCTTGTCTGCCCGCACGTCCCTCCCCCCTTCCCTGGTGAAGCGGCAGCAAACGGGTTGGACCTTGCTCTTAGACACCCGAGCCGGCACGTCGTCGGCGCCTTGTCGAGAGGGAGGGACGAAAAGAAAGAGAATGGCACTCAGACATGGCCCACATGCAACGTACTCCGTACTTTTGGAAAATACATCTCACAATCCTCTGTCCGTCTCCGTGTACCTCGTGTGTTGTGTGTTGTTTGTTGACTTGAAGTCCTCTCATAAAATGGATAACTGCATTTTGACGTCGTATTCTTGTAGCGAGGCAGCTACGAACAAACACAGCTCGCCCCCTTTCTTATCGTGGCAATTGCACGTGATGCTAAGGCGCGGGGCTAACACCACCGCCTGCCGGCGCCGACCCAGCAAAGTGGCGGTGGGAATCCTTGGGAATTCATGCCACAAAACGCAGGAGCGACCCCCCCGTTTCGGCCTTCGTCACAAGGCAGCGAAATATAAGCAGACAGCACATCAGCACCTAGACTACAAAAAAAAAGTCGAGGGCGCGATTCAACACCCTGCCATTGGACCCGACCCGACGGCCTGCATTTTCATTCCTCCGCTGATGCGACACGTCGTATCCGACCGCATCCCTTTCCGCGCCCTCTTCGGGGCCCAGCAGACCATGACCAGGCCGACCGCCGTCTCGAATATTGTCGATGTTGCCAGCACTCTGGCTTGATCCACGATAAAACGACGACGAGGAACGACCAACGACACTACACGATATACACGACACATATTACGCATACGGCATCCTCACATACTCCTTCACCGACACCATGAGTGGACGGCGACTTGCTGCCGGCGCCCTCGGGCCGCTGGCACGCCGTGGGTTGGCCCAGAACACCGTCCGCCACTATCACCACCAACGGATGCCCGTCGGCGGACTGCAGCGACTCGATGCCACACCCGTTCGCGCGGCACGGCGGCGGGTGGGCTTCCCCGTCAACAGCTACCACAATGCCGTTATGGTCCGCAACGCGTCGTTTGCACGGCTCATACCGCGGATTGTGCTCAAGTTCGCGCGGATTCCAGCGACGTTTGGCGGACTGATGATCGGAGCAGCTGCCTGGGTGCAGTACCAGGCAATTCGTACGTGGACAAACACCCAATGGGAGGATGGAGCGGTTTTCGAGAGCTAGAACCTTTACTAACAAGAAACAGAGGTGGGCAACTCGGCCTATGACGTATACAAAAGCACGCGAGACTCCGTGACCGGCGCGGCGTCGACATTCTGGGACGGTGCCATGGACATTGCCGGCCAGACGAAGCAGGGCTGGGCGAACACAAAGGAGCAGATGGGCGTGTCCGAGTTCTGGGACAAGATCGCGCACATCCACGAATCAATTGGCAGCGGCAGCGGCCAATCTGGTGGCGGCGGCTCGGGCGGCGACAAGGAGCCCAACGGCGGTAAGGGCGGTGCAGCGGCAGCAGCTGCCACGGGAGCGGCTGCGTACGGCTACGGCGACTCGGACAGTGACGACGGCGACGAGGACAAGAAGCGCGAGCGCGGCAGCGAGAACGCCCGCAACGACCAGATGATGATCTTCACCAAGAAGATGATCGAGATCCGCAACATCCTGCAAAAGGTCGGCCAGTCCAGCTCACTGACGCTGCCATCCATCGTCGTCATCGGTTCACAGTCCTCCGGCAAGAGCTCAGTGCTCGAGGCCATTGTCGGCCACGAGTTCCTGCCCAAGGGCTCCAACATGGTCACACGGCGGCCCATTGAGCTGACGCTCGTCAACACGCCCGACTCCAAGGCCGAGTACGGCGAGTTCCCCGACCTCGGCCTGCGCAAGATCAGCGACTTTACGTCCATCCAGCGCACGCTGACGGACCTGAACCTGGCCGTGCCCGACTCCGAGTGCGTCTCGGACGACCCCATCCACCTGACCATCTACTCGCCCAACGTGCCGGACCTGTCACTTATCGACCTGCCGGGCTACATCCAAGTGGTCGGCCACAACCAGCCGCTCGAGCTCAAGCAGAAGATCTCGGAGCTCTGCGACAAGTACATCCAGCCGCCCAACGTCATCCTGGCCATATCCGCCGCCGACGTCGATCTGGCCAACTCAACCGCGCTGCGCGCCAGCCGTCGCGTCGACCCCCGCGGTGAGCGCACCATTGGCGTCGTGACCAAGATGGACCTGGTCGACGCCACGCGCGGCACGTCCATCCTGCAGGACAAGCAGTACCCGCTGCGCCTCGGCTACGTGGGCGTGGTGGCGCGGGCGCCGCAGTCGATCGGCGGGCTGTTCAAGAAGGGCAGCAGCAGCAGCGGCGACGGCAGCGCGCTCATGAACTTGATTTCCAAGAACGAGGACTCGTACTTTTCCTCGCACCCGCTCGAGTTCGGCCCGAGCGCCGACGTGTCGGTCGGCACGGCCACGCTGCGCAAGAAGCTGATGAGTGTGCTGGAGCAGACCATGTCGGCCAGCCTACAGGGCACGACGGACGCGATCCGCCAGGAGCTCGAGGAGGCGACGTACGAGTTCAAGGTACAGTACAACGACCGCCCGCTGTCGGCCGAGTCGTACCTGGCCGAGAGCCTCGACGCCTTCAAGCACTCGTTCAAGCAGTTTGCCGAGGAGTTTGGCCGCCCGCAGATGCTGCAGCTGCTCAAGCGCGAGCTGGACCAGCGCGTCCTTGACCTGCTCGCCCAGCGTTACTGGAACAAGCCCATCACCGACCTGTCGGCCGCCGTGCCGGAGCCCGACGCGCTGGCTGACTTGCCCAAGGCCGACCCGGACTCGCTCTACTGGCACCGCCAGCTGGACGCGTCGACGTCGCAGCTCACCAAGCTGGGCATCGGCCGTCTAGCCACCAACGTGGTCGCCACCAACCTCCAGGCTGGCGTCGACAAGCTGATTGCGCAGTCCAACTTTGTCAACCACCCGTTTGCGCGCCAGGCCATTGTTGAGGCGGCGTCGAGCATTCTCAACGACCGCTTCTATAGTACGAGCGACCAGGTCGAGAACTGCATCAAGCCGTATAAGTTTGAGATTGAGCTCGAGCCGCGCGAGTGGGACGCAGGCCGCGACCACTCGGCCGGCGTGCTCAAGGACGAGCTGACCGCGTGCCAGGACGCGCTCAAGAAGCTCGAGTCCAGCGTCGGCGGCCGCCGTAAGCTCAACGAGGTCATCAACTTTGTCGACAAGGCCCGCCGCGGCGACGTCGTCGTTGAGGGCGAGGGCCGTAGCGGCGCTGGTGGCTTTAGTGCTCTCCTTTTGCAGAGAGGTACATTTTTCTTTTTTTTTCTCCTCGCTTCGCTCGTTTAGCCCCCTTCCTTTGTTCGTAACATCTTGCTAACTGTCAACAGGCCGCGAAGCTGTCTTTTTGCGCGACCGCGCCGACATTATCAACATGCGCCTGCTGGCCGCCAAGTCCAAACAGTGCCGCAGCATACAGAACAAGTATTACTGCCCCGAGGTCTTCCTTGACGCCGTCGCCACCAAGCTCGCCGGCACCGCCGTGCTTTTCCTCAACGTCGAGCTGCTGTCCGAGTTCTACTACAATTTCCCCCGCGAGCTCGACCAGCGCCTCGGCCGGCATCTGACCAACGACGAGATTGAGCGCTTCGCCAAGGAGGACCCCAAGATCCGCCGCCACCTCGAGGTGATCCGGCGCAAGGAGCTGCTGGAGCTGGTCCTGGAGAAGATGGAGAGCCTGCGGCAGCTGGACGGTCGCGAGAAGTCGCGGCGCGGCAGCAACCTTAGCGCCAACGGGTCCGGCAAGGGCGACAAGGGCAAGTCGGGCAGCCGCTGGGGTCTTTTCTAAAGGGGATGATGGCGGCTTTCTACCCTTGTCCCTTCTCTTTGTTAACGATGTTCATGGGAGTTTTCCAGGCGTTTTGTTTCTGCCCTTCTAATGCTTATCTTTTGCGGATTTCACACACTATTTTGTGTCGTCTTTTTTGTTTCTTCTGGTCCTCGGATTTTCTTCACTCTTTAGACGAATCATGCCCTCTTATCTTCATGTTTTCCACTCTCCTCTTTTCATCCCCCTTTTCGCCCGCGTTTGTTGTCATCCGAAATAGAAACACCAAACCACAGCACAACACACAACCCACAAAACACAAATAACACCCCAAAAAGACTACGCAAATACCCTCCTTGAATGTATGTCAGTTGAATAGATTTTTTTACCTGAAAGCAATGATTGAAACGAAGTTGAACGAATGTGTTTTGCGAATGTGAATGTGAACGTGAAAATAAGATGAAAATGCCGGATATATGGCTATGCCAGAATAAAGTATATATACAAAAATCACAAGTAGTAAAACGTTCCCCAAGCTCATAATCCTCCCCACTATCATCTTCTTATATCTTCTTGCTTCCGCTCCTCTCTCACCCCTCGACACTAGTCTGCACGGTCACCTCCCAGCGCAGACTGTTGCCCCGGCCGTAGCCCTCGCCCAGGCGGTTCTGCACGACGCGCGCAATGCGCGATCGCAACTGGCGCAGCGTGGCGTCGTCACCGCTGCCCTGGGCGACGCGTACGCGCAAGTTCGCCATGCACAGCCCGTAGTGGACCTGCCAAAACTGGGCGTCCTCGACGCGGGCGATCTGGGGCTCGGCGGCGATCTCGTCGAGGACCGAGGCCACGGTGGGCGTGTTCTTCTCCAGGGCGACTGAGGAGGGGGAGGAGGAGGGAAGGGGGGCTTGCTGTTGTTGTACGGATGGACTGACCGACGATGTTGCCGACGTTGTCGAGCCTCCCTCCTTGCCCGAGTACGACATGAGTAGCATGAGTCCTTGCGCCACGGCCAGGCGCGCGCCCAGCAGCAGCATCGACGCGGCAATGGTGGCGCACAGCAGGCGGTCGAGCCAGGCCTGCACGGCAACAAACATGAGCGGCAGGACAAGCAGGACCAGCGACACGGTCATGGTCAAAAAATGAAAAGGGTTGGCCAGCACGGACGAGAGGCCCAAACGCGACAGGAGAGACGCCGCAGACGACAGCGATGCGAGAAACGACGCGACGAGGCCGTTCTTGCCGGCAAAGCGCGGCACAGGAGCGACGCCGTGTAGCAGCAGCAGGGCGCGGCGGATTCGGGCGTGGTTGCCGAGGCCGTAGGCACTCACAAGAGTGCTGGCAAAGGCGGCGAGGGCGGCGACGTCTACGGTGCCCGGGTGGATGTAGCGGGTGTGGTGGTGCCCGCTGTGGCTGCCAATGTCCATATGGGGGATGGCGACATGGTGGGCGGCGGCGGCCGCGGCGTCAGCAGCAGCTGCCGCCGCCTCAAAAGCGTGGACATGGGCGGCGTGCACGTGGGCGGCGCCCGACGACGACGCGGTGGCGGCCTCGAGGCAGTCCTTGAGGTCGTGGCTCAGCAAATCAAAGCCACCAAAGACCAGGAAGATACTCATGGCGAAACCCGCGAGCACTTCGGCGCGGCGCAGGCCAAAGGGGTGGCGGATGGTGGAGCGGCGCCAGACCTCAAAGTTGCCGAGCACATCGACGGCGACGCAGACGGCGGCGGAGCCGACGTCAAAGAACACTAAGTGGGACAGGGCCGTCAGAGCCAGGCTGTCGCCGCCCTCGGCGGCGCACAGAAACACAAAGACGGCGACGGCGGCGTGGCACATGCACCAGTAGAGGCGGATGCGCTGGTCGCGGTGCATGCTGGCCCAGGCCTCGCGCAGAGTCGGGACGGGAAGCGAGGCTGGTAGGACAGGCGGCGGACGCGGTGGCGGCTCTTGGAAGATCTGATGCTGGGCAGAGACACTACTATGCTTGTATCGATGACCGCGACGAAGGCCAATGTTCTGGGGGATGTTAGACACTGTAAGAAATGAGTAGGGAACGGGAGAGTTGTACGCACCGACTTGACTGGTGATGTGGAGATGTACTGCGTCTGAAAGTTGAACGGGTTGTCGGCCGGCGTGCCACCGATGTTAATGGGCGCCGAGTTCGCCGGCGACGACGAAAGAGGTGTTTGGTCGTCCATGGCGGCGGCTGGGGATCCAGGCGCAGTGGGCGGGCGCAGGAAGCCGCTGCTGCTGCTGCTACGGCCGTGGAGGTGGACGTCGGGGCTGAGGAGGTTCGAGCCGAGCGAGGACGAGAACACAGCCGAACGAGGCGAGCGTGGAGGAGGAGGAGGAGGAGGGGGCGAGGCAAAGTCGAGGACGGGCGACGGGCTGCGTCTCAGCAGGGCCGCGTCATGCGCGTTGAGCGGCTGGCCGTCGTGGAAGGCGTCGGTGTCGTCGACCTCGAAGCGAAAGGGGTCGTCGGCGCCGGTGCCCGTGCCAGTGATGTTGTCGCCGTCCAGCTGGCTTAAATCAAGGATGCTGTCGCCTTCGCCGTCAGAGGTCGGCTCGAGGAGGATGGATGGCGGCCGTGGACGGCGTCCGCGAGTGGTGGCAGGGGGGGCGACAGAAGGGTCGTTGTCGGCGGTGGGAGGAGAGAGGGACACGGAGAAGGAGGGCGGTTCCGGGCTGGACGCCATGTGCCACGGGGAGGGTGGTTTGTTCGAGCGTGGTGGTGAAGCGTGAAGCCTTGCAACGTGCAGCCGCGCAGGATCGCGAGGGAAGCTGTCCGATCCGGTTCTGGCCAAGTCGCTGGTGCTGGCGGTTTCCCTGGTGCCATCCAGGTGCAGGAATACGGGGACTACTGTGGGTGCGCTGTGGGTAGTGCCTTCCTTGTCTTCCTGTTTGTTTTCCGGGTCGTCCCTGCTCCTTTGGGCCTAGCGGGCGCGTCTGTTCAGGGGAGGAAGGAGGGAACGACTGGCCGTTGATCTCCAGTTGACAGAAGGGTATGCAGGTAAGCGAGGTTTTGCTGTTTGTGGTGAGATCGATGTCCTTTGAAGTACGGAGTGTGAAGGTGTGAGGTCCCAATTGCGTGGTGACGATGCACAAAAGGTTTTTTGAGCTGATGTTGCGTTTGGTTCTTTCGTCTGAACGTTGCCATGCCTCCCATGCTTCTCCCTACTTGGACGGGGCCTGGGCCCGGCGTTGGCCTTTTGGCTTGTTGACGGCCACGAATAATTGGCCAGCCGAGACCTGCAACAGCGGCCAACGGCACATTTTTTCAGCCTTCAGCGCGTGGCGCCAGGCCATTTCAGGCCGTTCTAGGCCAGTGTCGTCATCGCTGGGGGAACGGCCACCTAGAGGCTAGGGGACATCCCTTCGGCGCTTGCACACCCGCATTGGCGCATAAAAATGACTAGGATACCTGATAATCATCCACCACCAAGCAAAGGCAGACCGCAATCTCGCAGTGGAAGGAAACCATCCGATCGACGACCACCCCACAGCAACGCGACAACCACGCGCCCATCTTTTTCTGCGAGGTCTGCCGACGACGGACATTCGCGCGTGCCTCCGAGTTAAGCGATTCTCGATACCTACACTCTTGCTACGCCCGCGGGCGAATCGCGTTGCGTGCGCCATGGCGAATTAGAGGAGCTCGCTTCGACGACGACGACGACGACGACAACCGCCTGCTCCGACTCGCATCACGATGGACACGTCACCAACGAAAGCCCAGCCATCGGGGGTGTCGCACCGGCGGACCACGAGCGGCTCGAGCGTGCTCTCGCGCATGCCGTTTCCGCGTCTCGGCTCCGGCCCCGACCATGGCTCGTCGAGGCGTGACGACGACTATGAAGACGACCACGAAGACGACCACCAGGCGATGCAGGGCCTGGGTTACAACTCCTCGTCGCAACCTCCACTACATCACCCCTATCCCCTTCCGATCCAAACCGGCCAGGACATTCCCTCCCTGGAGCAGCAGCAGCAGACATCGGGAAAAACACGGCGACGACGTGGCTCGCTGCGCAAAGTGGCCCTTCTTGGTCGCGGCGGAAGTACCCAGCCTGAAAGGCGGGTGCCGCCTCTGAAAACTGTGCCGTCGAGCGCAGTGTCGGCAGCCGCAGCAGCGGCCTCGTCCTCGACCTCCTCAGCGGCGTCTCCACCAGGGCCGGGGGCTACTGACGGCGGCAGTGGCAGCACCGGCTTTGGAATGCTTGGTGGAGCCGTGGGAGGCGGCAGTGGCGGTGTAGGAGGTGGAAGCAATGGCGGCAGCAGCGGACTGGGCATCTCCGACATCACACCGCGGCCGTCGATGGAGGGCTATGCGAGCCGAGCGGCTTCGGCGGCCGTGGCGGCAGCCCTACTGAGCCCGACGCCCAAGTCCGCAAAGCAGACGTCCAAGCTCCTACCACGGACCACTGCTGCCGACAACGGCAACGACGACCACGGCACGCTCGGCTCGTCTCCCTCTGCGGTGGCTGCTGCTCTGAACAGTGGAGGCGGCAGCGCCCGGCGCCACGACCGGAGACGTAGCAGCAGCAGCACGATCGCCTCTCCGCTGACGAGCCGGCCGCCCAAGGTGCCGCCGACCGTGCCGGCTGGCTCCTACTCGACCACGGATGATGAAGATGCTCTACATATGGCCACTAAGGGCGGCCCTACGACCAACGGCAGCAACAACAGCAACAACGGACTCGTATCCGGCAATGTCACGGGTGGAGGCGGCGTGGGAAGCGCATCTACGGCGGCCGCCGCCGCAGCCGCCGCGGCTACGTCTCTGCTACGGGCCGATCTGCGGTCGAGCGGTGACAGTGGTGTTACCGGCGACAATGCGGCGGCAACTGGACGTCTATTGTTCTCAGCGGCACCTTCGTTCCAACGACGACGTGGCGGGAGCGGTGCTGGGGCACAGCTTCTTCAGCAACAGCAGCCTGGGCAGCAAACATCAGGACAGCAGCCAGTGCAGGCGCCGCTGCAGAAGCCATCGTTGCACCAGAAGAAGCTGTCGCAGTCGCACCAACAGCAACAGCAGCAGCAGCAGCAGCAACAGCAGCAGCAGCAGCAGCAACAGCAGCAACAGCAGCAGCAACAACAACAATCACCGCCGCTGATTCCCCATCAGGCACAGTTACAAGAACAGCCCCCCGCACAACCACAGCACCAACACCAACATCAACACCAACACCAACAGCACATACAAAACCTGCTGCACCAGCCATCGCCGCTCCACCAGCCATCGCCGCTGCACCACCAGCAGCTCGTGCAGCAGCCGCCGCCGCCCAAGCAGCGCGCCAAGTCACCTTTGGCCCTGACAGACCTGGCCAACACGCCGCTGCAGCAGCCTTCGTCGTCCTCGGCCGCTACGACCGCCGAGGTCGGCGTGGGCCCTGGTGTGGGTGTAGGCGTCGGTGTCGGCGTGGGCGTCGTCGGCGTCAACGTGGCTGTCAACGTCGGCGGCGGCGACCCGGACTGGGACTACGCAGAGACAGCATGGTGGGGCTGGGTGATGCTGATTGTGACGTGGGTGGTGTTTGTGACGGGCATGGGCTCGTGCCTGGGCGTATGGAGCTGGGCGTGGGACGTGGGCAAAACGCCGTACGCGCCACCGGAGTTGGAGGACGACCCGACGCTGCCCATTGTGGGCTACTACCCGGCGCTGCTGATCCTGACATGCGTGATGGCATGGGTGTGGGTGGTGGTGGCGTGGATTGGGATGAAGTACTTTCGGCACGCCAAGATCAGTGGTGATTAGGGAGGAGAGAAGCAGAGGGAACAAGTACATAAGAGGATCGAAGAGCATCGACATCAACGAGATCGACAGACAGACGACAGTCAAGAGGCCGATAGACGGCGTAATCATAATCCAGACACGAGCAATGACAAGATTCAAAGATTCAACAGCAGGCTGCAGCCTTGTGGAGACAATAAGACGTAAAAAGAGTAAAGACGGGAGTGCATGGCATAACGAGGAAAATGATTAACCAGCAATGGGGTGCTTGTCGACGTTCACCAATGGCCGTCGTGCATCAGCTGATTCAGTGCTTTCAAGACGTGCTTCACAATGCCACCAAATCGCACTGCAACATCGCGTGCCACCGAATTAGATGGGCTCGATAGGCTCCTGCCGTCGCGCGATGGACCTCGGCAGCTCACAACGGCTAGCGCGCGAGCTTCCAGGGCGGGCAAGAGCGAGCGAGCCAACGACGACAAGTAATTACGCCGTATCAACGCCCTGTTTAACCCCGGCTATCCAAATCCGCCCGCTAATTTTGGGGCAGCCGGCTGCAACTCTTCGACCCCAGGCACTGCGTGTTAGTGCTCGACCCCCCCCCCCGCAAAACGTAGGGAAGGAAGGAAGCTCTAGCTCCCGAGCCGAACCCAGGCAAAGAAGGCAAGGGCGACCGACTTCCCAGGACTGCTCTTTCTTTTTTTTCTTTGTACGAGTATTCCACTTTCTTTTTCAACGTGACACTGTCTCTCCATTTGTCTCCTTTTCTCTCTGTTTTCAATCTTCCTTCCTCATCATCTCCCAACCCGTCCACACATATCCTCAATGGCTGCCGTTCCTCCTTTGACCGGCATCAAGGTGCTCGAGTTTGCCGGCCTGGCACCTGGTACGTCGTATTGATACTCTTGACACTCTATTGACCCGTCGTGGCCATCCTAACATATTCAGGCCCCTTTGCTGGCGTCTTCTTTGCCGATGCCGGCGCAGAGGTCCTCCGCATCGACCGCCCCGTCAAAGACAAGTCGCACACCCCCGCCGGCGTCCCCGACGTCACCGAGGACCTGCTCGCCCGCCACAAGTCCTCCATTGCCGTCGACCTCAAGAACAAGGCCGGCGTCGCCCTCGTCCAGGAGCTCGCCACCAAAGCCGATGTCCTGATCGACCCCTTCCGCCCGGGCGTCCTCGAGCGCCTCGGCCTCGGCCCGGATGTCCTGCAGGCCGCCAACCCGCGTCTGATTTACGCCCGCCTCAGCGGTTTCCGCCGCGACGGCAAGTACAAGGACATGGCCGGCCACGACATTAATTATCTGGCCATTTCCGGTGTGCTGTCCGTGCTCGGCCGCAGCGGCGAGAAGCCCACGCCGCCCTGGAACATTCTGGCCGACTTTGCCGGCGGCGGGCTGATGCTGGCCGTGGGCGTGCTGCTGGCACTGGCGGCGCGCCAGCAGACCGGTCGCGGCCAGGTGGTGGAGGCCAACATGGTGGACGGCGCATCGTACCTGGCGTCGTTCCCGCGGTTTGCGCTCAAGACGCCGCTGGGCGAACACGCGCGCGGCCAGAACCTGTTGGACACGGGCTGCCCGTACTACGACACATACGAGACGAGCGACGGCGGATTCATGGCCATTGGCCCCATTGAGCCGCACTTTTTCAAGATTCTGGTCGACAAGCTGGGTTTGGGGGGCCAGCAGTGGGAGTCGCGGCGCGACGACCGCACGCAGTGGCCCGCGCTGCGGACGGCGCTGACGAACGCGTTTCGCAGCCGCACGCGCGCGCAGTGGGAGGCCGTGTTTGACGGCACGGACGCGTGCTGCACGCCCGTGCTGGGCTTCCCAGAGATTGAGCAGGGCGGCGCGACGGGCGCGCGTGAGGGCGACCTGCGCCCGGCCGTGGCGCTGCGGGCGACGCCGCTGCTGGCGGTGACGGACAGTGCCAAGGCGGCGGGCGTCACCGACGAGGTGCGCAACCGGCGCGGCCAGGGTAACGGCGTGCCCGGCGAGGGCTACGTGGGCCAGGCGCTGCGGCCGGGCGAGGGCGGCGAGGACGTGCTGAAGCGGTGGCGCGGGTGGAACAAGGGCAGCGAGTATGACGTGGCCAACGGCGGCCTGGTGCTCAAGGGTGCCGAGAAGGCGCGGTTATAGAGGACAAAAGGGGTCCCAGAGGAGGCGACGAGAGAAGAAGAGCGTTGTTTCGGATCGATTTAGAGTACATACTGTAACATACATGCTATATATATTTGTCTACGTACATTTGCTTCAACTTACTCGAACTTTTGAGAGTAGGTGGTATCGAGTTCGATTAAATGTGTAGCAACAAAAGTTATCTGATCTAATAGGGTAAAGGGTGGAGGAAGTGACAACGATAAACGGAAAAGAGCAAAAAAAAAAGTAACGGCGTGTGGTGGAGAGGGTGTTATATGTATGTGACAAGGTCGGAGACGAGGAGAAGGGGGTGGGAGAGAAGAGGTGCGAGAGAGGAGGTAGAGAAGGGGAGCGCAGAAAAGCAGAACAGAACAGAAGAGACAAACGCAAGACCAGGAGAATAAGAGCCCAGAAGAACCCAGACAAAAAGGAATCCCCCAGCAGCAAACAAACGAAAATGCAAAATCAGAACGCAGAAAAACATAAGGATCGCCAAACGGGAGAGAGGGAGAGTGGGGAGAAAAGAGAAAGGAAGAAGAGTTGAAAAACAATGTCGTCCATTTTTGTCCGTCGCTGTCTATCCGTTCTCCTCCTTTGAACTCGGTTGCCCGCCATCCACCGTCTGTCGTCCATTGTCCCTATTTGCTTTTGTGCCCACCCTTCTACTGCACCTGTGAGACCACCTCGCTGGCCTTGGCCAGGGCCTCGACCATCTGCTGGCACTCCTTCCTCCGCCGCACCGTGTAGTCGCTCTCCTTGAGCAGGTCGTCGAGCGCGTCCGTCCGGTACATGTTCTCGAGCAGCTCGCGCTGCATCTCGTCTTTTGTGAATCTGGAAGGGGGAGAGGAGCGTACGTTAGCGCATGTAGGAAAATAATCCCAGTCACGAATGGGGGGGCACTTACTGGACAAGGGTCAACATAATGGCCTTGGGGACCATGTCGATCATTGTGCGCTTGACAATGTTGTAGTAGGACTGGATAAGCAGCTTGATGACCTCGACCTCGACGTTCTCGCGCTCCGACAGCGTGCCCGAAGCCTTGAGCATGGCGGGCGGCGCTTCCATGGCGGCGGCCTTCTTCTTGTTCTTGGCGGCAAAGAAGCTGCCGAAGAAGCCGCCCTCCTTGTCGGCCTCGAGCGTGGGGCTGGCGGCGCGCGCGGGTGTGACCGACGCCGGCAGCGGCTTGCCCGTCTTGGGGTCGACCTGCACGGGCTTGGCCGGGTTGTGGCGCTCGTTGACAATGGCCATGGCACGGTGGCCGTTCAAAAAGTCGGGGTGGCCCGTGTTGATATAGCAGGCCTCCATGGACACCAGATCGCGCACTAGCTTGTTGGTGGGCTCCATGGCCTTCTTGAAGAAGCTAATGACAACGGCGTGGATCTTCTCCTTGAGCTGCGGGTAGCGGCGGAACAGCGACTTGCTCAGGGAGTTGGTCAGGATGCGCACCAGCTCGTCGTAGACGAGCGAGATGCACTTGAGGCTAGGCTCCTCGAGGCGCTTGATCTGCTGCTTGACAATCAGCTCAAAGGCGGTGGTGCCGACAAACAGCGCGGGCGACGAGCCGGACGAGTTGTACAGGATGGTGCGGATGTCAACGTCCTTGACCTGATCAAAGGGGTCGATGGCCTTGACACCGTTTGAGTAGAGCTCGTGGAAGACGAAGCTGATACGCGCGCCACCCGACAGCTCGGTGCTCGACAGCTCCGTGTTGTTGCCGTCCAGGACCGTCCGCCACTCGTTGGTAAACTCGGTAATAATATTGAGCACGACGTTGGCGTTGTTGCCGAGGATGGAGGGTCCCAGGCTCTCGAGCTCGGCCGAGTACTTTTGCAGGGAGCCAGCGATGCGGGCCTTGATGTCGGGCAGGGTCTGCTTGATGTGCATCAACAAAATCAGGTTGAGCTTGCGCGCCAGGTACGGCGTGCCGCAGTAGGAGCTCTTGTTGCGGTAGGCCTTGTGGGTCTCGAAGAAGTTCTTCTCGGCCTCGAGCGACATCTGGATGGGCTTCTTGTTGTCAATGTCGCGCTGGCCGCGGTTGACGACGGGGACGTAACCCAAGCGCAGCGGGATGATGCGGCCGGCGAGAATGTCGACGACGTCGGTGCCCTCGTCCATCAGGTCGACCTTGGTCAGGACGCCAATGGTGCGCTGGCCCTCGGGGTCGACCTCGCGGGCGAGCTTGAGGCCGTCGGAGTTGGCGAGATCCTGGTTGGCGGCGGTGACGGCGAGGATGATGGCGTTGGGCTTGGAGATGAACTTCATGACCATGTCGCGGATCTGGCGCTCAATGTCGCGCGGCTGGTCGCCGACCGGGACCTTGGTCAGACCGGGCAGGTCGACGAGGGTCAGGTTGAGGACGTTGGGCGAATAGACGCGCAGGTTGATGGGGGCGGGCGAGATGCCGGCATTGCGGCCGACCTTGGCCTCGGTCTCGCGGCTGATCTCGTCGCGGATCTTGTTGAAATCGAAGAACTTCTGGCCGGGGATGTGCAGAAACTCGCCCCACTCGTCGGCGTTGGCGGCCTTGTCGGTGTTGCCGGTGGACACGTCCTCGACGCCGTTTGCTTGGCTGCCTGCTGGGCGGTTGATAAGCTGCAGCAGGAGCGGCCGCCGTGTGACGATGCCGGATCCTCGGGGGAGGCTAAATTGTTAGCATCAAATGCCACCCTCCTGTTCTCGTATCGTCGTTCTTCGTCCGATCCACCCCACCACAATACTCACAAGTCACGGCCCACAATGTTCTCGAGCACCGAACTCTTTCCGCTCGACTGGCTACCGACGACGACAATCTGGGGAAGATCGATCGGGTTGTTAACGTTGATGGTCACGAAGACGTCCTGGAGCTTGTTGACAAGCCTGGGTAGAGGTTAGTAGGAGACCAAAAGACGGCAAAGAAACACGCTTGCAGGACAACGCACTGGATCAGGGCCGGATCAGAAATGCCACCCGGCGTGGCCAGACTTGCTGTGCCCGACATGGTTGCTGGATGCTGCTGGGCGCGGCGGAACGACTAGAAAGGAAACGGTAGGCGTAAACGGTGCCGCAGGAAGAAGAAAACAGCGCGCGGCGCGGTAAAGGGGTCGAGACGAGAACACGGGGAGGGGCGTGTGCGGGCGATCGGTCCGCGAGACGGGGGGGTGGGAGGATGTCGGGATCGGATGCGTCAGACGAAAGACTGCAGAAGACCGGAGATCGACGGCGTGAGCGGTGTCCGGTCGAGGATGAAGACGGAGAGCGAGGAGGGGTGGATGTTTGTTTGTTTTGTCGGTGAGAGGAAGCTTCAAAGGCTGGCGATGCGCAGGAAGAGCTCGACAAGAAGGAAAGAACACCAAAAAGCAAGACGGCGTGTGATGCAGAATGCAAAGATGGGCCAGATGCAGAAGCGAACGCGGCGATTGGGGAAGCGGGAGCGTGACGTTGTGGGATGGGGACGCCTTTTCTGTGGTGGTGATGGTGGGAGGTCGTTTTGGTCGTTGGGGGGAAAACGGTGATGCCTGGTGGCCGATAGCGAGCGCCACACACAAGACAGGGGCGACACGACGCACGCATTGCTGGGCAAGGCCCGCACAGCAACAGCGCCGCAAGCAGGTGCGACCCAGCCCAGCCCACACTGCTCGCCCTTCCCCCCTGCCACAGCCCACCTTCCCCCATTTTGGGTAATTACAGCTTGTCTTGATTGGGAATGGCGCGTCATGTGACCTGGTCTGCCACGCAATTTGGAGTGTTGAAGGTAATTCTGCCGGCCGACACCGCTCTACGATCACCCAGTCTCGCCAGGCACCCGTTTTTTCTGTTTCTTGCCCCTGTGGCTGTCTGCGCGCAACTCTACTCTTTACGATGGGCACTCTTACTCAGGGTCCCCTGAATGTCCCGCCCGTCGGGCGCTGGAGCCCAACGCCAGGCACAGCCTTGGCCGAAATCCCGTTTCTGTGTTGGCCGTAATGACAGCGTAATGCAGGCTGAAACGAAACAAGGGCGCGATGCAAAACAGACAAAGGCACGGAAAGGAGTAAAACGAAACAAAAGGAGCATGCACAAAAAGGGACGAGACGGAAATAAAGAATGCGAAAAGAAAGTAAGACGGGAAGACTTCTCAGCCTCGTGGATTCTCTTTTGTTGCTCATTCAGGACGACGACGCGCGGCTACGATCGTGAGAATGGGCGTTGGACACAGGTGACGACACAGACGAGGCTGTTCTGTTCTTGCTGCCTGGCAGAAAGCCTCGCGTGCCTCTCGTGTCTTTCATGTCATGCCGTGTCTTACTGTCGTCGATTGTGCCGGGTTGGGTGCCGCCTGCTGGTCGGGTCTCCATTTCGAGTGCTCCCGTGCGGCGACGGCTACGGCGCTGTCCGTGAGGCTTTGCCGACGCTCAGGCCCAAACCTCGTATCAGATTGATGAGAACAGATCTTTTGCAAAGTATTGTATGCGCAAGGTTGGTTTTTAGTCGGCGTGTTCGATGGATCTTTGATTTCGAAGGTTGGTCGACTTGGATGGGTTTTCGCCCACAGGTAGATGATTGTCGTGGAAAATTATGTGCCTGTCATGTCGGAGATGGGCCATCGCGGATATCAAGGAAGATAAAATAATATATACCTATGTCTTGATACAGTCAGTACAACAGACGAGTTGTGCTTCAAAAAAAGGATCGAAGGAGACCAATCGTGAATGGCCAAACCTCACGAGAGTAAACCGCAACTCCAGTAGGTGGTCTAAGAGATGAGTAACCTAGTAACCTAGATAGAGAGAAGGAAGTGAACGAAGGAGAAAAGAGCAGAGAAAAAAAGAAATGAGAAGAAGAAAGATAGAAGGTGGCGACTCACAAGACGGAGAGAGGAGACAGGGTAGACCACCCTCTGCGCCATGTCCTTAAAGGCTCGGCTAAAGACATACCGGGTAGAGCATACTCAGGAGACGAATCTCTCTCTCTCTCTCTCTCTCTCTCTGTGTGTGTGTGTGTGGGGAGGCCTCTTTTTCTACTCCTTCATCTGCTGTAGGCCCTTGGACGCGTCGCGGGAGATATCTGATCGCACAACCTCAGGGGAGTATCACGAGGTGGGAGAAGAGAGGAGGCAATCTCAGTGAAAATACGTCAGGGCTAGAAACTGCCTAAAACTCCCATGTGCGATTGAAAACAAGAAGCGTATCAAAGAACACGGATTCTTTTCTATCTTATTTATAAAGGGGAGGTTTGAAGTGATAACATCTTGTCATGGCTCTACAATTTACGAACTGTGAACACAGAGCAGCTACTGCAAATGGGTGATAATCATGTGCACACTTACAGAATAAAAGACGAAGAGAAGGAACATAAGATGCTGTCATCGCGTGCCTCTTTTATTTTCCGATTTTTTCGCTTTTCTCTTTCTCTTCTTCCTTTTTTCCCCCTTTTCCTCGATAATCTGCCATCTAGCATCATCGTCAGACGGAGAAGGGGGAGAACTAGGGCACGGTAACTACCTCACTACGATCACGTCGATCAGCAGCGGTGAGATATGCATCTGTATCTACGAGTACTTGTAATAAATGTACGAAGAATTGAGATGGGTGGGTGGCAGTGGCAGTGAAAGCGCGCGTTGGACCGCGTGGAAAAGTAGAAAAATAACAAAGACGAAGAAATAAAAGGGATATGAGAAGTCAGAGGTAAAGATGATGGATACAAGATAGATCACGGCCAAGGGAAATTTCACGTAGAAAGTGAAGAAAACGGGAGAGACAGAGGAAAAAGGACGAGGGAACTGGGAGGGCAGGAGGTGTTAGGAAAGCCATAGGGGAAACTGAAAGAGAGGCATGCGAGGATGGAGCGATCCGAGCACCGTCCAATCACATCGCTCATCCAGTTTTCCATCAGGGGAATTTAATGGAGAGACACTGGGACAGCTGTCGTGGCTGCAGCATGGGAAGCTAAGATGGATCAGGCATGCCAATTTTGAACAAGAAGGCCAGGATAGACTGAAGGTAAGAAAAAGAGAGAAGAAGAAGAAAAAAAAGAAAAAAAGAAGAAGAAAGGGACAATGAAAGCGATGGTGGGAGCTAGGAAAGAAAGGGGAAGGGGGGAGAAACACGGTTGGCCTCTGACCTGGGTGTGATTTTATATTTCCTCTTTCCATTTGATATTGGATATGCCGTCGACCATCGAGTTTGATATCACAAGCGCTCTACAGGCAACTACGGGGTAGCCACAAGACGGTGACAAGACCGGGGGGGCACACGCGTGGAGAGCATGGCGACGCATGGGCCAAGTAGTGAGCAAGTCACGGCAGGTATTGAAGAGGGGGGGTGGTTGTAGCTGGCGCGGCATGAGAGATTATTGGAAAGCCGACTAAGAAAAGCTTGTTTCTGTTTCTTTCCCTTTTCTTTCCTCTCCCTCCCTGTGATTGCTCCGTTTGTCAAGATTGCAACGGTTCGTCCTGCAGGAGGGGTGCCCATTGCTCCTTGATGCGAAGGAGGGTTGCGGCCGTCTGTTTCTGTCCCACGCGGGAATGTCTGCCGGCCGGAGCTGAACCAGCAAATGAGACGACCGCACTTCACGATGACGAGCTACAAGAATTTGACGGAACCGGCGAACGAGGAGAAAGGGTTTCGACCGGTCCAGAGCCGCCACGGTGTTTTTTTTTTTTTTGTATATTCGTTTATGATGGTCCTTGACGGCAGTCGTAATCGACTCGTGCAGGATGCATGATGCACAGCCTCCAAACATACGAATGCAACACTGAAAAGTCTGGAAAGCAATGAATATCAAAAGCAAAAGGACGTGTGAAAACGAGAGGTGGAAAATGGTCGATGAGGGACGAGGGACGAGGGAGGCGGGGAGTGACGAGAGACGAGGAGGAGGGAGGTCGAGACATCCCCCAATCCAGGGACCAGCTGTGTGGGTCAAGCGCGCATGGGACAGCTAACTTCGTAGGAAGCTACGGGAAGCTGCCCGTGTTTGGCAACCCGTCACCACCCGCTAGGATCGGCGGCCGTTGGTTGGGTGTGTGTGTAAGAAGAGGAGGTGAGAGAAGAGAGATGCCACATGAGGGAAAAGCTAACAGTATGGGCACTGAGAAGGAGCTAGACAATCCGCCGGCAGGTGGGAGAAGGAGCGATCAGGTAAAATTTACACAATGGAAAACAAAGGAAAAAAAAACAGGATAAAGACGAGAAGTGCAAGACAAGAGAAAGAGAGAGAGGGGGGGACATGGATGGACGCCAACACGAATTGCCGCGCCAAAGCGCAGCCGAGGAGAGGAAATGGCAAACCAATTGTCGCATTCATTTTTCACATTCACCTGCTAGTTTTTCTCGTTTTCTCGCCCATCCGCTGCAACGTCGCCATGCCGTGTAAGTCGAGAGCAGCAAAAAGCGGGACCACGCACGGACAGAAGCTCGCTCCTTCCCTGCGCTGCTCTCTTAGTGTGACGTCAGCGCTGGTCGAAACGCGCTTCTAGATCCTTTTACGGCGTACTGGCGCGCAATGCGCCCGTGGCGCCCAGGGCAGCAGCTGCGACTTCCTCTCTAGGCAGTTCCTGCCTCTAGCGTGTTCGAGTGTTCGAATATCAGAGAGACGAGGAGGACGAAGGCAAGGCAAGAACGAGGGCTGTTAGTGTTTTGCTCTTTCCTCCATGTGAATCACAAACAGCATCCTAACAGCCCCTACCAAATATTGGGATCTTCATCAAAGTTATGTCGTAGAGCGTACTATGATACCTCGTATATGTGCGCCTGGGGCACCTGTCTTTTTCCTTTTCTCTCCTGGCAACGTCTGATGGCACACTCTGATGGCTGACGGGAGGCCGCCCACAGGTGCAGGTAGAGATGAAATGGTGTCCAAGTTGCAGCAATATTGCTGTTGCCGCAGACACCGTGGAAAGTTGCGGTCCCCAAGACTGCTGTGCAGCTATTCACAGTCTGACATATGACGGGTAATCGATATGGAACTTGCTACAGGAGCACCGGCTGTTGGCCTTGAAGCGGTGGTTATGGGCGACATCAACCTAGGGCGCTCCGGGAGGCAAATAAGACGAGGAGAGGGCGCGGAATTCGACGGTTTAGGGGAGGCAAGAGGGCAAGAGAGCCAACAGGCGCTGGAAACAAATATGGAAACTCTTGGAAGGGAACAGCGTACAGGCGGCAAATACGAGCGCTCTCTGGCAGACAAAGAATAACCCCAGCGGGCAGGCAACCAACAGCGGGCAAAACAGGCGAAACACCAGAGACCTCACACGACATCGAAGGCAGTCTTCCATTTGTTTTGGGCGGGTGGAAAATATTTTCTGGCGCAGACGGACGTGAGTTTTTTTGTGGTTTTTTTTTTTTTTTTTTTTTTTTTTTTTTCCTCTTTCGTCCCGCTGCTCTTTCCTCATCCACTCTCGCCTATCCCTCTCGCTCGTGCCTTCCATGTACGCCCCTCCCTGTCGGTCCTTCATTTCTCACACCAAAAGCACGCCAAAACACGACCAGTGGCTGTGCCCACAGACAAAGGAAGGCGGCGCAAGGAAAGGCAGGAGCGAGGCGGTCGGCGAAGGTCAAATGGGAGAACCCAACTAGCATAGCGCTGTAGCATGGCGCCGCATGCATACTGTATTACGCTGTAATCCGTATGATTGGCGCCCTGTAATCTCCATTTCAGAGGGACCTCTCTGTGGTCTCTGTATTTTTTTTTCTATGAGCGAATTTCCGAAATCATGGGCATCTGGCAATCCCCTCTCCCCATCACCCCCTCTCGTCTCTAGTCCCCCTATTTTTTTGTTTGGCTGTATTTTGGATTTTACTTCTTTTGATTAATTCTCGACCTGTGGATCTTTTTCGACGTAGAAAATTCCTAGAAGGCGAGAAGAAAAAATCAGAGAGACGAAGAAATGAAAGAAAATAAAGAATACGTAAAAATAACCCGTAGAAGAAAAGAAGGAAAATAAGAAGGCAAGGGAATAAAAAAAGAGAAAACGAAAAGGATCCCGAAAGGATGATCATAGCTCGCTTACAGAAAGAGGAAATGTTCGGGACAAGGGGCGGCGAGACGAACAGGCCACAGACGCATAGATGACTAATAGACGACCAACAGCACATAATATAGAGCCAGCCAGACAAAGGACACAACCGGACTGGAACTGGACTGCCTACCCAGGAAAGGCGCTGCCTGTATGTCGTAGCCCTCACTCACTTACACGGTGCTGCCGCACACTCCTCTCAGTGTCGTTTGCCCTTCACCAAATATACACTTACACGCGACCTGGGGCCATTATGTGGTGGTCTGCGTGTCAGTCTGTTGTCCGCCTGCCTCTTTGTTTTTTTTTCTAGAGACCTCGTCGTGCCCTCCCCCCGTGCTTTGGCTTGATAGCCTCCCACAGTATATTGCAGACCCCCTTCGTTTCTCCCTTTTCTCCTTCTGGCACTTGTAGATCCGTGATGTATTTCTCACGAGAAAGATACATGCGCACACATTTTTTTTATTTTGTGCTCATGCTCACAGTACTGCTATCATGGCCGACGCGTGCACATGCACGATGGCTTGCTCTTCCATCTGTATAAAGGCCATTAACGTCCGGCATTGCTTCGCCTTTTTTGTTTTTCTCTTTCCTTCTTTTTCCTTTCCCTCGTAGATCCTCGCATGTGACTCGTCTTACTCGTCTTAGATTTCGATTTCTCTTTCAGATTCCCTCGTGCCTCTCCTCTCACCCTCTCTTCCCTCCCCTCTTCCCTCTCGCATCTTTTTGCTTGGACCTTCTCCCTCTCTCTTACTCCCTCTCTCTTACTTACTCCCTCTCTCTTACTTACTCCCTCTCTCTTACTTACTCCCTCTTTTTCTCCCCTCTCTCCCTCTCCCCTCTCTCCCTCTCCCCTCTCTCCTCCCCCCTCTCTCCTCCCCCCTCCCCTCGCTGACCCCTTCACCCCCTTCCAGGCACAAGACCACTGAAACAATATTCAAAAATGGCCGTCCCTACCAAGACGACGGGTGACCGTATCTACTGGGAGAACGATGCCGTCGATGAAGAGGCTGGCCAGGCTGGTATAGGTGGTACGGGTGGTACTCCTAACACTGGCGGCGGCATCACCATTGTTGATGACCGTCCCAACAACACCCAGCAGCGCCCGGCCTTGCGCCACGAGCGCTCGTCCGGCTCGCTGTCTATCCGTCCCCACCCCCGCCGCAACTCCATTGACGCCGCCGCCGCCCTGCCCATCCAGTACCGCACCCTCTCCATTGACGTCGACGAGTACGCCCAGAAGCAGAACGCGCCCCTCAAAAAGGACAAGAAGGACAAGAAGACCGTCGCCGACCTTGCCGACCTGCACTGGCACACCACGCCGCCCGAGGAGGTCGCCATGCAGCTGTCCACGTCCCTCAAGACAGGCCTGTCGTCCGACCAGGTCGCCCGCCGCATCACCCAATACGGCAAGAACGTGCCCTCGCCGCCGCCCACGCACCGCACGCGCCAGATTTTGGGCTACTTTTTCAAAGGCTTTGGCCCGGTCCTCCTCATTGCCTCGATCCTGGTGTTCATCGCCTGGAAGCCGCTCGGCAACCCCAACCCGGCCTTGGCCAACCTGGCGCTCGCCATTGTGCTCGCCGCCATCTTTGCCATCCAGGCCCTCTTCAACATGTGGCAGGACTGGTCTAGCGCCCGCGTCATGAACTCTATTCAGACCATGCTCGCCGACGCCTGCCTCGTCCTGCGCGACGGCAACATCACCAGCGTGCCCGCCGACCAGGTCGTCCCCGGCGACGTGCTCATGATCAAGGCCGGCAACAAGCTGCCGGCCGACGTGCGTTTTATTGAGGTGTCGTCGTCGTCGTCGGCGGCGGCGGCGGTAGCGTCGTCCGACACCAAGTTTGACCGCTCCATCCTGACCGGCGAGTCCATGCCGCTCGCCGCCACGGTGAACTCGACCGACGACAACTATTTGGAGACTCGCTGCATCGGCCTGCAGGGCACCCACTGCGTCTCCGGCACCTGCACCGGCATCGTCGTCGCCACCGGCGACAGCACTGTCTTTGGCCGCATTGCGCGCCTGACCAACGAGCCCAAGACGGGCATGACCACGCTCGAGCGCGAGATTTTCAATTTCGTCGCCATTGTCTGCACCATTATGGTTTCTGTGATTGTCCTCGTGATTATCATCTGGGCCGCCTGGCTGCGCAAGGACCACCCCGAGTGGATCACGGTCGCCGGCCTCATCGTGTCGGCCGTGTCTGTCGCTGTCGCGTTCGTGCCCGAGGGCCTGCCCGTCGCCCTGACTGCCAGCATGACCATCAGCGCCAACATGATGCGCAAGAACCGCATTCTGTGCAAGTCGCTGCGCACCGTCGAGACCCTGGGCGCCGTCTCCATTATTTGCTCTGACAAGACGGGTACCCTGACCCAGAACAAGATGATTGTGACCGAGTGTGCCGTCGGCGGCAAGCGCACCATGACCACCGATGAGGCCCGCGACGCCCTGGTCCTGCAGCGCGCCGACCGTCGTCCGGCGCCTGTGGAGGGCGATGTGGAAGACGCTGGCATCTCTGAGGATGTGGCTGCCGACATTGTCGACGAGCCCCTGGCTTTTGAGCGTGGCGCCCCCGCCCTCGACCAGCTGCGCGCCGTTGCCGCCCTCTGCAACGACGGCCAGTTTGATGCCGCCACGCGCAACCTGCCGCTGGCCGAGCAGACCATCCACGGCGACGCCACCGACCAGGCTGTGCTGCGCTTCTCCGAGAGTTTGGGGCCCGTCTCCGAGCTGCGCGCCAACTGGTCCGCCAAGTACACCCTGCCCTTTAACAGCAAGAACAAGTACATGATCCGCGCGCTGTCGCTCGCCGACAAGCAGGGGCTCGCGCTGGCCCTGCCCACGGGACTGGCTTCCATCTTCCAGCGCAATGATGTTTTGTTGACCATCAAGGGCGCGCCCGAGATTCTGCTGGACCGCGTCCAGTACTATGTGCACCCATCCACCGGTGTCGCCGTCGAGATGGACGATGCCGCACGTGCCGGCGTCAATGCCATCAAGGACAGTTGGTCGGCAAAGGGCCGCCGCGTGATTCTTCTGGCACGCAAGACGCTGTCAGCAGCGTCGCTGCCATCTGGTCTGTCGTCGGCCGCCTTTGAGGACGAGATGCAGCGCCAAGCCAAGACGGGCATGACGCTCGTGGGCCTCGTGGGCATTGTGGACCCGCCGCGGCCCGAGATCCCCGACGTCGTCAAGACGCTGCGCCGCGCCGGCATCCGCATCTTCATGGTCACCGGTGACTTTGCGCTGACCGCGCAAGCGATTGCCGCCGAGTGCGGCATTATTACTGCATCTGCTGAGACCGGCACCAAGGTCGACTCGGTCGCCGACCTGCCACGCGGTGGTGCCCCGGTTGTTGAGGGCACGGATGACAGCGACGTCGTCACACCCAAGACTGCGTTTGGCAAAGAGCGGTTTGTGCTGGAGCCGACGCGCAAGGCCATCGTGCTGAGCGGCCCCGAGCTGTTGAGCCTCAACGAGGCGCAGTGGGACGCGCTGGCGCAGTACGAAGAGATTGTCTTTGCCCGCACGACGCCCGAGCAGAAGCTGCGCATCGTGCGCGAGCTGCGCGGCCGCTCGTACATTGTGGGCATGACGGGCGACGGCGTCAACGACGCGCCGTCGCTGCGGGCTGCCGACATTGGCATGGCCATGGGCTCCGGCAGCGACATGGCGCGCGAGGCTGCCGACATGGTGCTGCTGGACAATTCGTTTTCGAGCGTGGTCGAGGCGCTGCGCTTTGGGCGCATGATGTTTGACAACCTCAAGAAGACCATTGCGTACCTGCTGCCCGCGGGTACTTTCAGCGAGTTCTGGCCCGTCATCACCAACGTCGTGTTTGGCATCCCGCAGATTCTGAGCAGCTTTCTGATGATTATCATTTGTCTCTTCACGGACCCCATGGCCTCAGTTGCGCTGGCGTACGAGGCACCCGAGGCAGATGTACTGACGCGCCCGCCGCGCCTGCCCGGCAAGGACCGGCTGGTCGACTGGAAGCTGCTGCTGCAGGCGTACGGGGTGACGGGCGGCATTGAGACCGTGACCTCCTTCTCCATGGCCTACTGGTACCTGCAGCGCTCGGGCATCCCCTTTTTCGGCGCCATCTGGTTCCGCTTCGGCCACCTGCCCGATGGCATCGACCCGGACTACTATGCCGAGAAGTTGAATGTGGCGAGTTCCATCTATTTCGTCAACCTCGTCGTCATGCAGTGGTTCAACCTGCTGGCCATGCGCACGCGCCGCCTGTCAATTTTCCAGCACCCGCCGCTGTTCAACAAGCGAACGCAGAACCTGTCTTTGTTTGCGGCCATCGGCTTCGCTGTCGTCATGGTCATCTTTTGGCTGTACGTGCCCAAGTTCCAGACGGTACTGGGCAACATGCCGGTGCCCGTGGAGCACTGGTTCCTGCCAATGGCCTTTGGTCTGGGCATCCTGCTGCTGGACGAGGTGCGCAAGTTCTGCGTGCGGCGGTGGCCCAACGGCTTCCTGGCGCGCATCGCGTGGTAAGAGGGAGGAAGTCGACGGTCGCAGGGGCTGCAGGTCGTTTTTTTTTTTGTCTTTGTTTCGGTTAATTGCCGCTGGACCAGTTAGTTAAAAATACTCGCAAAGTAACGATTTGACGTCAACAACAATATACCACTTATAGACCAATAGACTAGCAAAATACAAAATACAAAACACAAAACACAAAGTGGAACCCAAGAAAAGAGAGATCTAAGACTTTAATTCCTATTCGTATTCAAATAACTCAACTCTCTCGCAGTAACCCAGAAGCAAAAGACAACAAAAACAGAAGAACCCGGGGCAACAGCCAAAGCATGCAGATAGTAAGGTGAGATTCAAAAAGAAAACCAGAGGCCACAAAAAAGGGGGGAAAGTAGGATCCGCGCAAGGCAGTTGAATGACAAAATAGCAAAAAAAAAAACAACTGTAACACCGGCCCGGATGTGTGAGTGTGTGCAAGTGTGTATGCGCATGTGTAAGTAGTAAAACAGTATGGGCCAAGGGAAGGGAGATCTGGAAGGGGGGCCAATAAGAAAGCAAGTGAATAAAAGCGACGTCTCCCATGATATCCAGAGGACTGCAACCCCGTGTCAAAAAAAGCAACGTACAAATAAACAAGTGAGAAGCAAGACCTTGACTAACGATGTTGCACCGGTTCGCCTCTCTATGAGATAGTAAACAAACAGACCGGGGAAGGAAAAAAAGACAAAGAAAAAAAAACCCAATGCAATAAACAGTCAAAAAGGGATGTGGCTGAGATAAGAGTGTCTGCTGTCCGGGTCTCTGTCGTCTTCGCCGTCGTCTTGGCTATTATGGCGGATGCAATTGATCAAGCACTTGACATGTCAGGCCGCCACCCATTGGAGCCGCGATTGCTCACGCCGTTGGAGTGTGCCGGGTCGGCGTCCCGTAGACGGACGCGCTCGGCATTTGACCAGCTGTTGCGAGTGTTAGCAGGGATGGTGAAACGAAGAGAGTAAAGGGTAAAGGGTGTTGGACGTACATCTTAATCTTGTTGTCGTCACCACAGGAAGCAAAGAGACACGGATCGGTCGGGCTCCAGCAGATGGCGTTGCACCGCGGCTTGTGGGCCTCCAGCTTGAAAAGGTGAACGCCAATATTTTTGTGCCAGATGTTCAAGTTGCCGTCTGAAGAGTATTAGTATGACTTGGAAAAGAGGGAGAGAGAAGGGGAGGCACATGTCTTACCCTCGCTGCCGCTAACCACAAAGCTCTCGTCGGCACCGCCAAAGGCGCTCCGAATCACACAATCGCCACCGGTGGCGCCAATGTACTTGCGCACGGGTTCGCCGCGCGTGCGGAGGCTGTACATGTGGATCTCGCCGTCCTGGCGGTTGACCAACAGGTGGTCGGAGTCGCGGCTGATGGCAATGGACACGGCGCGGCTGTCGAGCTCCATGTCGTACTCAAGCTCCATGGTCAAAAAGTTGTAGACGTGCAGGTGCTTCTCGTGGTCCATGGCGACCAGCCAGAAGCCGTCTGGTGACAGGGCCAGCGCCTCGGTACGGTGCTTTTTCGTCCACGTGTGCAGGCGCTCGCCGCCGACACCCCACTGCACCAGAGCGCGGTCCTTGTCAAAAGAGCCGAGCACGATGGACTGGCCGTCGTTAGCCCACACGCAGCAGCTGATGGGTTCCTCAAATTGTTCAAAAAGGCGGATCAACAGGCCGGTGTTCATGTCCCACAGCCGGGCGCGGCAGTCACGGCCACACGACAACAGCGTGCGGTCGTCGGGGCTCCAGGCAATGTCGCCGACACCCTGCACGTGGCCGTCGAGGCGCATCTTGAGCTTGAAAGACGAGACGTCGTAGATATTGACGTAGCGCCCGGACCCGCAGCTCGCCAGGAACTTGCCGTTGCCCGAGAAGCGCACCTGCCACACCTCGCCGGAGTTGCTATCAAGTTCGTGCAGGACGTGGGAGGGGAAGTTGCTCTTGTCGCACTCGTGGTCGGCGTAGAGCGAGGGCGATGTGGCGCTCGTGTGCAAGACGCAGCCCGCTACCTGGAAGTCCTTGATTTGCCGCAGGAGAACGGCAAGGCGGTGCTCCGGCAGCATGACGGACGGCGAAATGAACCGAGACAACTCCGAGAGCAGGTGGGGCCGCGACTGGCCGTAGGCACCGTCCCAGGTGGCACGAGCCTTGAGATCCAAGGGCGAATGGCACATGAGCAGGCTCGAGAGGAAGTGCAGCTTCTGGGTGTCGCGGTACAACGGGGTCAGCTCGTTCCGCAGCACGAGCAGGGCCTTGGCCGTATCGCACTGCTCCAGGTACTCGAGGTATTTCTGTTGGCGAATGCCGAAGCACATAAGATCCCGATTCGTCCCAGGAATGAGCAGCAAGCCGGTGGAGGCACCCGAGGAACCAGCGGCGGTTTGGCCATTTGATGGTGATGTCGCGGACCGTGCCGACACGGTTCCTGGCTCGTGTGCCTGACCTACAGCACCTCCTGATGGATCCGAGCCATCGGCGGCCGCTGTGGTAGCACCGAGCAGGAGCCGCTCGGCCTCGTTCCAATCGCCCCCCAACACCGCGCGGCGGAAGTCCGCCACGGCCGGGCTTTCCAGGGCAAAGCCGCTGCTGTGGGACACGTTCTCAGCAGCCTCGTCGTACCCTAAATCGGACAAGGCCTGGATAAGAATGCGTGTGATTTCTTCTCGGTCGTGGCCATAATATGTTGCTGGACGTCGTATCGTCTGCGACTGGGAGGTGGAGGCGGGCGCTCGCCGCACGGCGGCCTTGTCTTTACCATTCTGGAGGAGTGATGAGCCGTTCGTGTTCATCGTGCCCGGTTGGGATTGTGTGTCGCTGCTGGCCAGCATGGTCGTGGAGCTCTCTGTCCGCGCACGCTTGGAGCGGGGAGCGGGAAGATGGTGTCTATTTCTGGTGGTCTCGTTGTCGATGGCCTTGTCGTCGTCGTCTTTGTCTTCGTCACCGTCTTGCTGGTCGTTCTGCCCCTGGTCTGCTTCTGCTGCCCCCTGGTCCTGCTCGTCGTCTGCTGGTGTTGTCTGTGCCTGAGCCTGAGCCTGAGCGTCCGCAATGTCCTGTTCGTCCTCGTCCGCAGTCGAGCGCCGGCGTCTCCCAAGAACCTGACGGGTCGGTCGGAGGGGATTGAGACGGGCACCGGAGCGAGTCGTGCGTCTCCTGCGAGGGGTGGTTGCCGTGGGCGGCGGCACGCTGGCGGTTTCGTCGGTGTCTGGCTGGGGAGCTGCGTCGGTGTCGGTAGGGATGTTTGTCGTCGTTATCGTTGGTGGAGCGTTGTGGGAACGGAGCGTGTCGTCGGAGGCGGTCGTGCCGGGGTTGCCGGCCGTGGACGGTGAAGGGGATAGGGATGGGGAGGACGGGGGAAGGGGCAGGGGCAGGGGGGCAGTGGAGGGGTGGGGAGTTGAGTCGGCCACCGCGTCGATGGGCGAGGGCTGCGGAGAGGAGCAAGAAGCCTCTCCGCAGGGGGAGATGGGGGGATGATGTGATGGGGGAAGGGAAGGGGGGGATTTGTAGTTGCAAGAAGTGGTGAGTAAGCTGGCGAGCGTTGGCGCTGTCTCTTCTTGTGGGGATGTCTGAGATGTCTCGGTGGACGAAAAGCCTGATTGCGAGGCTGGCCGAGTGGAAAAGGAGAAATAGGGGTCGTTGAGGGCCAGAAAAGATTGATTCTGGCGATGGTATGTCGAGGGAAAGGGATGCGAGATGCGGGTTGGGGAGTTGATGAGGTGCTAATGGGAATCTTTGGTCGGACAGAGTACCGAGAAGAAGTTAACTTCGCTCAGAAGGGTGACGTCGAGCGTTTTTGGGGCGGTCCAGTCCAGCTAGGGTCAAAGGTCCCGCCTTTAGCCTTTAAGCAGTGCCAGCGCCCAAGTGCCCAAGTGAGCTCACGCTCTCGCTGCCGCTCGCCGGCGGTTCACTCTCTAGGCAGGGACGGGAAAGGTGGTCAACAGCTATGCGATGGAAGGCACCGTCATTTGCCGTCTTTTCGGTCGTCCGTAATGCAATCGTCGTTTTCGTTTCTTTTTTTTTTTGCGGTGTGTCGTGGGCCTGCAGGGGCGGTGTTGGCCTTTATTGCCGGTTCTTTCTAGTGAATGCTGACGTGCTCGCTGTGAGCGGAATGAGCTGGTGGCGGCGGTCTGGGTGGTCTGGATGCCTCGGAGAGGATAGAAGCGGGCTCACGCTTCGCTCGATCGTGATGATGTCCTCTGCTACGTCTTTTCCGTTTTGTTTTGTCCGCGGCTGGGGAGACGGCAGGTCGAGGTGAGCGGAAAGCGAAGAAGGAAGTGAAAAGGAAAGAGCGTCCGTGTGAGGGCCAGTGAGGAGGCAAAAGGCAAGGGAAGGTGCAGCTGGTGGCTGAAAGGCGGAGAAGGAGCCACTGGCAGTGGGTGGCCAGGGCGGCAGGAACGACCTGCAGGCAGCTCTGCTCTTTCTGCCTGGCAGAACAGGGGGGGTAGAGCGCTGTATTCAGTAACTTCCTTTCTAGGGAAGGAGCAGCCAGTGACTGCTGACCGCTGGACGAGAGCTGTTATCGTTGAGCGGGTCCCGGTTTTGTGTGCAGCCCAAGCCACTGTTAGCACGGTGCGATAGGGAAGCCAGCACGTTTGGCGCTAGTCTCCGGGCACAAGCGGGGGCGTGGACTAGCCTGGGACAGGACTGAGACCGGGCAGCGGTGAGTTGGACTCGTGAGACGAGCGAGACAGCGAGACAAGAAGACCCACCAAGACGATCACAGCTGGGCAGTCTTATTATCACGATTACCCTGTTCCGGGCAGGAAGGGAGGAAACGAGGGAGAGGGCGCTAGGGTGCCCGTGACGCAGCCAGCACGCCGTGAGAGCGTTGCAGTAACATTCACATGTTTCTACGACGTATTAATTGCCCCGTACTCTTCTTGCTGTTCGGTGGAGGCGTTGTTCTTTACGACTTGTATTGAAGTCGAAGCAGCGAGGAGAAGAGGACGAAATGGGACGCATGCATCTGCATTCGTACAAAGGCAAAAATGCACAAGCTCGCCATTTGCGCTGGCCGCTGCAAGGCCCAGAGCGGCCAGATCCGAAAAGAGGAGAGAGAGAGGGAGAGAGGGAGAGAGGGAGAGAGGGGAGAGAAAGGTCATGTGTTGTCTCCCTTTCAGATGGCCCTACAAGGCGGCTTTGTGCGTGAGAGGGATAGGGTCGCCGAGTTCTGAGATACTTGTAAACCGGGCCTTGGTCGGGCTCGAGGCAGGTCACGGGACCGTACCGTGCCTGGATTGAGGCACGCCCGTTAGAGTGTAAGCACACGTGCTACATGTCAGGCACATCGTCAGTCTCATACTTCTATTACGACATACATATGGAGCATATCTCCCACAGTCCCACATCCACGTCTACCCTTGATTCAACTCGTGCCGGTTGCCTACAACTATGATCGCCTGCATAGAAGGGAGGATGGGGAAGAAGAGACAGTAGCTATGCCAACACTGACGAGGAAAGAAATAGAGAAAAGAAAAGAAAAGAAAAGACAAAAAAAGACAAGCAAGTCCAAAAACGTCGAAAAAGTCAAAAAACGTCAAAAAAAAAACGTACAGCAGCGGGTATTCGCTGGTCGTCACCGACCCAACTACTAATCCGCCGATTACTGGTTTAACTAGGGGAGAGCGGACGGGATCCCGTGCTTTCCAGTATCTATGGCCGTACGTGGAAGAACTGACAGGACATGAACGTTATATACCGTACTGCATGTGCCACTGTCCAAGGGCCGGAACGCTCGTGTGTCGCTGCCCAAGGGGCGTGGTACGAGTACCAGAGCTATCGAAGCCACGATGTGGTTACGATGCCGAGAACGCGAGTCATGACATCGGCCAGCGCCATGTCCTTCGACGCTTGGATCACTTCGTTTTGCATGGCCCCAATGGTGCACAAAGCTGCCTCGTGCTGGAGTTGCTGGGCCCGAGCATTGCTGATCAAGTCGAATCCTGTGTCGGGCATCGCCTTCCGGCCCATTTTGCAAAACAGGCCACCTGCGAGTTCTTGCAGGGGCTTGACTTTCTTTCGCACTCCCATTTTGGCCATGGCGATACGTCTCCTCCGACGTTGACTCCTGCTGTTGCTGGGCGAACATGGAAAACGCCTCACGACTAACTCGCTTGTCCGCATCAGACATCCATTCAAGAAACTTAGCCGTCCAAGTACCAGGCGCCGAGTCAATGAAGGAGGACGCTCTGCTTCAGGTCCTTGTGCTCCTGAGACCGGGTCCGTCAGCCGACTCGACGGTCAGCCGCTGGACCGCTATGAGCCGACGTATCTCGTCCGACCAGCTTCGTTCCACACCAAGGTCTGCTTCAGGCGTCACCAGCCGTGAACGTGAAAATCTTTGACTTTGGCGAAGCCTTCTTTACGGGCGATGTGCCCAAGAACGCTGCACACACTGCTCTCGGTCTGTGCACCTGAAGTGCTTTTTGGCGATGCCTTGGACGAAAGGGTGGACCTGTGGAGCGCGGGCTGTTTGGTAGGTGCTCATCGCATATCACGATATCACGGTAGCACGATATCACGACATCACGATACAGCCCTGTCCACTAACAAACACAGATCTTTGAACTCGTTGCCGGCCAGCCGCCGTTTGATGTCCCCATGGTGACACCACCTCTTCTTGTCGAGGAGATGACCCAATTTTCGACCGATGCACTGCCAAGGAGATGGAAAGAGCACTGGGAGCGGATACAGAAAGAGCTTGCCTCGTCTCCTTTTGCCGCTTCCAATGGTGACAAGGGTGAAAAGGTTCCGACATTGCAGGAGTCGCTCGAGGAGGTCTACTTTGACGAGCACAGGTCGGCTGGGTTTACAAAGGAGGACATGCAGCAGGTCGGTGAGCTGGTCGGCCAGTTGCTCAAATTTCGGCCGGGCAGCCGGGCCACGGCGAGGGAAGTGCTGAGAAGTCCTTGGTTCACGATATGAATCCGTCATACGAGTGACACAATACGTGAGAAAGCAAGGCATAGTTTATCATACCCCTACTCGAGTTCAATATGTCGTACAGCACGTTCCACTCCCGTCTGTACCTTGCAGAAGGACGAAAAAAGTAGGGCCAAGGCGAAGGTGCAGGACCAAGGTACATCCTTTTACCGGCATGGGCGGCATGCACTGTTGAGAGAGAGGTTGGCAGGAGACGGGCCAGGCCGCTTTTCATCATCTTTTGCTCGTTTATTTCTGAATAGACGGCACCGCTATTCTTGCTATTTTTGGCTTTTCTGGAGCGGTACATGGGCCAGTGTGAATGGGTAGAAAATGCGCAGCGGATCGAGCGTGTCTTTTTGGGGGCCAAGAATCTTCGGTTGGCTCTTATCACTTGTATTAATTAATATTTGAAAAAGGGACAGTTGGGAGTTGACCCAAAATACCTTTTTCTACGAGAAGGACTTGATGAATGATACGGATCCCGACTGGGCACTGGCTCTTGACGAGTTATTTTACCACATCTCGTAACTTACTCCTGCGTTTATGTTGAGTTCATCAAGATTGCATAGTGGCGCATGTTATCAGGGTTACAGATGACATCTGGGTATCGCAATTTGCACATTAAAGAGCGTGTGTGAGAAAAGAAGACAGAAAGTGGCATTTGGTCATTTATATTCAACGGTTCGTCTCCTCTTTTCTCTCTGGTCTGTTCATCCCTTAAAATATCACCAACTACCAAACGGTCATCATTCCACATTATCTATCGCCCACAACAACTCTCCTCATCTCGGGATATCTAGAACTTTGCAACGGGGGTGTTTTCATAAATGCTTCTTTCTGTTTTTCGTCAAAAAGAGTCGTCAAAACGAAATTAAAAAAGGATCAAAGGCTCGAAAATATGCTAAAACAAGAAAGCGACCAACACCAAAAATGAGCAAGGATAATGATATCAAAGAAGTGCCTCCGCAATGTGAACAAGAAAGAGGAGAAAAAAGAAAAGGAGAAAAGGTATCAAAAATAGTACAGAGTAATAAAGACAACACGGCTGTGTGCAAAGAAGCAGAGACAAGAAAAGAAGCAAAACAACAAAATTCAAATCAACATGAAAACGCAATGCTAATCGAAAAACAGAAAAAAAAGGTATATCATTATCTTCAGTCCTCCCAAAACACCCGACAAAGAAAATTTGGAAGAGAAAAGATGAGAGAAGAGGTTGGGGGCCGGCTTATAAAAAGCCACCTTCGTTGCTGATCACGCTCACACTACCGCGCCACCCACAGCGCTCGGCGGCGGGTGGTGGCGGCGGCGGCAAGGTCAGTCGCGACGACGTCGAGCTGCTGTGCTGGTGGCCATGACTGTTGCCGTGGCTGTTGGCACTGCTGCTGCTAAAGCTGTAGCCGTGCTTCTCGCCGCGCGGGCTGCTCAGGCCCGCCACCGCCGAACTCGTGTCTACAGTCTCATGGATCACGCTGCCGCTGCCGCTGACGTTGCCGCTGCCGCTGTTGCTGCTGGCGTTGGTCTGCACCAGGAGCAGGCTGCTGGTGCTGCTGCTCAGCCGCTTGGTGAAGTCGGTGAAGCTGAGACGCTTGGCGCTCGAGGCCGAGGCCGAGGCCGAAGTCGACTGGCGCTTGTCGAGCGGCAACGATGCCGTGTTGCCTGCGGCGACGGAAGCAGCGGCGGCGGCCGCTGCTCTCGCCTTCATCTCGTCCACTTTGCTAAAGGTCGACGAGCGCGGCAGGGGCGGCGGGGACGACGGCGAGATGGGAGATGTGACGTTTTGCCTGTGCTGCGACTGCCGGTTGTTGCTGTTGCCGCTGCTGGTGTTGCCGGCCCTCGTTAGGTTGCCGATGTTGAGCGCGGCGAGCTGAGGCTGGCTGTGCGTCCGCTGAGCGATCGTAGGCCGGTTGCGCGAGTAGCCTGTCTGCGGCCTGAGGATGGGCTCCTGCTGGTGCATCTGCGTGGTGGAAGGGAAGTAGCCGTCGTTGAGCGTCTTGAGGGTCTGCGCGTCATAGTCGAGGAGGCCGTCGGTGCGCGTCTTCGGTGTCAGCGTGCGACGGGCCTCCCGCTCCGACTCCCGGCTGCGGCCGGCAAGGATGAAATCAAGGGCACGCCGGGCGTTCGGCGCAATGTCAATGGCCGCGTCCAAGTGGTCGCCCGGGCGCAGACTGGAGCTATCGGCCCGCCGCCCATTTCGTTTGAGGAACTGGCTGTTGACGATACCGTCGTTATCACTATCGATGCTGCCGGCAGCTTCATCGTCATTATCCGCGTCGTCATCGTCTTCGTCGTCCTCCGCATCATCCTTCTCCACGTCGATAGAGTCATCCGAGTCGTCGTCGTCGAGATCCCAGCCGCTCTTGGGCTGGGGTTCGGGGCGGAGCATAGGCGCCGTCGTGGCGCTCCGCTTAATATCCGACGCGGCCACGGCCTGCCGGAGCCGTTTCCGCTCGTCGACCTGCCGCATTAGTGCATCGAAGCGTGCCAGCGAGGTAAGCTTGTCCTCGCCTCCAATGTCACGGCCGGAGCCGGGGATGAAGCGCATCTGGAAAGCACGGTCTAGGATCGTCTCTCTCGGGGCGGGCGGCGAGCTGGAGCTGATGGTACCGGCGCCGGCGCTGGCACTCGGTGACGGGGCGGGCAACCCCGCTGTGACGGTCATGGGAAGAGGCGGCTGCGAGCCGATGCTGTCCCGGCCACGGACGGGCGAGCTGAGGGTTGAGGACCGACCCTGTGCAGTGGTCCAACCCTCTACAAAATCGCCCGAGAACTCGTTGACCGTTGTTGCCGGCGACGGCAAGTCGGCAGGACGGTTCTGGAAGAAGGGTAGGTTAAAGTTGTTGTTGTTGTTACTGCTACTGCTGCTGTAGCCAGGGGTCGTGACATGCGGCGGGATATTGGAGCTTGTGTGGGAGAGATCGCTGCGTCGAGATCGCAGGCTAGGGGATTCCGAGTACGTCTTGGGCCGATCCCGTTCGCGCTCTCGACTCGAGTACGTTTGGGATGTCTGGGACGTCTGGTTGGTTTGGTTGGAGCCCTTGTGGCTGAGGGCGTTGGGCCGCCCTGTGGTGTTGTTGCCGCTGCCCGGCCTTGGGGTGTACTGGCTTTGGGGTGTCGACTGCTGGTATTGGAAGGACGAGAATTCGGATTGGTCGCCGCGCCCCCGCTGCGAGGACGCAAAGGGGTTGACAAAGGTCGGCGATGCTGGTGTAACAGGGCTGAGCGGGCCGTTCCCGGTGTGAAGGGGCAGTGATGCGGACGGTATGGACGCGCCGAGCTGCAGCATCAGAGTCTGGATAAAGCGGCACCAGTCCTGGAGAATGTGCTTCTGGGTGCAGTCCTCAGCGGGGCGGAACCAGAGGGTTGACGGAGAGGTTTCTTTGGTGGTTGTGAGGCCGGCGGTGCGGCTGGATCGCCGTTTGCGGAGCTTATCTGTGATGGGGTCGGGCGAGACGTTGATGACCAGCGTGGGCAGGATAGGGCCCTGTTTCCGGTGGGCGAGCATCTGCACCTGGCAGTCGGTGATCGAGCTAATGGCGTGCTGCTGGATAGGATCCCAGTCACCCTGCGGAGGTTAGCTCAAGGAACATGAAAAGGAAAATACGAAGGGGACGGGAGAGAACGTACCTTGCTCTTGAAGACGGAGAGAAACATGTTTTCAGGAGACAGGCTGGCCGGGCTGCGTGGTGTTGCTACCCGGGGCGGCGGCTGCTGGCCACGAGAGGCGGACGCCGACGATTTCGACGGCGCAATCGAAGAGGAGGACGAAGAAGACCCGGCATGTGACGATTGCTGCCGTTGTTGCTGCACCCGCTGTTTGGCGTCCGAGGGGTCGGCCACGACGACATAGCGAGCCTTCCAGATGGCGCGGCCGATAATGGTCCCCCGGTCTGGGGGAACATGCAATATTCCCTCCATGGCGAAGGATGTGAGAGTGGGCGGGAAGGAGGGCGTCGAAAAAAAGTGCAAAGAAGAAGAGAGCCTCTCTCAGGGTTGGTGAGGAGGGGAGAGGGCTGTGGTGATAATTAACGGGTTCGGGACGACAGCATGGTGCACGAAATGGACTCGATCCGCCGGACGAAACAAGGACGGGGAAAGAAGAGCGAGACTGGGTGAAATCGGGAGCAATCAGGACCGGACGTCAAGAAAGCAATCGGCCAGTCGGAAGTGAATCGAAGAGGCTGGTTGATCTGTCACCGGTTTCTTTGTGTCGTTTAAGATCGAGGCGAGGCGCATCTCTTAGGGTATGAAGCGAGGGAGCGGCGAGAAAAGTATCTGGCGAGAAGAGGGCGTACACGATTATGAGAGTAGGAGAGGAGACAGAATGAGGAGAACGAAGAGAATGGACAGAATGAAGAGAGAAAGGATAAGGTCAATTGTGAGAAAGGAGACAGGAAGTCAGAGGTGAGGAAAGGTGAAAGGGAGGAGAGAATGAAAACAACAGGCTCGACAGGCTCCGGGGTCTTGGGGGGGAGGTCGACCAGCCTAGCAGAGCTATCACAAAACGAAATAAACGACGGAGTCGAGCTGGGATTGCGCGCGGGTTGAGACTGGAAATTGCGAGGAGGGAAGTTTCGTGGAGAGATGAACAAGAAGGCAAAGGGAGAGGAAGCAGAGAAGAAGCAGAAGAGAGCAAGAGGGAGAGCAAAGAAAGGTGAATCGCAAACGATTCTCAGCCGCTCGTTGCGGAAGGAACGACGGGGTGTGTCTGGTCCAGGGCAGGAGCAGGAAATCAGGAACAGCAAGAAACGTGCAATTGCATACGGTAAGGGAAAGTGCCATGGAGAACGGGAGTGCGTGGGTGAGTGACCTGCGAATTACGACGGATGGGGCATATGGGGCATATGGGGCGGCGCTGGTTAGGGGCTCCACGCTGCAATCATACGCAAAGACGCCGCCAGAAGCAGAAGAACAAATGCGTCAGGAGAAGGAGATAAAATAATAAAATAATAAAAATCAATCGATAAATACATTGATCAAATGGATTGAGTAAACGATCTGGAAAATCGATAAAATATGAGAATAAGGGGAGGAAAGAGCAGCGCAGCGTTCCGGAGCAAGACAAGGAACGTCGGGACTGTGTAAATCCTTTTACGTTTTTATTTTTATTTTTTTTTAGAGTTTTTTCTTCTTCTTTATCTTCTTTTCTTTATGCCCTCCTCTCCCTCTCCCTGGCCGCCACTCATTACCACACGAACTGGACGGAAAAGGAAGCTAGAAAGCGAACAACCACGATGGAAGGCCGAAAAGCGCCCAGCCAGGGACACCTTCACACCCTCAAGGCGGGCCTAAGACGCCCAAGACACCCAAGACACCCAAGACACCCAAGAGACCGTCAAAAATCCACTCAACCGCCACCTGAGCGGGACGAACTCTGCACCTGTAGTACGCGCCGTGAATAATAATGCCCTCCAAAGCGGAAGGCGGAAAGCGGAAAGCGCCCAAGCTTGGTCCAAGACTTTTTTTCGCCTCTTTCCTCCCTTGTCCGTCAGCCCCTAGAGAATGGAAAACTTCTTCTTCGCTCCTTCTTTTTCTTCCGTCTCCCGTTAAATGCTCCTTCCGATCGCCATCGCCCAGCCCACTTGGGCCACTTGGGGGAAGGACCTGAAATGCGCCGGGCGAACCTAAAAAAACCCACTGCGCGACGGGCCAGAGCTCCCTATTACGAGCAGCTGAGAAGCGTCAAGGGAGCTCAGAGTTCCGAGTTAGTAATCGAGGCGGCCGAGGTCCAAATGGACGGCGTGGCCGAACGAAAGCCGGTCCGTGTCTGGGCGCAACGTTGTTTTACGAGTACCATTGAAAGGCAAATCGGTGAAGAAAAAACCTCACGATGATCGCGCCTTCCTAAAGTGCCGTCAATATTGGACTCACCGTGGAGTGAAAAGGGAAAGAGGCACAAGAATAAAAATAAAAAAAACCATGCATGCAAGGGTCAGGGAGCGTTCGCTCCTACCTTGTTCCTGACCACTTTCTCTCCCTGGGGGTTTTTGTTCCGTTCCCGACCCTCTTCCTTTTTTCGGGGCGACCTGTTGGCCCTTTGCCCGCTCTTTCACGCCCGCCCTCCCAGAAATTGTAAATTCATTACAGCATCGTACTTGTCTCGACATTTTGTCTCGTCTCTTCTTTCTCAGAAGAGCAGAAAAAGGCCATGGCGGGCCCTGTCACAGCTGTGTCAGAGGGCCCCACACAAACACTAGCGCAGATCGGGCAGACTAAAACACCTCTTCTTTTTGGTGCAAAGGAAAAAAGGGGGAAGAGCGACCAACACAACCATCAACAGCGCCCCCCGAACCAACTGCGGCAGGGATGCTGCCCCTGAGCACGGGTACCTGGCTCGCCTGGGCTCGATGGACCAGCAAGGGGGGAGAGAGAAAGACAGAACAAGAAAAGGAGAGAAAAAAACCTGGGATGGATGCAACATAAAGTTGAAGAGAATGTTGTCTGCTGCCCCATGCTGCAACTCTCGTCCGGGTCACATATGAAGTAAAACGAGGTGTCATAGAATATGCCGCCGTTGAGGCAAGCAAAAAAGAAGACAGACCAACAGGAGACGAGGGATAGGCGTGTGCACAGCACGCAGAGCACACCTTGCACGGAGTCTTCCGTAAAGGATTGTCGTAATAAAGGGGGGCCGAAGTGAAAAGACATCAACGAGACGGGAACCACGGGAGGGACAGGAGATGGGGAGATGTGAGACGAGGGGGGCCTTGCACAAGAGAAACGAAGAAAAGACGACACGCGGTATTGCGATATTACGAATAGGGATAACAGGACGGCCTTTGGACGATTGTTCCAGTGCACACAGAGAGGCAAGACCCCCACCTTGCCGCGGCACATTCACCGGGCCCATGCCGAAGAGGGACATGTACGACCGACGGGCGATGGCAGGCTAGGCCCCAGGCCCAAGCCCCCCAAAGGCAGTTGTGACAGGACGGCAGAGGAGAGACGTGAGAGAAAACGGTCTAATGCAATGGTAAGTAATACCAGGAATGCAGTGCACTTGGGAAGGCACTTGGAAGTGTCCCGGTGCGAAGGACTCCGAGCCGAGCCCGAGATATCAGAATCTGTGATGTTTGACGAGGACCTAAGACGTTTTGAAAAAAAAAAAAAAAAAGAAATAAAACCCTTTGAGAGGCACATTCCGGCCAAGAGGCAAGCGGGACAGGCGACGTAGTCAAGGGAGACGAAACACCACAGCATGCCAGTGAGTTTTCAGTTTGCGGTTGGCAGTTGGCAGTTGGCAGGTTGCAGCATCTGTGTTATGGCATGGCTGCCATTGGGAAACCCGAAAACCGTTTCATTTTTTTCTTTCTTTTCTTTTCTTCTCATAAATGCAGCCAGCGTCGGGCGGGGTGCATAATGCAAAGTGATGTAGAAAGTAATGCACTACAACGCGGAAGAGCAACGGTTTTTTCTGTGGCTATCAGACCTTGTCTCACTTGTTTCCAGCCATCTTGTTTCTTCTCCTTTTTTTTTCTTCCCTCTTCACTTCTGCTTTTTCTGCTTTTTTCTTCTTATTCCCTTCCATCTTCACCGCCGATCCAGGGAGGAGCCACGGACAAGACGGAGTGGCAATGTGACAGGTAAGAAACGGATAGACAAGGAAAAGGAAAGAAAGAGGAGGAGAAGAGACAGAGATGGAGTAAAAAGAGGAGACCGACAGAAGCTAAGACGGTTGCAAAACGGCCAACGCAAGGAAGAAGGGAAGGAAAATGCAAGACATCCAAATAGAAGAACGCTGAAAGGTCCACAATTGCCTCTCACCAGCAAAATACGTCAAATCCAAGACAAATAAACGGCAAATGCTACGGAGTACTCTGCAACGGGGGCTGCGGGCGACTGCCAGCGGGCGACTCGCAGCGGCTAAGAGAAGGGAATGGGAAGACGACAAAGACAAAGAACATATGCAAATCTCCCTGGGATGCACGAGAGAGGAGACGAGCGCCGGTGGAGAGAGGGGGAAGAGGAAGGAGGAAGAAAATAGAAGCACAACAAGGAAAAAGCAAAGAAAGTACGACGTAGTCCGTAGAGGAAGCAGAGACGAGCAGCGGGCGGCGCGAAACCACACGAGACGAGCACAGTCAGGGCAGTCAGGACGGTCTGGACAAACAAGAACGGAGGAGAGCCAAAATGGGACAAAGGCAGGCCCGCCAGGATGTCCGCCAGGGCGCGGATCCGCGAGGGGAGCGATAGGGACGTAGGAGCGATTACAAGGAGACATGGAGTCCAGAGTACGACGTATTGCCGGCTGGGAAAAGTAAATCAACAGGGCAAAAAGGGGACGCGAAAGGAGGCAAACAAGGAGACTGAAGATGCAAGACGGAATACAACACGATATACGACATACTCTATGCAGGTATCGGGAGAAAGGAGGCGGCAAAGACGTTGGTCAGTGAGAAAAAAGACGAGCTAAGAAGAGGAGAAGTCAAGAAAGGACAAAACATATAATTTACACAGAAAGGGCAGGAAATGGGCCAATAAAACGTAATCGAAAGGCAAAATGTAGGTAAAGTGTGGGGTGTTTACGGTGTTGAGGGTGATGAGGGTGTCGAGAGTGTTGACGGCGTCAATGTGCCTCGTTTCCAACAAAGAGAAGGGCCAAAGGGTGTGCTGGCGAGGCTCCACTCAGGCGGGTCTGCCATGTGCACGTCTCTTGGTTCCGATTTCTCGGCAGCGATAGGGAAAGTGTGCAGGTGTGCTCCTGCATGGACTCTCTTGTCTCATGCCTTGGACCACTTGGAACGACAGACGTCGTGGGAGACGAGGAGACGAAGGTGGAGAAGGACAGAAGGAGAGAAGGATCATGCAAAGGCCATGCCACGGAAGCCAGCCGACGCCAAAGGCACAGTTGGACAAGCCCAATGCAACGCTGTAAGGACGAAGGGAAAGAAGAAGGCACAACTGCACTTTCCCTGCAATGCTCGGATACGGGATACGGGGGAGGGAAACAAGGCCAGGAACTCCGTACGACGAACCGGGTTTGGAAAAGGAGAGGAAAGAGAAGAAAGACAAAGGGACGAACGAAGACAGAAGGACATGGCTCTGGGAAGGAAGGAGCAGGCTTGCATGTACAAGTACGAACTACGTCGTCTCGTCGTATGCAGCAGCAACGCGCCAAGACAAAGGTGTGCCTGTGTGCTGAGGTCAGGGCGTACTCCGATGAGGGTGGAGAGGGAAGTTGCGGGCAAAAAGAGGGAAGGCGCAATGGAGAGCAACCCAGACAGCGCCCACGACAAAACAGACCGTCTTTTTCTTTCTCGGTGTGCACTGCGACAGTAAGTCCTCTCTTCGACAAAACAGGCCCCAGCAGTTCGTCGGCACCTTGTGAGAAGTGGACAATGACACACTAGAGCCTTCTGTTTGGGGCACCGTGCATGAGGATGCCCCTGTCAAAGGAGCAGGAACCCGACGAGCATGGAGAGAGAGGCGAGAAAGGCGAGAAAGAGCACCACAAATAATTTTAAACAAGCGGGTGACCCAGGAGCCAGCGAGACCCAAAGGATCAACAGATGGACCCCAATGACCCAACGACGGCAACACGCTTGACGGAATGATACCGTCTCTGGCAACAATGTTCGGCGGGACAAGACCGAGTGAAAGGAACGCACAATCCGACGGTGAAGCGGAAGGAGTGCGGCGTCTTGCCCAAAGGGGACACAAAACGTTCTTGACGATAGCATCATTGGGGGAAAACCTAGGAGAAGGCCTGAGCGCAGGTTACAAATCGAGGCCAAAGGCTCTTTATTACCTCGTACCCCGTCAGAAACGTCGTACTTGTAGAGAGCCCTGAACCCCGGCCATGATATGCTAGCGTATTGCTTGGGCGCGCGTCGAGGCCACCAAAAAGGCAACAGAAGAAGAAGAGGAAGCTAACGAAAGGGACGGATGGGGATGGGCCCACGGGAGGCACGGGAAAGGACAGGGTACGGAGTACGGAGTAGTCTACGACGTAAATACAAGATAGGTTTGGCGAAGGCCAAGCGGTCCAAGCTTAGGAGGGGGAGCGAACTATCCACGGGCGGGTAGAGAAGAGACTCAATGCTGGGAGATCGATCATGAAGCCCGCTTTGCCGTGTTTGACGGAGGATGTGGTGGAGATGCACGTATCCTTCGTTGACTTGCAAGTACTTGTACACGGAATCACAAAGGGGCCTTCGTGGGTATTTTGAATCTTGACGGCATACTTTGCTGGCGTCGGATAACTCGGGCGGTAGACGACAGGGTCAGAGGCCCCCGGATGGCCTTTGCTTTCACCTTGTTTTGTTTCTCAGGAATAGGAAAAAGAACGTTGTATCGTCTACCCCGTGTTAACGGCCGACCGTCGCAGGTGGCAGGCTCTCTTTATTTATGGGCCGCTCTCTACCCGGACTGTTGGTGGTTGGTGAGAAATATTTGCTTCTTACAAGTGAGATTGACGATCGTCAGCTGAGAAGAGATAAGTTAAGAGCACATAAGACGGGGTGCCATCGTCGAGATGGCAGCTACGGAGACCGGAGTCAGATACAACGTCTTCTGGTAGTTGAAACCGTCTTACAGTCCCATTTGTGATATCATGTCCGGCTCTACCAAGAAGCCACGAAAATCGATGACAACACGTGAAAATAAATGAATGGCCCAGTCGACATACTCTTCAATGTAGGGACAGCCACAAAAGCGTAACCTTGGTACTGGGCTGAGCAACAAAAAAAAACATCAGATGGGGAGCGAGACGGAGAGACACGGAAGACGACAGGACGAGCGGAACAGACATATCAAAATAAGACATCCATCACCTTGTAAGACACGGCACAGAACCTGGTCATCGGGCCATGCAGGGCCGTCTCTTCCGGGCGAGGTAGAGGAGCACATGTTATCGAGGAGGAAATTCTCATACCAAACATATCAACAAGGCTCGACATGCAAGGTAAGATACTTGTCAGCGTCCGCTCGTGTCGCTGCCGATGCGCACAGCACAGCGCACCCATATGCAGTCTGCAATATTGCTGCACGCCATATGGACGCCTCTTTGATATTCAAAGTTGTTCTGTGCACGATCGTGCGTAATGGTCTCTTCCCAGACCGCCTCTTTGGGATTTTGCTCGTCCCGGGTTTTTTGTCTCATATTCTTACAGTCTAATGACTGCTTGTTCTTGGGTCCCAATCTCCCGTCTCCTGTGCCGTGTCTGACCCCCTGTTGGTCCCCAGGAACAGGAAGGTCCCCATCGTCTCTGCCGTCTGCCGTCTTCCTGCCCATGTGGCAGCCCGCGGCCCGTGGCGCCAATGCAAAATGCAGACTGCAAAGAAAATCCTGAAAGTGAGGAGAGGCACTGTTTTCCGGGCACGCACCGCACGTTGAATACTATGGTAGTCAATACCGTGGTGGTGGCGTGCCCATGTGCGCGGTACGTGTGCCGTGCGTCGCCAGCTCCACCGAACGAGATGCCTTCTAACCTCTTGTCAATATTATGCGATCGTCTTGCCTCTTTTGATCCTCTTTCTTTTCACAGGCGCCAACCCCCTCTCGCTTTTAGCGCCCTTGGCCTGGGATAGCTTCCTATCTCCAGCCTCTTTTCTGTCGTAGCTCTTTTCGTCCCGGTTGGCGTTGGCCTCCTGCGCACGTTCCCCTCTTCGCGACTGTTTCTCTTTTCAATCTTTTTCGTTCTTCTCCTCCCGTTGTTTATTCCCATTGCCTTGCCTTGCCTTGCCTTGCCTTGCCTTGCCCCTGTTTTCCCCACAGCGAAAAAGCTCCCGCATGACCTCTTTTTTCTCTTCAGAAATGAGCTTGCTTCACCAGCCTTGTTGGAAACGAGGTTAGTGATCCGAGAATGAGCTGCTAGCGTCCTGAGGCGTCGTTCTCGGCAGACCCAAGAGCGTGCCATGGACAGGGCCACCAAGCAACCATCAACACGATGGAGACGAGAACGGTGCCCCGACTTTCTTGTGGATAAACATGCTCACGTTCACCTTCTTGAAGCCTTGCCCCCTACAGCTCTGGTTGACGATCGACGGTCGAAACAGCACATCAAGAATAAGTCTGCCTCGTTGGTTTTTTGTTGACATCGCTTGCAGGTCTGTTTTTCGCTTTCCCCCCTCTTTCTCCTCTTTCTCCTCCTTCTCCTCCTTCTCCTCCTTCTCCTCACTCGTTGTTTTGTTGATTGTTCCAGGTATCTTGACGCCAATTGGCTTGGCAGGCACTTACCACTGTTGTCGCACTGTTGGCTTTGCACTCCATTCTCTCATCCTTTTCTCATATCTTTTCACCAGGATGTTGATACTATTGGGTCTGTTGGTTCTCTCACACTTTTTCCACATTGTCGTCTGCCGTGCTGATCATTACCCCTCCTACAACAAGGACTCTCATTTCCTCCTCATGATGATTCAATAGACTGGTGAGCAAATCTACTTTTCTGTTGCCTACAGAGCTAGTCCTTGTTGTCCACCGGACAGCCACGGGACAGAACACTCGGCTTGCGGCGGGAAAAGCTTTGCAGGGCCTGTACGACGTACTCTGGATCTCTTAACAACAGAGAGGCCGACCAGGTGCACACAGTTCGGGGCAATATTATAAAGATACACTCGATGAGAAAAAAGGACGACGCGTACTCACCAAACTTTGATGATCGTAGTGTACAAGTAATAGCTGGGGAGTCTGGTATCAGAGCACGACCGTCGCAATACAATGCATGAGCCAACAGCACCGGTGTCTCAGCAGACCGGTTGCACATGGACGATTCGTATTGTTTGTGATTGCCTACGGAGCAATTACTATCTATCACTGTATCGCCATATCGCAGCCATTGAACGTCGTAAAGATTGTGCTAGCCATGTTTGAAAAAGAAACAAAGGGAAAAATGACAAAAGTGCAGATAGGCCTGATGATGCCGCCCGCAACAAAGATACCAAATTTTGAAAGATACGCCCTATTTCAGAGCCCAGTTGCTGTTCCATAGCCTAGTCTCCCTCATTTCCTGTGCCGTTTGCCCGTGTTTTTCTGTCGAGCAACCCGGATTGATGAATACTCCATCTTTTGTCTATGCAGGCAGTGGGGAAAAGAAAAGAAAGAAAGGCAAGATTCTTCCACGTGGATCTCCCTATCGTGGTTGAAGGATTTCAAGATATGCCGTCCGCAAGTGACCAGCCAGTTGGGTTTCGACTTCTGGAACCGCTTATCGCCCTTAACCCCTTTTTTAAACCCTACGGAGCATCTTTGCCCCAAGCCAATCGCGGTTCGCTGTTGCACGATCGTTGCTATCATCAAGAAAATAAAAGATAGTAAGATGCACCGTTAAAAAAATGAGATAAAAAGTCGTCAGAAGATAAGGTGCGCCAGCCGTCTTTCCATGTACCTGCCAAGAACTGCGGCAGGATTTCTAGAGCTGGTCTATCTCCATGCTCTTCCGCGCTCCTCCATGCCACATGGTCCATGCTTGATGCATGTCCATACGCCTCAACCTAGAGGTCTGCGGTAGTCATGATCTACGACGTGAGAGGATCCGCTTCGTGTCTCTCTGCTTTGCCTTTCTAGTTTCCCGGCAGACGCCCATTTCAACAGAAAAAAATATGAAAATTGTATTCGATTGCTCCTTTTTGGTCTTCCTCGTATATGTGGTGGCTGGTGTATAAACAGGTCTTGACAGAAGAGCCGCAAGACAATAAAGACAATGGCGGACAGCAAACGGCAACTAACGTGGGGAAAACATTCAAAAAGTACATTCATTAAAATCTAAGCAAATGACCGACCGCACAACGGGGCAGGGAATATGATAATGTAAAGATGATAAGGTAGAGGAAAGGGTAGAGAGAGAATAGAGGTGAAGGGAGAAAAGCAGAGAAGGGGAGGCCAGGCCAAGTCACTTAGGCAAGATAGGGAGCGAGAGCCGCTTTGGCTTCGGGCTGCAGCCGTTTGTCGACGTACTGTGCGATCACACCGTTGTGGCGCCGGTCGGCCTCCTTGAAGAACGTGCCAACCCACTGTTGCACATTGTCCACCTCGGGGAAGTCATCGCGAGGGCCTCTCTTGCACGTGTTGAGCGGCGTGTAACCCACGCCGAAGCCAATGTCGTCGACGTCCGCCTCGTTGATCACGTCGTCACCAACACCGCTTGTCACCTGCGGCGGGTTCTTGAGCAGATCCAACAGGTAGTTGCACGTCAGCCCCCAGCCCTTCTCGTAGAGGCTAGCGAAGCTCGTGCTGTCGCAGAGCGTCTTGGTGTACGAGATGACACCGAGCTTGCGGTCCACGGGCCGGGCAAACTGGCCCGTCGTCGGCAGCACAAAGTTGAGATAGATCGGCTTGAACAGATCCACACCCTGCGTCACCTTGTTCGCGTGCTGCACAAAGTAGTCGGCGCCTAGGCCGTTCTCGACGCCCTTGGCCGACACCAGGTGGTAGAAGCGCACAAATCGGATCTTGAACGAGTCCGTCAGGCCCTTGTCTAGCTTGGTGAAGAGCTTGCCCAGGATTGTGCTGAAGTAGGGGTTAAGAGACACCGGCGGAATCGAGATGACCACGCTCTCGAGAATGTCAAGCGCATTTTGCTCCGTCTTCTTGCTAGCAAACAACCGGCCAAAGATTTCGAGAATGGGCAGGATTTGGTTCTCGGCCACAATGGCGTCCTTGACCTTGGGCAAGATCACGGACAAGAACCGGGCGCACGCAGGCACGTTGCCTCTCGTCTCCCAGATCGTGTCATTGAGGAGGATGGGGATCAGCGTCTTGTAGTGGTCCGGCAGGGCTAGATTAAGGTTCGTCTCGAGCAGGGCCGAGAAGATCTGGAAAACATAAGGGACGAATTCTACACAAAGTTAGCGTAAAATGTACAATCAACAGCGGCGGGAAAACATCGACACCCTTTTTAGGGGGGGACACATACCAGACACATCCTCCTTAAGGATGAACGAGAACGGCTCCCACAACCGGGCCTCCAGCTTGTCGCCGATCGCAGACGAGCTGTAGCGGACAAGGGCGCCGATGGCCTCAAAGTGGTAGTAGTAAAAGCGCGGGTTGCTCGGGTTCGACTTGATCACGTTGGTAATGTTGATGAGGTGCGTGAGGATATCGTCCACGATCGGGACGACGCCCTCCTTGATGACGATCAGCACACGCACGATACACCGCATCAGGAACTCGTTCTCCTGCAGCTTGGCCGGGGCGGTGTCCTTCTCGATCAGGCTGAACAGGTGGCTCAGCAGGTCCTTGGCAAATGGCTGGATGTCCTCCCGCGAGAACAGGTGCACACCCTCATCGTTGGTCAGGAACAGCACACGCTCGACGGCAATGGCCGCGTAAGTGTACACAACGTAGTTGGTCGACGCCAGGTTCTGGATCAGCGGCTGGAAGGCCGCCTGCCACTGGTCCTTGGTCAACTGGCTGCGGAAGTTGTGCAGGTACTTGATGGCGTCGACCTTGGCAATCGGCTGTGTGTCCGAATCGCTCAGCAGATCCGCCGCCACGTTCTTCTGGAAAAAGTCGACCACATCAACGTACTGGTTGACCGTCTTGACGCCCTGCGCCGCCGTCACCGCACCCTTGGCGGCAATGGCCAGGAACAGGTAGATGGCCGTGTCCTTGGCCTTCCAATCCGTCTTTCCCTGTTCCAGGTAGTGGTCAATGTACCGGAAGACGACTTGTGTGACGAGCATCTCGTACTTCTCGAGCAGCTTGCGCAAAAAGTCCGTGGCGGCCCGCCGCCGTGAGTCGGTGTCGGAGCCCTCGAGGTCGCGGCGGATAAACTCAATCGGCTCGTCCTCGAACATCTCAATGTCGGACTCCCGCAGCGCCACGTTGGGCAGGATCACCGCCTCGACAATGCGACCGAGCGTCTCCTCCGAGTTGAAGTTGGCGGCGTGCCGCGCAGACGAGGCGACGGCCGTCAAAAACTGCAGCGCCTTGCTCACAAGAATGTCGTAGCGCTTCTCAGGCCCCGTGGTCGACAACACGTTCCACACGGTGTGAATGAACGGCTCCGTGTGCGGGCCAAAGTCGTCGTCGTACTTGGTCGAGTACAGCTGCAGCACCTCGCAGATGTCGGCTTTGACGTTCTCCACGGCGGTAGCCTCGTCGTCGTCGTCTGACACCAGGACCGGGTTGGAGTACGAGAGGTACTTCTGGAGCAGCGCCGTGACGGGCTGCATGTTGGACTCGACGATCGGCGGCAGGTCTTGGCATGACAGGTCGTAGAAGATCTTGATCAGCAGGCTCATAGCCTCAAACCAGCCCTTGAGGGAATCGGCGTTGTCCTTGTTGCTGTCAATCTGCTGGTCGACCACCGTGAGCATCCGCATAAACGGCTCGCCAAACCGCGACAGCACATGGTTGATCTCGGTGAAGAGCTCGTTGGAGCGGAACAGCGGCCGCCACCGCACGAATATAGAGTGTGCAACCTCGAGCACGCCGTACGTCACCTTGGCGTCCGTAGCCGAGAGGCGGCTGACGAGGTCGTCGATCAGTGTGTCCCACCGCTCCCAGAAGTCTGAGTCTGCAATGATGCTAATGGCCTCGCCGAGCTGCGTCTGGATGCTAGCCGGCGACGAGATCATGAGGCCCACGAGCTCCTGCTTGATCGTGATGACATCCTCCTGCGGCAGCTTATATGTGCCCTCCTCGTCGACATAGTTGAGACGAATGAAGTTCTTGAAACAAAGGGCGGCGGCAAGTCGGGTCTTGAGGGGTAGCGGCTGCGAGGAGGTGATCTGGAGGAGGGAGAGACAGAACTGTGGCTTCTTTTCTTCTTGCCGGAGCGCGGCCTCGGCTAGAGGAGGAGATAACAGGTCAGCGTGCGGTACAGGGAATGGATAGAAGCGCGATTGGCCGTCGTCGTGATCGAAAAGTGAAGCACAAAAACAAACCCTTTCTGTGCTGCTGCGGATCGAGTGTGGAGTCCAGCAGCTGTACAATGTGGCCGATCTGGACGCTCATCTTGCCGGATGTGAGGAGATACACGAGTACAAAGGACGATGGTAGAGGTCGTGACGTCGGGAGGGTAGGTTGCAAGTGGTGAGGGTTGGAGAGAGGCAGAAAGTGGTCTGGATCGTGTGTATTTTTTTTCAGGCTGCACAGAAGCTTGCAAACAAAACAGCAGGAGCTCGACCGCCCGTTGTCAGGGTGTCAAACGGCGGGGTGTTACAGTGGGTCCCATCACGTGAGTGAACGGTTATGCATATGGCGATATTCACGTACCCGTGCATGTCGCCTTTTTTGACGCGATTGAAATACGGACAAAAAGCACAAGCAATTGCAGCTGTTCAGATTGAGGCTGTGTGTCTTTAGTGTCGAGTCTCGTCTGCTCGGTGAGCTGTGTCGCGTTTCTTCGATCCAGTCTTTTCACGTCGTCATTTTCACCGTTAGTCGTCTTTTCTTCGCTATTCTTCAGACGAACGGCGCTTAAAATTGGACTGGACAAAGAAGCTTCGTTTGCCAGTATCGAAACACGTGCTGCTACTTCGTAGTCTGAGACAGGCAAGCACGCCACGGACTGGCTCAGTCACGGCAGGGAAGACGGGGTTTGAAAAAGCTGCACAGGCTCACAGGGAAGGAGCATCGACGGCAAGTGGGCCGGATGCTCTTTTGAACAAAAATACGGAAGGCTCGAGTGCGACGACGGAAAAGCTTCTGCACCATCCGTTGTGCACCTGCCCTGCTGCTATGGCAAGTGCGGTGCTGTTAAGCAATCTCGCAAGGCCCTTGTTGCGTCGATCCTAGGCGATTATGACGACGGATGGGTGGAGGAAAGCGCAACCTTGGCACCTGCCCCAGACAAAATAGCGTCAACAGAAGGAAACTCGCTGAAGGAAGGCGAGGAAGGATCAAACCACAAAGGGTGAAAGGTGGAGAAAACTGGGTCCCTTGCTCTTTCCGTAGTCCGTACTTGTACAAGTACACATGTATCTGACCATGCGGGCCGGCAAGAGCAGTGTGGTATGGCCAGCAGGCGCCATCCAGCCCGCTAGCGAGTGCAAGTTACGGAGCAGTAACCGTGACAAGCTGCAAAGGACCACCAGCTGTAAAGGAAATTATTGCCCCTACTATCTTTCCTCACTACTATCTCCATTATCTATCGCCCGCCCACGCTGCGTTTTTTCTCAGCTTCACAACCCACGCGCAGACCATCAACACCCCGGACCACCACAGGCCACCACTACGGCAAGACGCACAGAACAGCTCTGCATACGAGAGTTGTATCGACAGGCAGCAGAACGAACCGGTCTCTGCCCACCGCCGCCGAGCCGCCCCGCGAAACAGCATCACAGGATTAGCATCGCAAAACTCCCATCGTCGACGTCTGTATCGACACTCAGGACATTCTGCCCCCCTCGTGCCCCCCTCACCTCGCCTTGCACGACACCCCCGCGTGCGATAAGCCTTTCCTCGAGGGCCTGGTCAACTGGTCGCTCACGGGGACGACCACCGCTGTCCCAAAGCAGCGAGACGCATACGGCGTGCAGCTCCTCCTGTGGGGGTTGACTGTAGGAGAACTGGAAGAAACAGTTCGCCCACACAACAACCTGGACGGTCTCGACCGAGCTGGCCCACTGCTCAGGTGTGTACGGCGTACCGACGACAAATCCTGCTTCGAAGAGGTGGGAACGGAGACGGAGGAGGCCTGCCGTACAATGTGGAACAGACACAGCTCTTTCGATGCTAACAACACCTTTGAGAAGCACGACGCACGACCGAGAAAACGATCAGCGGTGGCAGAAACAAAACAGAGTGAGCAACCTGCACAGCACGGCCGGCACGAAAACGAGCGACTGATCGAACGATCGAGCGATCGAGCGAACTCGACACCACCACGACACAACAGCACCTTGATTCTTGCCTTGCACAGACGATCCATCGCCAGACGATCTATCAACAGACCTCCAATGACCAACGTCCTCGCTGCACTTCCGGAAGGGCTTTCATGGTTCTCGTTGATGGGGTCCCGTTGAGCTCGGTGGCCCGCTGATGGTCTCACTTTGTGCTTCCCACCATTTATGCAAGTACGAGTTCTGCATGTAAGTCAATTGTCTTGCATTTGTGTCTTGGATTTGGCGTTCCAACCCCCCCCCTTCTCCCCCCCCGTTTTCCCTCTGTTCCATAGGCGCATGCGTTACCTGGCCCCTCCGCCTCCACTGCAATGCCCGGCCCCCAACTTGCCTCTACGCGCCTCGCTTTGACAGTTCGGTTTCGGTGGCCTTTGGGCTGCTTGCCAGCAAGAGGCGAGTCGATCGGAGGCACGAAGCATGTGAGGCGAAAAGAGAAAAAAGCGACGAGTCTCCGCAGGAGCTGTGACTGGGACTCGGCACAGCTGCGCGGCGATCTGAGGAACCACCCTCTTCTGCCTTTGCACGGAACAAGGTGTGGCTGCTCACATCACCTGCCAGGCTGTCCAAAGAGGCTCTCGGGCGACCCTCCATCTCTGCTCTGGGGGTCCTTTCGCCCTGTCGCCCCCTTCGTTATGTGTGACTGTTTCGCTTTCGTTATTTTTATTTCCTTTTTTTCTCTTTTTTTTCTTTATTTTATATTTTACGTCGTACTGGTCTTTCCATTCTAGATTTTCTGCATCTTACCATGTCCATCAATTACTTGAAAGACGTCCTCCCATTTCTTTTGCTTCTTTGATTGCTTCTTTGCTTGCTTCTTTGCTTTTATCATCGCCCAAGCTTTCTTATTCTTATTCCTTTTGTTTCGTTTGCATTTCCAAGCAAGCTCTTTAACCGCACCTTTGCCTGCTTGCAGCTGCCCACGGCTTGTAAGCATGGCTGCCTCAGCCGGCCCGTTGCTAACATGCTCCGCCGAATAGTCTCGCTAGGCCAGCAGGTCTCCGAGAGTGAAGACGACCTCATGTCGCCCCCATCCAATGATGCCGGCCGATCATCCGAGTCTAAGGTCCCGGGTGGTTTGGCCGGCGTCTTCAAGGGCCTGACCGGGTCCAAGTTGACAAAAGCACCGGCTCAAGGCTCCGGCCAGCCGACCACCGCTACAACGATATCGCCTCTCCCACTTACTGCGCCGGTAGCCGCAGCTACCCTCTCCTCCTCCTCCATTGCCTCGACACAGCCACCATCCGAACCTACCGATGCCGATTCTCTCCTCAACCGCTCGCGCGGCCACCTCACAAGCTACGCCGACTGTCTCGAGCAGCTGAAGAACGGAACGCTCAACGAACGGGTTGCCGCAGCCGGTGCACTGCGGTCCATCGTTGCCGAGACGCCTGTCCAGTCCATGTCCGACGTATGGCATGCCGCAAAGGACCTGATCGACCCGAGTAAGGCCCAGGTTGCTCGGCATGCCGGCTGGGAACTGCTGGCAGAGTGTGCGCGACACACCTCCTCTACCAACCTCGAACGCCGAAAGTATTTCCAGGCGATCACAGTACCAGCCGACCCGAGTGATTTCCACCTGCAGCTCTCGGCCCTGGTCGACCTGACAAGCAACGGTCGCAATCTCTCCGGGTTCGACTACGACGTCTTTCCCATCCTCACAGAATGGTTCCAGACCGCCTACAAAGCGTCCAAGGCGGCCGCGAAAAAGCCGTCTACGACACGGTCTACCAACGGCAAGAGCGGCAAGGCAAAGGGCGTACAAACGACTGAGGAGCGGAACCTCTCCCAGCTATTCGCCTACACCATCGACGCCATCAAGTACAGCTCCAAAATCGCCAGCGACAGTGCTATGGAAGGCCTGCTCGATGCCATCCTGGACATTGCCATGAACACCAGCACCGAGGATGACCTCTCTTCCTGCATTTCCATCATCAACACTTGTGTCACCGTTGGCGCCATGCCAAGCAAACGCCTTGAACGCTGCGTGAAGGTCTTGAGCTCCATCTATTGCCTGGTGCCCAAACTTCAGAAAACAGCCTGGCAAGTCCTTGCCAACATATTCAAATCGCACCATGGCCTGCACACAATCAGCATCCTGCTCGACACCCTTCGGAAATATCCCCTCGAAGGCGTCGAGGTGAAGGACGCTACACGCGAGGTTCGCGGTGCTCTGGCTGTCTTGCAGAAGCTGGTCCGGAAAGCCGGATCCACGGAGTATCCGACGCTTCCATTTACGCTCCTTATCGACGGACTTGAGAATGTGGTCGGTCACACGCCATCACCACGCATTGTCGCCTCGATCCTGCAACTCATCAACCAGCTGTTTGACAGCGGTGACGGCATGCTAAACCCGCTTCTTCTCGACGAAGACTGGACCTCCCTGCTCGGTGTAGCCACAACGTGCGCCAAGCGAAGCAACCCATCAGCATCGTATGATGGAACAGCCAACAGAAAACAACTGTTAGGAGGCTCGGCCGGCTCAGAGGAGCCGTCTCAGGACGCTGTTGATCGCGAGTCGGCCGTTCTCACTGCACGGCTCGAGAACCTATTGCGCGGTCTGCTCAACGAGCGGCCCGAGTACATGCAGCGCAATTGCTGCATCTCCTTTCTCGCCGACGTGCACCACATTCTCCCCGATTCCGGTGCCGAGCTTGTGCTCAAGTACTTTGCCGAGTTCAGCTGCTGCTTCCCCTCCGACCCGCAATGGGATGCAAACCTAAAACTAGTCCTGAACGCCTTCTACTCCAACCAATCGCGCTCCGCCAAGGTTCGGTTGCAAGCTTTACAAACGGCCATCGACGTCCATAATGTCCTTTCGCTCGTGGATGGGGTTATTGATGCCCCAGACGCAGTTGCGGACCTCGTTCGTCGCATTCTTGCACGCATTGGGGAAGAACGCAACACGGTGCTCTTGTTCCACGCCGTCTCATTCGCTGTCACGACCTCTCCCTGTGCGGATGCAGCTCTTTTCAGCTTCATTGCAGAGGCGCTCGGCTCCGTCATTAAGAATGACGAGAGCATGCAGCCCCTAGCTGTCGCTGCCTCGGGCTCTGCACCGGCCTCTTCCCTGAACGCGGGCGCGCATCCCGATGTGCTGGTAGACCAGAGCACAGCGAACATTGCCACGCGTGGTCTGGTTCAGATTTTCATAGACACGATGAACATCGACGCCAGCAAGGCCAGCTTGGTCTTTGAGGCACTGGTCAGCCTGACGAGAGACAAGCGCTGCCCGGTGGATGCGCGCCTCTCTGCGCTGAAATTGCTGTTTCGCCTGCGCGCCGACTGGGCCCACCGCATCTTCCTCGTGTCCAACACCGAATCCGAGGGTCTGGCCGCGGTTTTATTTCGGACCGAGGCATCGCTGGAGCGTAAGATGGCAGACGAGGTGACACAGGAGATTCTTGCGCGACAAGCGCGCAATGAGCCCGGAGCCCCTGTGCCCTCAGGCAACCAACATCCCACAAGAGTCACACGAGGCGTCTCCTTTGGCCAAGGTGGCGGGTCACAAGACAAGGCGGGTATTCCTCACCGCACTGCAAGCAGCGCCCGACATAGGACGTCGGCGCCACGATACCGCCAGCTTTGGAGCTTGCCTGACCCAGATGACCTGCCACAGACGCCGATCGCCAATGCCAGCACCGTCCTCTTCTCGCACGAATGGGACGAGAACACGGTCGGCGTGGATGTCAAAGACAGGGGCAGAGAGAGCAACAGCAACGACGACAGCACTGCTCCAGATGCCGAGGCCAACGAAGCCCCGGACGGTGATAAGAGTGAGGGCCACGCACACGCCGAGCCGACATTGCTGGCGCTCAACATGACAGCGTGGATGGAAGTCATCTTTGATATCCTCACACGGGGCGCAAACTGGGAGCTGTACAGCTTTACTCTCGTGCACCTGCCGTCGCAGCTGAGCAACCATGCTGTCTGCCGCGGCGCAGTGCCGGTCATCTTGCGCATCCGCGGCGCCCTATGCGACCAGATCCGGATGAATAGCTCGCAAGAACCCCCGGCCGCGACAGGGCTTCGCCGGCCGGACGTGCAGACGTGCGTGCTGCAGGCCTTGACTATGATCTTGAGCTACCACGAGTACTTCCAGCGACAAGAGGGCGACGATTTGGTGCGGACGTTCATTATGGGGTTGACCGACAAGAACCCCATCTCTTGCGTGCACGCCCTGTCCATCTGTTGCTACGAGCTGCCGCATGCCACGAGCAAGTCTCTGGTGAACATCTTGCAAAAAATGTCGCAGATCATCACCCGGCCAGGTGTGGCTGTGCACATCCTGGAGCTGCTTGCATGTCTTAGTCGGCTGCCGTGGCTCTACTCCAACTTCCGCGAGGACGAGTACCGCATTGCCTTTGGCGTCTGCTTCCGGTACCTGCAGGCCGTACGCGATCGGCGCAAGTCGTCCCGCGTGAGCCACGCGAGTGTAAGCGAGCAGGGCTCTACCTCGACGTACAACGGTTACGGCATGGGCGCCTTCGACCCCCATGGCCCCGAGATGCCCGGCCAAACACTTCCACTCCAGCCGAGCGCATCCGACGACCTGCCCCAATATGTGTACGCACTCGCCTACCACGTCCTTACGTTCTGGTTCTTGGCGCTCCGTGTGACCGACCGTGCCAACTACGTGACGTGGATTGCCAGTCGCCTCTTCATCGACAACGACGGTCGCCAAATCACAGACGAGCAGGCCCAGATTACCTTGGACTTCATGCAGCGCGTTGCGTTCTCTGATGCTGACGAATCGGCGCCAGCTGACGACCCAGACGAAGGTACCGGGCAAGACGCTGTTCCTGCACGGAGCTGGGTTATGGGAAACAGCATTCTCACCATCCAGCCAGCGGCCAGCAAGGCTGGGTTCGCACGGATCACCAAGCGCCAACCCTCCGGCACGTCCTACTACACGATCCAGGAAAACCTTCAGCCACCACCTCCGCATCAGACGCGCGGCCTCATTGATCCCATGGAGGGCATCTCGGGGCAGCCACACCACAGCCAAGCGGCCAATCCCGTTCTGCCGAGCCATTTGCTAGCCCAGCTGCTAGCGCCGGTGCCGCAGCAGTACGACTCGCCCCTGCGGCCGATCCCACTGCCCAACGATGACGCAGTCGACCGTGCCTTCCGGGCGTTTGACCGCAACTCCACGGTCGACGGGCACAAGGTCGGCGTGATCTACATTGGCGAGGGCCAGACGGACGAGGCTGAGATTTTGGCCAACGTGTCCGGGAGCAGCGACTACGTCGATTTCCTGAACGGGCTGGGCACGCTGGTGCGGCTCAAGGGCGCGACCTTTAATACGCAAGGGCTGGACCGCGAGTACGACTCGGACGGTGCCTACACGTTCTGCTGGCGCGACCGGGTGACGGAGATGGTGTTCCACGTGACGACGCAGATGCCGACGGACCGCGAGCGCGACCCGATCTGCATCAACAAGAAGCGGCACATTGGCAACGACTACGTCAACATCATCTTCAACGACTCGGGGCTGCCGTTCCGGTTCGACACGTTTCCGTCCGAGTTTAATTACGTCAACATTGTCATCACGCCCGAGTCGCGGGCCTCGTTTGTGGCGCGGCGCGAGTTGTCCTTGCAGAAGCAGCGAGAAGACGAGAAGGAGGCGCTCATGCAGGAGCAGTTCTTGCAGCAGCAGCAGCAGCAGCAGCTGGGTGACGACCACCCGCAGCAGCATCAGCAGCAACCCCCGCCACCTCGCCAAAAGAGAGCCATGCCGTTCTACAAGGTGCAGGTCATGAGCAAGCCCGGGTTCCCCGAGATCTCGCCATCGGCACGCACCAAGATCATCAGCCTCAAGGCGCTGCCCGACTTTATCCGGCTGCTCGCGCTCAACGCGTCGGTGTTCTCGCAGGTGTGGGCCAGCCGGCAGGGCGGCGAGCACATTTCGTCGTGGCGCAACCGACTGCGGCAGATCCACCGCCTGCGCGAGCGCCACGGTCCCGGCGCGATGGCCGCTGTGGCACCCTCGCCGCCGTCTTCGGCCATGTCGGGTGGAGGCCCTGGTGGCGGTACCGGTGGCGGTGGTGCCGGCGGGCCTGGCGGTGCCAGTGGTGTCGGTGTTGGTGGCGGCACCGGGATGGCCATGGGTGCTGGTGTCGGCGGCAACAATGCTGTGGGTGCCGGCAGTGGTGCGCTAGCAGGTGGCGTTGGCGCCGCCGCTGGCACCAGCACCAGCAATACGATGGGCGGCAACGGCCCCAGCCTGACGGGTGGCAACAGCAGCGCCGAGCAACTGTCGCGGGCAAGCGTGAGCGGAATGCGGGATAGTTTCAACAGCCTGCGGCGGACGTCGATGGCGACGTTCTTTACGGTGGCGAGCGACCCCAGCACCCACCGGTCGTCGGTGCACTCGGCCACGACGGCCACGACAGCGTCGGACAATACGGACTCGACGGCAGTCAACGGGGGCTCGTCGGAGGTGTGGGTGGACTCGCTGGATTTCTCCAAATGGACGTGAGCCGGATGGTCGGCAGGCTTTTTTTTTCTATAATTTCTGTTCTTCATATTTTCTGTTTTTTTCTCTTGGTTGGCGGGTTCTCGGTATATACCACAAAAAGTTTACATGTTTGTCCTTTTTTTCTGTCGTTTTTCGCACCATCTCTGTCTTTGATATTCCACTCGCTCTCTCGTCACTATTATAAGATACAGAATACGAACGTCAAAAGTCTCCATTGACCAAAAGTGTCTCAGTTGCCAACAGGACATGCCGTGGGCCTCCGCGAAAGCTATCTTTACGAATACGCCGTAATTCAACCTACTTGTATCAAATAGTAGCTGAACGTATACTGTGCGCACAACTCCTTTTGTTTTCTTGCGTCTCTCTCCCTTCGCCTTTCCTTTACGATACGATCGGCAACCGGGCGGTGTAGTTTACCTTGTCTCTTTTCCCAACAAAAGCTCTGCGAAAAGCAAAAATAACCCGATCGCAGGCTTTGCCATGTAATCTTCCAAGTAGACAAAACGCACGCCGCGTGGAGCAGAGAGGGGGGAAAAAAAAAAGAGGACATAGAGAGGGAAAAGCGGAACGGGCCATGTTTAGTACAAGTAGCAGGAAGGAGGGAGCGTGCGCTGCGTGCAGGGACGAAGGACGAATGCAGGATGCCTTGCAGGTATCTTACAGGTACGACGTATGTCGTCCTTGGGGGAGGAGCCTCTTTGCGTACGCAAAGACGGGACGAAGAGACGCGGCAAGAGAGCGAAAGCGATACCCAAAAGGGAAGCCGTCCGATGGGCATGCACTGGCCTCAGGGTCAGATATCGCCCAGGCCGGAGCGGGAAGCAAAAGAAGAAGAAACGGAACGAGAGACGAAAACGCGGAAAGAGGAGGGGCAGGCGGGGGATGGGGGCCATTGGACCCGCTGAGGGCGGCGCGCTAGACAAGAAGAGGCGATGTGATGTGAGAAGGTGAGCGAAGGCAGGAGCGAGCAGGAGGGGAAACAGAAGAAAGAGGGAAGGAGGGAAGGGAAGGGAAGAGGGGCAGCCTGCCGCCCTGTGCGGGAAGGAAGTCCGCAGAAGTACGGAGTAGAGACGGAAAGACTAACGCAGCAAGAAAGAAGGTGAGCGTCAGCTTGGAAACAAGCATTTGGGGGCCAAAAAAATCTACAATCCATCGAAGCCATCTCAAACTATCGACGGCCCTATCGGAGAGTAATTAATGTACAACATACGACATACGGAGTAATTCCATCGCAAGAAGAAAAAGGAGCCTCGGAGGTAATTACGACCTAGTGGGCTGTCAGACGAGAGGGGGCTCGTGAGAAGGGTGACAGTGGATACGGGGAAACAGACGAGCAGGGACCCAGGGAGCAACGAAGAGAAAAGAAGGCCAGGGAAGAAAGAAAAGCAGGGCACTTTCTGCTCCAGGAAAGACGCCGATTTCAAAGAGGGGTTCATCCATCGTGCTCGGTGCGTCATCGGATTGTCAAAGGCATCGAGCGACGGAGAGTGCAAGGGTTTTGCATGCTTTGGTTTTCTCTAATAGTTACAGACTTGTCGCTTGTCTTGTCCCGTGGATTCTTTTATGAAACGATGCGAATATCAGGGGCGTATCGATGTCTCGATTTGTGAAAATCTAAATATAATTTAGATATAAATAAAATTAAATAAAATTAAACAAAACAAAACAATACAAAACAAAACAAAACAAATGTCTATGTGAGTTAAAAATCGGATGGCAAAAACAAATAAAAATAAAACGAGCATGCCTACCCCGTACAGAAGACCACTGTTCCGTACCTCGTGCCACCCAAGCTGCCTTGTAAATATTGTCACCCTTTTCCAACTCTTCCAGACTCTCTACATTTGAGAACGGAGAGAAACGCGGCATGATACATTCATCCGAGACGATCCAGAAGTAAACACCTTTTCATGACAACACGTTGGACAACGAGATCAAAACAAATAAAGAGTCAACAGAGAAACGGCCCCCAACATATAGTCCCTCTTTTTTGATGCGATTGTTTTTTGCCCTTGCGCGTCCGTAGACAGGGATGGCCACGCAACACGACAAAAAAGGCTGGATTTTTGGCCCCCGACGGGTCCCGGCCCGCGGGCCTCGTTTTCTGGCCGCTTCTCTCCCTGCCAGGTCGTGCTTGATTTTGCCGCACTATATAGTGGCTGCAGAAAAAAAGGGGGAGAAGAAGAAGAGAAAAAGAAACAGAAAAAGTGGCCAGAAGAAGGGCCGCATCTTGTCACGACGCAAGCTTCAACTCTTCAAGGCCAGGCCTGGCCAGGCCAGACCTCGACCACAACAAACAACGGGCGCTGTCAAAGAGAAAACAAATATGCGGGCCATCTCAAAGTCGCGCCGTAATCGTTCCTTTTGCATGCTACGTCGTAGCCTGGTCAAAGGCCACGACCATCATTTGTTTTTGCCCGACTCTGTTTATTTGTTGATTTTTTTTTTCTGTGCGTCTGCGAGCGCGTGCATTCCGTAGCGGGCTGGATACGACGTAAAGAACGTAACAAGCCCGAAACCAACAGCATACTCGAACGTGTAGTTGCTCTGTCTACACGTCGAAGACAAAAACAAGTCAGAAGAAATATAAATCGAAGAAAACAGAATGACGGGCTGGCCACGTCACAAAGAAATGTCCCACAGGAACATGAAAAAAAAGCAACAACAGCATACAGCAAGTATTTCATAGAGAAACTCGGAATTAGCTTCATGAACATCCCAGCGAAGGGCGGCACAGACAAACGATAGAGAGGGGAAATATGTGACTGATTTCTGGATTTACCTCGTTGCCACCCTCTCTGCTCTATCCATCTTTTTCTTTTTCACAGGACCACAGTCTATCAAGAGCGACCAGGCTCCCAGATAGTTCTCCAAGTACGACATACAGGTACCTAAACAGCACCTGTACAAATAAATATACGACGTCAGATACTTGTGCGAGTAAGCTACCTTTTTTCGGACAGTTGTCTCCGTCCTCGCATGCAGGCCTGTGCATCGCTGTTGCCACTGATGGAAGAAAAATGTATGAATGTCCCGGGGTTTTCGTCTTTTTGCCTTCTCGCCTCGCTCTCTCCCTCCTCGTATTCTTTCGCCCTTTTAGTTTGAAACATAGTGTTGTCCAGTTTCCCCCCCCCCCTCTTCTAGAATCAAGCGAAGAACGGTCATGCACCGTGCGGTAAAATGAGGGCCCATGTAATTGTAAGGAGAGAGAAGCAGCAAATAGGCTAGGTGGGTGGCAGGGTGGGAAGCGAGAAAAAGGGGCGAGGAGGGGACCGCAGGTGTGAATCAGTGTCCAGCCTTCATCGGCTGGAGAGAGAGAGATCAGCTGGCTTTAGAATCCCGTGCGGAAGTGCTCCTACAGGTCGTAGGAGCAGCGGTGACCAGAGGGGCGAGGAAGGAAGACTCCACAAGGCGTGCTGCATATAACTGGAGGGGCTGCAGCATTGAACGGCGCTCTGGGCGTTGTCCCGCTTTCGACCGTGATCTCAAATTTTTGCGACTTGACTGCTTTGTTGGAGATAGCCGGGACCTGCGAGCTGCACTGGCCGGCTGGGAATAGACGCGATGAGATATCTTGCACCCGACTTATATCCAAATTGCTCGCATAGTAGAACTGCTCGGGTGGGCGTTGTGCGAGTGCTGCCTATATTTGATATGATTGCGATGGCCGGGCGCTTGGAAGAAAGCAGCGTTGGTGGAGATGGCTGAAAAGGCTGTAGTGAAAAAAAAAAACACAAACTGAAGGCGACATAAAAAACACAGGACTCCGCAGAGGCCAAACACGCTGTCGCACAAAAGCCGGTGGAACCGTCAAGCCGTCAAGCCGTCAAACCGTTGAACCGTTGAACCGTAAATCATAAACGGACGTAGCAAAAAAACCATTTCATTATTCTCTTTCTGCTTCTGAATGTCGACCTCACTCGCTGGGCAAATGCGGCATTATATCACCCTTCCTGTGATCTTGATTGAACTGCTGTGGATAGAAACTTTCACACGCCCCTTCTGCGATTATTCTCTCGGTAGGAATAAAGTGACGCTCCTAGACAGACAGCTTTTCGCTGCCCTTTGCACCTCACGCTTCACGCCACACATGTTTGTAGCTGGCCCATTTTTGGAAGCCTAAAGTCCGTTGTTAGCATCCTGTCTGCGCAGTGTGCACCGTTGCGTCGTGAATAGAGGCCACTCACCAATAGCTTGGAACCCTTCCGAACCGCCACGAACAGCGTCGAGGAACATCTTCTCCATGCCCTGCGATTCAAGCACCTGCACACAGTAGTTCATGAGGCGGATAATCACAGAGTCTCTTGTGTGGGCTGCGGAAAGAAAGTCATCTAGAGAATAGTTAGTATGGGCGACCGTCTCTGGGTCTTGGTCGAATACAAGGACTATGGCGGAAGGGGGAATGCACGGACCGGTGATACATATACAGGCCACGCCGCCGACCAGATCAGAGATGGTGCGTGCCCACGGCAAGTCTTCCGCCACACGGCTGCCGTTTCTGGGCACGTAGCTGAGCGCCGTCGCCACGATTTGACGGCCCTCAAGCACAAGAAGAATGTCGTGGATGTCGGTGGTTCCCGCCAACTGGTAGTACTGGTCGTACCAGCCGACGTTATCTTTCCGAGCGGACTCGCGTGCCACAAACTCTAGTACGCGGTCAAATTCGTTGAGCTGGCATCGCCGGAAGGTGAAGCCGCCGTCGGACAAACCCGCCGCCCGCCAGTCGGAAAAGTCGAGCACCCAGTCGCAGGCTTCTTGACCGCTCCCGGGAAGATCTGAATCGTCAATGCGCCAGCCTCGGCGGCGAAACCAGTCTTCAGACTCCATGTCGAACGGTGGGCCAAACAGGAGACGAGGGAACGTGCTGCCGAGCTGTAGCCGAGTTACTCTATGTTCGGCGAGTTTGCGTAGCGCGTGGTAGTGGAGCGCGGTGCCGACGCCCCGGCCGCGGTGTGAGGGCTGGACCAAGATCGCGGCGATGCAGCCAACCCACGTAGAGTCGTTCTGGTCGATAAACGCCGTGTAGGTCGCACAAAAGCCGAGCACCTCGCGCGTCGCCGGGTCGTGAACAACAAAGTGCTTCGAGTAGCCGGGCCGGTTTAGCAAGCGTTGTAGACCGGCAATATCGATCCGGAAGCGCTCGGGCACGCACTTGCACCATAAATCATGAATAGCGGGCGGGTCTTTTAGTATCTCCCATTCCTCCACGAGCCATCTAGGCTGTGACGATTCCATAAGAAGCATTGGCCTGGCTCTTCGTGATCCGCGGGGCAAGAAGAGAATGTCGGCGGCACACTCCAGACGGCCAATCGAGTAGTCTTTAGCCTCGATGAGCGTCGGAAAGAACCCGTCCGAGGGTCCTAGTACGTTCAGACTGCAGCACACGAGCACGATATGCGGTCGGTCTGGAGCAATGGAGCGCACAATTTGCGACAAGGCAACTTGCGAGGGCTGACCGGCGCGTGGCGGGCCGGTGATCACAAAAATGACGGCCTTGGCCAAGGTGAGATGGTTGGCGTGATACTGCGTGATGCCGTCGCGCGCAACGTAGGGAATGTGGCGGACCCAGGGGTGGTATTCCGCTAATGCTTTACCAAGCGGCTCAAATGGGTCGTCGGCCGGGTTGCCTAGTGCCGGAAGCTCGACCGGAACGGCGGCCGGAGTCAGCAGGTAAAGAAGGTCGCCTTCGCCTAAGGTTGTGGTAAGCGGAAGGTACTCTTGCAAGTCCTGGACGACAACAGCTCCTCTTCGTCTTGAATTGTCCCGCAGCTCTGGAGACTCCATCTTGCAGCAGCTCTTATTCAAAATTCGGAGCGCAAGCTGCCGCGCGCGTGCACGCCCCCTCACGGGCGTCTAATCCAGAACCAAATGAGACAGGACGGGCAGCCACCTTGTATTTGGAGATAGCAGGAACAAAGGAAGGGCCGCGGAGCGCTGTTTGTTGGCAGGGACACGGTCAGCTTTGCCAAGCGGCGTAGTGAACGGTCCGGTGCACAAAGATAATTGCTTCTTCTCTGCTCTGCGGCTGTGCTGTTCCAGCTCCTGTACCTGCCTCGATGTCCGCCGCACTGGCAGGGAAAAGGACTCTAGACGCCCAAAGAGAAAGACGTGGGATAGGGGCGAGGGCGCGTGCGGGTAAGAGCCACAGCCTTCAGGTCCAATTCTACAACAAGGGAGGTGTTGTTGAAAAGAGACGAAAGGGGAAAGAAAGCGGAGGGGGGAGGGGAACGAGATAATTAAGACGGAGAGGAGAAAGAAAAACAAGGTATGAGAAAGTTGCGAATTAAGAAATAAATAAGCAGGAAATAAACAACAAAAAGAGGGTCAAAGAAAAGAGAGAAAAAGGATGAATCTCAAAAACGAAAAATGATGGGCAGATAAAGGGTGCACCGGGTGTGTGTAGTGTGTAATTAGGCGGTGTCTTAACTCACAGGCAGAGTTTGTCGCATCAACAGCAAGTGATGGCGTGGTGGTTGAGCGTTACCGTATATTTCCAGCAAAGGTGGAGAGAGGCCGTGAGACTGAAAGGCCGAGCGAGGGCGTCGTCCACAGTGCGATCCGGACAAAGAAAACGAAAAATGCGGGTGGCGGTTTGACGTTAACAGGAAAGTCGCTCTGGGGGAGGATATCCGAGCTAAGAAGTGCCAAAGAAGGCCAGGCCCAGGTCAAGCCTAGAAACTAAAAGTTCGCTTCTGTAGAAGCGGCGCGGCTCGTAAGAGGATGGTGGGTTGGTTGCAGGGCCCCGATGAAAAAGCAAGTAAAATATGCAAAGGGTTGCAAGTGGGCAGGGCAAAGCAAATAACGGATGTAAAAAAGAAGGAGGGGAAAGGAATACACAACGAGGACAGAGTAGGCAGGATGCAAGATAGACCCTGTGCTGCCACGACACAGAAAACGCGGACGGACAAGGCGAGCGTTCTGTTCTGTCTTCAGGCGTACAGGCGGACGTATTATGATGAATTCAGCCGAGGCCGTCTGGGCGTTTTCTTCGACGTCAAGGGATAGGGCTGTGAAAAGCAGACAGCGGACAGCACTGTTTTGTTTTACTGGACTTCGCTCTGGCCAGTTCTGTCCAGGTCAGGCTCTGATTTGCTCTGATCGGATGCACGACGCTGACGCTACCAATCTTCAGCACTTGTCTAAGTTGGACAGGGCTGCGTGGGAGAGAGAGGGTCATACCGTTCTCGCACTGATCCTTTCTCTTTGGGAAAGGCCGGGCCCCACGTTTTTTTAAGGTGTTGCTGGCGGGTGTTGCTTGCTGTAGCGCGCGATGTCACTCAACCGGTCCGTTGCTCGCTAGGCGGTACTTGCATGCGTGCTGCCGATCTCGAGAGGCAGGGTGATAGGGTGACGAGAAGAAACAGAATAAAGAAAAAAATGAGAGAGGATGCAAAAGCAAATAAAAAAGGGATGTTGAAGAGAAGAAAAAGGCAGACAGCAAGCTAAGAGGGAGAAGGGCCAATGACTTTCTTATATATGGGATTTGATCGATGGGGCTGCGGTACAGCGAGATTTTGGGGGGGGGAGGGGGGGTGGTTGTGCTTGGCTGGCTAGGGGGACCTCTGTCTGGAGAACGCGTATTGTGGTTTGTTTGATCCGGTCAGGCCTGGCCTTGCAGCGTGCTCTGTCCAAGGCGGCGGTCGATTTGACGGCCCTGTTGTGGGTTTGACCGTCAACGATGCTTGGCTAGGGCTGTTGCGCGCGTCGTGTAGTGTGTAAGTTCTTCTATTTGTTGACCAATGGCTGAATGCGAAATTCGACAGAGCCAATTCTTCTGGTATGCTGTCAGGATACACATTTTGGGCACTTCTAGGCGGCTATCGTATCTGGTAGTGACACTGTTGTATGTGTTGACAAAAAGCGCCAACAAAGTTGGGTTGGTGAGGATACGCGCCTGTTGGGCGGCGTGCAGAGTACTCTTGCACATAAGCACACAACAACAGGCGACCAGCAGCAGGGCGACAGGTAGCAGAGTGCCAATGGTGGCAGGATCTGGCTGAATGTGCGGTCAAGCATGACCTGGTGTCAGACGGAAACCGGGGCCGGGGCAATACAAGTAGAAGGGAGTGGTGTTTCGCAGGAGCTGGGAAGGGGAAAAGGGGAAAGGGAGAAAAGAGGAAGAAAACGAGAGCGAGAATAAGAGACGCGGCAAAGAAACCGCATTACACCGCTGATGCAGAATGAGGTGCAGTTGATGCAGTTGATGCGGAAGGAGAGGCGGTGCGGGCGGTGTAGGCAACGTGGGGGGATGGTGATATCAAAGAATAAATAAACAAACAAGATCGGGCCTCGTGAAGCGGCCACGGGCGAGGCCGAACAGGAAGTGGTGAAAAAGGGGACACGAATCGAATTTGGGCCTGTGGCCGAATGGCCGGTCACGCCAACGTGAATTTAAACAACAATGGCGGAGAAGGCGGTCTTTTTGCAAAGTGAGCGACGACGGATGGAATTGAGAACATCTCCTTGGTGGCCCACTTGGGGCGCCGTTGGTGTTGGTGCGGCGACGTTTGGGGATCGTGGTGTTTCTAGTAAAGGGACGATAGGATGGGGTGAGGTGAGATATCTGAAAAAGTAAAGGATCCGAGGGGATGAAAATTAAAAACGTGAGTGGAGGTAGGCGTCAGGGGCAGAATTGCACATTGGAGGAAGGAACAAACGAGCGGCGCATGGCTCTTTCCCTAGATGGGAGTGGGATGACCAAAGGCTCACGATACACCTTCGCGCCTGCCAGTTTTAAGTTTAGAGCCTTACGCCAGACCGTTCAACGTCCGCTTCCTTTTGTTTACTACGAAAAGCAGCATCTTCAGGAGTACGGGAAGCAAGTGCTCCGTCGCACCTGCCCGTCTGCCCGCCCACTCGCAGCTTCCGGTTTACAATTTTATCTACTGAGGTGCATGATTTTCGGGCGTTCTCCTGCAGCACCATAAATATGATGTTACCTAGACAGTATATACACGCCTTTGTGGATTTATTAACAAAAAGCCGTTTGAAGTAGCGCATTCACAACACCCCACGATGCGCAGAGAAGCGACTCGCGAGTGTCACGGGCCGGGAGGAGTGCGAGTCGCGGTTATTTTTCTCACCGGGTTTCGCGGACCACGAGACAAAAGTCTGTTGTTTACGAAAAAGGAAAGAGACTAAAAGGGCAGGCGAGTGAGATGCAAAGTACTTTGACAGGAAGGAACACTCGGAGACGGCTCGTATCCAAGAAAGCAAGGCAGGCACGAGCAAGCGTGCAAAGAGGCGCTGAAGGAGGAGCTGGCGGGAGGGCAGACCGGCCGCGGAAGGAGCATTTCCTACCCAGGAAGGCGAACCGTCTGGGAGCAAGCGGTCGCTCTGCCCGATGGTCGTCCTTGGCTCCTACCCTCCCTTCCCCCTCATTCCCTGCTTCTCTGTCTGTCTCTTTCCTTTTCCCTCTCCACAAGCGAGATACTTGGACGGAGTACTTGTACCTTCTTCGTGCGAGGTGCCCCCGGGGGGGGGGGGGGGTGGATACGACGCTCGCTGCAGACGTCCTTGTGCATGCGGGCTCCGACTTGTATTACTTGAGCGACTATTCTGCCTGGCTTGCCCTATTCTGCGCCCAGCATCGTCTCTGTCCTCCCCAACCTTTCGTGTCCTTGGTATGCATCCCCCCTCTTTCTCGCTTCTTGAAAGATGCTCTTTTGTCTCAACGTCGTGTTCTCGCCCATCTCATCACTCCTCCCAGGCGCGAGCACACTTCAATTCCCACTACTTTGCCTGCCCTGTGGCTCTGCCCCGTCTTGCCCATTTCGGCGTTGCCTCGCAAAAAGACGAATGATGCGTCTTCGCTGACGCCATGTGCATCGTGGCTACTGCATGCGGGTCGAAGTCCATGGGCGTTTCAGTGTGGCCATTGGCTAGCCAGCTAGCCGCCCTGCCGTCCAAGGAGACAAAGCACTGCTGAAAAAGGCAAGGCGAAGGCGGCGGATGTGTGCAATGGAACCACAGCGAAACAACGGAGAGCTTGTCATGTCACACACGCACGCTCATCTTCAGCAGAGGTGGTCAACTCTGACTCTTTTGGTCATGTACTTGTATATGTACGCGGCACCCGCGAAATCGGGATTTTGAGCTGCCACGCTCGTGATTTTTGACACCAACTCGCGAGGCGTGGCCTTGGATGCGGCGGGGGCCAGGGCCCAGGCCCTGAACGGCAAACAGACGATCAACAATGCTGGCCCCGGCCAAGTGCCCTCGAGCACCGCCAGTCAGTTGGCCTGGCTTTGCATGCCACTGTTCCGCCGTGAGAGTCAACAGTACAACACAAACGCACCAACACCCGCGAAAGGTGACGGCGGGGCAGCCCTGGGAGTGCTGGGAGGTGTCTGCTGGTCTGTTGGATGACCGCCTGAATAGTCTCAAGTGCAGTCTCGCGCACGCGGTGCTGGCGGGTGGTATCTCTCTCTCCACTCTCAGAGCACCCTGGTCCGCGCACCGTCGCCCCTTGCTTTCCATCCCGACGAAGCGCTAACCTCTTTTTCTCTCAATTCTCTCTTTCTGGACGTCGTCATGAATACGTTATGGTCCAGAGAGGTCGCTCGCACGGAGTAGACAGGCAGCCAACGAACATAGAAGTGGGCAACAAGACCGTGAGCAGTTTCTGTTGGACTTGACTCGACTGCATATTTTGCTCGGTGTGACCAAAGCGTCAGGCAGCAGAGATCGAGGTTAAGAGCTGGCATGGCCAGCCTGTCAGGTTTTCTTTCGACAGTGCTCGCAGGGGCGACTAAACCGTCTGCGTCTTAAAGGACGGCACCACTAATCAGTCCGCTTGTTGATGTTGCCTGACTTGGCCCGCACACACTCAACTCTCGTTTTTGCTGCCCTCCACCGCCCCCCCCCCCCACAACAAGAACAGCCACAGCGTCATGCAATGTGAACCGACATGAGATTGGGGGCGACCAAGAGGAGAAGAACAGGCGCGTTACACAGATAGTCCAGGGTGTGTGTGTCCGTGTGTTCTGTCCGTTTCCCTTCCCACACATGCGAGGTGCTAGGACCAAGTGGCCTGGTCTGGTGGCCAGGTCTGGCGTGGTTTCTGGTTTCTGGTTTCTGGATTTTTGTCTGGCGTGCGTCTGGTGTTCGATATCTGGGTTTGCGATTGCTGATTGCCTCGATTTTTGGCCCCTGCGTTGCATCTGCAATACGAAGAGATTCTCTTGCATTTTAGGCTGTTGAGCCGTTCGCGGCGCTGGTCAGCCCATGGGCCCATGCAAGAAGCCATGCAAGGCCAGGCGACCCGCGGCGTGCCAAAGCCTGACCGCCACCACAGCCAAACAACAATAGGACAGGAGGACAACAAATGTCGCATCGCGGCAGCGCTCGGAACGCATGCCTTGGGTTTCCGTGTCTTGTCTGTCTGTGGCCCCAGCTGACCTGTCTTGCCCCCCACAGCCAAACCACGACAGGGGTGGAGGGCAATGGCGTCTGGACGCTTGGATGGTGTAACGCGGGCAAGGCATCCCGTTTATCGGCTGAAGACAGACGACGCTTATGGGCTGCTTGGAGAGTGTGGGTGTGCCACTTGAACACGAAGCCTCGCAGCAAGAAGGAATTATTCCTCAGCCATATCTCGGTCATCTTGACGCTCTCAAGCGACGAAGGCATTGCTCTTTCCTTCCAAGTTGAATTCGGTAACGAAAACGGGCGCAACTGGGTAGCTGATTTCGTATTAGAAACAGAGACAGAAGAGGATAAAATTGGAGTGAGAGATGACCAGAAATAGGTAAGAGAGCAATGATAAAAAGTATCTTACCCCCGGCAAGGCACACCGTCCACAATGATACTAACCACTGTTTGTGCGCGCGCATGCGCAGACAGGTCTTTGTGGTACAGACTTTCTCGCATACCTGGGGATTGGACCGATGCTCGTCCGCTGTGTTGACGGCTGAAAGAGAGGGGTGCCTCGAGCTGCCGCTGCTGTTGGCTGTTGGCTGCACGGAAATGCTCCTGTTTCTGGTCATTGGCTGGTCTCATCTTCTCTTTTTCTTTTCTCTCTCTCGCTGTTTGCTACATCGTCGACCCCCGTGCAGCACCCAATGCTACGCATTACCGCTCATTGGCGAGCGGGAGGGCGAGCATAGTCCGGAGATGGATGCAGACTGTATTTGCTCAGGACACCGATGTATGCGGATCCGGGTCTTGTTTCGGCAAAGGCAGATGGAAGGGCGCAAGGGGTGGAAATCGACGAAAAGAGTCAATGAAGTCGTTAGCCCCCCGCTTTTGCTCACCAATTTTGGAGATGCTCCTCGCTTGCAGACTCGAGGCATGCCAACCGACTGTTAGGGCTCCATCCGGACACACCGGGTATTTTCCGTCACATTGTCCCCGACAGCTACCGTTGGGTCCGCGGCAGCAAGTCGGCGAGCTCTGTTCTTCCTCGGGAGATGTCGTGGGAAGGGAATGTGAGGGCACCCCGGCTGGGTGTCGTGGGACTTGCGAAGTCGACTTGCGGACATTGAAAAGCATGGGGGAAAGAGGGAAAAGTAGTTGATTTGTCCTAGTGCTTTGTGATTTGGGACTTTGTGAATAATACCGCGTGGAGAAAAGCGGCAAGTGCGCTTGGGTGACACAAACTGCCGCAACAGGGAAGGACCTGTGTCCTGTGCTACACTTGTGCATGTTCCTTCCGCAATATTGTGCTAGGTCGTCACTCGCACTTTCCCTACACGGCACATAGTACAGAAAAGCAGGCGCGCTACGGAGTGCTCTTTCTGGCACCTTGGCCGTTCCCCTTCGTTGGGGGCCAGAATATGGTCCTTTTTCAGCACCATAGTCGCTGCGTGCCTTCCCTGAATGGGCTGGAATGGCCTGACAGTGAAGATGGGAAGGAAAGCTGAAGTTGAGCGCTCTATCCCACGGCCAGAATCAAAGCACAAGGAAGGGACGATGGAGCACAGAAAAAAAGCACATTGTTCTTCGTCTGCACCTTCCTGGGCTTTGTTGCACCTCCCCTTTTTGTGAGACCTGAAGCTATATGCTGGTGAACCACGTGGTTGCCCACACAACGACGACATGGAGCGGATAAGGGGTGGTAGGGAACATGCCGGAGGATAAACAATGTGCCAATGGCAAGCGCCTGGTGACTGAGAGGAAGGAGATGGACTCGTACCTGCTTGTATTGAGCTACGGCGGTCTAGCCAGGGCGCTTTTGTCACTATTGGCTCTAAAACCAACATCAGTCGGGGCTAGGATGTACATCTTTCACCTCCCTCTACCTTTCAGACTCATATTTCCCTACCTCTATTTATAAATAGTCACCAACCTGTCAATTTACTCACCAGCTAACTAAGCTTATGTTGAGAACTATGAGCAAGGCGACGGTGAGATATGTTGACAGGCCGCCGTTTTTTCATATACGTCGAGTACTTCTGACACAATGACAAGTCACTTTTCTGTGCCACCGACGGAACGATCCTCACTTCAGCAAGCTAGTGCTCGCGTCGGAACAGGGGACATCGGTGCATAGAGACACGCCATTCTGCCGCCCTTCCACGTCACACTGTGAAGAGACTGTGCAACACAACGGCAGCCTGTACGAAAAACAAAGAAGCGGGTGCACAGGAACTACATGGGAACTGCGGACAGCCCGTTACGCTCTGAAGAGGCAGACGACCAAGTAAAGAGACAGTGAGACAACTAACAATGGGAACAGACGGGCCAGCGGGTGGCCTGGCCACGTCCCACGCATGATATGGACCACGGACCAGCCGCAAACGGCGACACGGCAGGACAAGCGTTACGCGGTGCCTGTGCAAGGATGGGGTACACAATACGGGCTCGAGCATAAGCATGAGACAAATGACACGTCCCTGGCCCTTTGCTACCGCCTGCATCCGATCATTGCGGCTTTGCATCCTCTGCCGTGGTGATGCTTTGTCTATGCCGAGAATTCAAGATGAAATCAGACACTGGTATCAAGTACAGCTTGATCCCGAAAATCAATGAATACTCATGACACCGTGCTCCCACCCGAACTGATCCGAACGTTGCCTGTTGTGCTCGCTCCGGTCCTTCTCGGGCATTATCAAAAGTGGCACTGCCCGGCCCGGCCTCTGCCTCGAGGTGATGAGGCTACGTGGGGGTATAGCAGGTATTTGTTTTAAGAAATAAAGTAGACAGTTGGGAGGCAATCACAATAAGAGGCGCAACAAGCTGACGAACGGCACCTTCAACGTCATCAGTACCTGCTGACGGCCCTGCCGAATTACCTGCATGACCAGCTGCTGTTTGTAAGACGTGAGCGCGATACGTGCAACGTCTGGCCACTGAAAAACAATACGTCTTCTACTGGGTCTGTAAATACAGAAAATTAAACTAAAATACAGAGTAAAAAAACATATGAGAAAAAAATACAAGCATTTTGCCTCTTTCAACACCCCCGGCGATCTTTTGGAGTGGCACAATGTGGACGAGGCTGACTGTTCATGAGCTCTGAAGCGGTTGGGCGGGTCGCAGCGGGAAGGCGCACTAATTGGTCGCAGCCTTGCAGCGTGGTGTGGGCGCGCTACCCGCTAAATTCTTTAGCACGTATTAAGCCCGGCCAGGGAACGCGTCTGCCAAACGGTCAACGCGTCTCCCGTCTATCTCAACACCGCAAAATCGACCACAACCGTCACCACGAAGACAGACCTCGCCGACATCGCGGCAACCCCGGCCCTGTCGCTGGCCCGAACCCGGAGAATTGAAAAGTTCTCAATCGACTCTAGTGTTTCCCATCTCTCAATTCACAATGGACCCCGAGCCCGACGAAGAGATCGTGGCCTTGGTGGGCGACCTCGTCCAAGGTACGTCCCCTTTTGATGCAGAAGGCATATAATTGCCTCATACGACCCTGCTAACACTTCTCTAGCCGCCCGCGTCCCGGCAAAACGCCGCCCGTTTTCCGTCAAGCCAACCGTCGAGCGTTTGACCACCCTTGCCTACGAGCACGGCCTGCAGCCCGATGTCCTCCGCACGCTCGTCGTCGATGTCCTCGCAGCGCCTGGCGTCCTGCTCGACCAGGCCAGCCTCGGCAGTCTGATCCGAAACCTCTACCCGTCCGCCGCCGTGGCTGACGATGTTGTTTTGGCCATTGTCGGCTGCCTCGGCCAGGGCCAGCTGAAGCCGCCGCTTCCCGTGCAGGCTCTGTTGCTGCGGTGGCTCGTGCTCGTGTACCATGTGCTCGCGCCGCCCGCGCTGGCGGTGTTGTCGCGGGCGTACGCGGTGCTGTTCAACCTGCTGGACACGGCCGGAATCCGGCCGCAGCTGTGCCACGTGCTGGTGCTGATCACGCGGCGAAAGCATGTGCGGCCATTTCGAATCCAAACCATGTGAGTGTTTTCGAGGAGACGATGGGTTGAAAGGGCCATAACATAAGCTAACTGCTCCAGTCTCGGCCTCTCGCGGCAGATTGGCCACGACCCGCATCTGATCGGCCTGCTGCGCATCTTTAAAAACTACTACCCCGAGGTGATCGTGGGCGAGGCCACACGGGGCAGAGCGTCGCCATTCAAGGTTAGAGGACACACTCTGCTCATCGCGAACATCTGAACACCGCCGTCTGACATTAATAGCACCCCGAACCACAATGGCGGACGCACCTCGACAACATCCGCCTGACTCGGCAGCAGAACCGCCAAGAGAGTGGCGGTGGCAGAAACAACGGCGCCAATGGGGTTAACCTCCTCGACGACGCGCCCTACAACGGGTTCCGCGTGCGGCACGATATCTCTGGACGCGGCCGTTCTGCCGCCGGAAAGGCTGCACGCCTTCCCACCGTACACACCATCCACGCTCAGGAAGAGTCTGTCACCCTCGAGGAGATTGACAGCGCGGCAGGCCTCGTGCAGCACTTCGAGACCATTGAGCTGCCGAGCCAGCTAGTTGCCGTGCTCGCCGATCCGCTCCTGCAGAAACTGCTGCTGCTGCGGCCCGCCGACGAGTCATTCAAGCGCGTGGATCTCTGGCTGGAGGCGTGCGTAGCGAGCACCGCTAGCGGTGACAACAGCAGAGACGAGCTGATGGATCTGCTGGAGGTGGTGCACGACTATATCACTAGCACCAAGACTTTCCCGCCTGTCTTCCACCGGTTCTTTGGCGAGATCCTTGCCCACTGGAACGGCAGGGACAAGAAGAGTTTGATCCTCGAGTCCCTTGCGTTTGTCCCAGTTGCAAGCTTTTCAGGTACGTCTTCTCGCCCATTCTTATCTTCGGTTCCTTCCTAACGTTCCACAGAAACATACAAGACGACATACGAGTTGCTTGAAGCACGGCTTCTCAACAACGAAGCGTCCTCGCAGCTGGACCTGCTGTCGTTCTACACCCTTGTTGTGCAGCAGTGGGCAATCACGATGATGGCGGGAACGGACAGCGACGCCGGCGCTAGGGCCGCCGTGTCGCTCAAATCCCTCGTCGAGCACGTCAACGGCCTCGTGCTCGCCTTGATCCAGAATTCGGTCGGCTCGTTACCCTCGGCCCCGAACAATGGCAGCGTCTCGACGCTCGCCCTGCTGGCCGTCCTCGACTTTTACGAGGAGGTCGCTGCCGTGCTGGCCCTGCGCCGCGACGACGTGCTCGCCTCCGTGCAAGAGCTGATCCCGCCACCTGCTGCTGTTTATACGCTGCACTTCCACCAGTCGGCCGCCGTCGTCTCGCGCCTCTACGCCGTGCTGGCCAACTACAAGCGGGGGCTGGAGGCGGCCATGTCGCGGCGGCCCGGTCGTAGTGCGGCCGCGGCCCTCGCCATGGCCAACAACAGCAACCAAAACAACCAGCCCCTGTCCATGCCGCTGACCGACCACGAGCGCGCGCGCGTCAACCTGTTCAACGGCTACCTGATGGACGTCTGCAACTGCTTGTGGCGGTCGCGTGCGTTCTCGTCGACGGACACTAACGCACTGGGCTGCCGCGTCGACGGTGCCGTCGTAGGCCGCCTGGCGGGCTACGTGCAGAGCCTGCTGGACCGCGACTTGCCCCTGGCGGCGGCCTTTAGTTTGTCGCACTCGCCGACGCTTTGCCTGCAAGCGATCTCCTATCTTCGGCAGCTCGAAGAAGAGGCCTTGGAGGCCGCGTCGAACGCAGGGAGTACGAGCGGCGACGGCGGGAGCAATTCACTCCCACTTCAACGCCGGCACGCGGGCCCTGTGACGCAGGCCGCGCTTCTGCGGCTGTCGAACTCAGGCGGCCTACGCATCACATGGCAGGCGTACCGGTCGGGCCTGCTTGTACATCTCGAGAAGCAGGGTCTCGGCGGCATTGCCTCGCTGATGTACAACACGATGAAGAACCTGATGACTGCACGAGCGAGTTCGGGGGGATGAAAAGAAGAAAGAGTAAAGGATGAAAAAGAAAAAGAAAAGAATAAGAAAAATGCATAGAGGCCAAGAGCGGATTTTAGAGATTGCTGGCGGGATTTCATCGTGGCCGTTAGGCGGCGTTCTCTCGGCGTTGTGTGACTGCTTACAGCGCGCCCTGCAGCGCCCATGCAAAGAAATGGTCTCATACAACCCCACTATGAGCAACAAAAGTGATTCCCGGAATCACTTTTGTTGCCCCAGATCGCCAACACTTTGCACGTCTCGCTTTCTCAACATCAACCTCGACTTTTCATCTTTTTTTTCATTTCTTTCTTCACTTCCTCGCTTTTTCACCAAAGACAAAACGCACCGAAAACACAACACCACACAACATGGCAGATACGCAGCCGGCGCAGCCGGCAGATGGTGCCACCACTGCCACGGAAACACCTGTCATCCAGACCAACGGCTTGACCTACTCGTTCCCCGACTACAGCACGGGCATCTCCGACATTACGCTCGACCTTCCCGCCGGTAGCCGCACGCTCCTCATCGGCGCCAATGGCGCCGGCAAGACTACGCTGCTGCGCCTGCTCGCGGGCAAGCGCCTCGCGCCGAAAGAGAGCATCCGCATCAATGGCGTCGACCCCTTCTCGCGCGGCCTCGAGGGCGTGACCTACCTCGGCCTCGAGTGGGTGCTGAACCCCGTGGTGCGCCGCGACATTGGCGTCGACGAGCTGCTCGCGTCTGTCGGCGGCGACGCCTACCCCGCGCGCCGCGACGAGCTCGTGAGTGTGCTGGACATTGACACCTCGTGGCGCATGCACGCCGTCAGCGATGGCGAGCGCCGCCGCGTACAGCTGGCCATGGGCCTCGTGCGGCCCTGGCGCGTCTTGTTGTTGGATGAGATCACCGTGGATTTGGACGTCTGGACGCGCGCCCAGTTTTTGGGGTGGTTGCGCCAGGAGTGCGAGCGGCACCCGGACCGGGCCGCGGGCCTGCCGCCGCCCACGATTGTCTATGCGACGCACATTTTGGACCACTTGGCCGGCTGGCCGACACACCTCGTGCACATGCACCTGGGCACGGTGCGGGAGTGGGGCCCCGCGTCGCGGTTCCTGGACGACCCGACGTACTACCAGCAGCGGCTCGCCAAGCAGCGGCAGGCGGAGGCCAATGAGATCGACGGCCGCCACACGGGCAAGAACAGCCCTGCGCTCAGCATGTTGGGCGCGACGGGCAACTCGCGGCTGGGCGACCTGGTGCTAGCGTGGCTGCAGGACGACCTGCGCGACCGTGGTCCGCGGAGCCAGAACAAGCGCGGACCCGAGGGCCTGTCGTACCTGGTGCAGGGCATTGGCGGGTACGGCCTGGAGGTGTGGTCCAAGGACGACGGCGTTCCGAAGAAGGGTTGACGGACATGGTAGAGGTGTCGTTTCGGTTTCTCTATTTGGCATCGTTTGCGCTTTCTGATATTTTGACTTTTTTTTTATTCCATTTCTGGCGGAGTCTCTCACGATTGGTCGTTCAATGTATTTCAACAGATACCCTGGGGAACTGGACACGGATGCATGCTTTGGTAACATATTCATAAACTAGATAAAAAAAATAAAAAGGCTTCAACGCTTGTAAAAAAAAAAAAAAAAAACCCACACATTGCACATCATTATGAGACGACACCCCTCAACGACCACCCCCTACTCAATGTTCTTGGAGATGCCCGGATGTACGCCCTCGAGAATGCCCAGCAGCTCCGTCCATACGCGGCGCTGCGCTTTGGCTCCCGCCTCGGACGTCACGTACGTGCTCACGGGCCACACCTCCGTCGTGTCCAGGTACTGCCCGTGCGTCTCGGGCCCGGCCGCGGCTGCCGACACCAGCGTGCGCGCACCCATCTCGGCCGTCCGGCCGACGGTGTACAGCACACCGTGCACTAGGTGGCGGATGCCAAAGGGCAGCGAGCGGAATAGCTGGGTGCGGCAGAGGCCCGGGTTCAGCGTGTTGACCGTGACCGGAATGTGGTTGTTGTCGTCGAGGACGCGGGCCATCTCGCGGACGACCAGAATCTCAAGCAGCTTGGACACGTTGTAGCGGTCGTGGGTCATGGAGGCCGGGTCCTGCAGGGCGGTAAAGATGGACGGCTGGTGCTGCTCGACGAAGCGCGCAAAGAAATGCGCGTCGGACGAGACAACACTCAAATTGGGGCGGATGTTGTGCTGGGCAGCGGTGCGGCGCAGCAGCGGCAGCAGCAGCAGGGCCATGTAAAACGTCGACAGGACGTTGACCGTAATGGAACTCTCGTGGCCCTCAAGCGGCGTGTAGTCGCCGGCGGCCACACCGGCGTTCTCGACGACGGCGTCGAGGCGGTCCAGCTCGGCGGCGGCGCGCTTGCCAAAGGCGGCGACGCTGGCAAATGAGCCGAGGTCGACGTCCCAGGCCTCGAGCGCACAGGCGGCAGCCTGCTCGGGCGAGAGGGACTGCTTGACATCGGCGACGGCGGTCTCGGCCTTTTCGACGGAGCGGCAGGCGACAATCACGCGGGCGGCTCCGAGGCGCGCAAAGTGGCGCACGGCTTCGATGCCAAGGCCGACATTGGCGCCGGTAACTATGATGGTCTGGCCGGCAAAGTGGCCTGGCGCAGGTAGGGGCACGGTCTGCCACTGGGCCCAGAAGAGGTGCGTGACATACCTGGGGCTGTTGGGTGGAAGGGGCAGTTAGTAAGTGAGGCTATCACGTGAAACAGCAATGACGTTGAGGACGAAGGAGCGAGGGATGGGGAGGGAACAACTCACGCAGCAAATGCATGCAGGTAGTTGGTCTCTGTAAAGACAGAGAGCGGATGTTGGCGACGGTTCGCCATTGTGAATATGGCGCTAGTGACAATGACAAGAGAAGAAGGGCCGATGCGAGTGAATGTGCGTATTCTCTTCAATGGCGACAAGGGGGGATGTGGTGAGGCCAATGTTGAATGTGCGAATGCGCAAAAGGGTGCGAAAGCTCAAGCTGAAAAGAGTGGGGCCACAGCTACGGTGCGATTTTTGGTGGTTTGGGGGGGGGGGGGGGTGCCAGCTGGCATCTGATAACGGCTTTGGCGGACTGGGAAGCTTCAATGTACAAGTGAAACCTTTCAACAGTGAAACCACTTAAAAACTTCAATCTCCACAGAGCCTTGTCAAAACGAAGCTGCAAGTTGAACGCAGTTCGGTGAACAGTCGCGACTGGTGAACCAGCTCGTGCTGTTATCGTCCAACTGCCGGAGGTCTATGGAGTACACCTCCCGTGGAATGGCGTTGTCCTGTGTAGCAACGGCAATTGTATCGCTTCACGAAGTAGGCAGCTGAGAACAACGGCGGTCTTTTGATGTGGTTGCACCCCTGCAAGTTTTCGAAGCACCTGTCTGTTTCCTGTATTCCTTGCGTACCACCAATCACCTCTGTAGCCGCTTTGCGAGAAACTGCATGATGGGCAGCATCTCGGCACGGTTGCGTGGCATGCCGTTGTCGTCGTCGTTGGGCCGTCGCCAGGCTGCCGTCTCGACAGACGCAAAGCGCCGTCGCAGCATCCCCTGTGTCTCCTCGGACACGGCCTCGCCACCGGCTGCACCGCAGATTAACAAGGGCGTCGCAAGACGGGGTGCGGATGCTGGAGCACCGGTCGTGACGGCAGACGGCACAGCCGGGCCGATGGCCACAATGCCTTTAAAGTCGGACACTGTAGCCTTGTCTGTCGACGACTTTCCATCGGTAATGGCACGCGGTGTGGCCTCGGCTGTCTGGGCAGCCACACGCGCCGCTAGAGCCAAGGCAAACGTGCCGCCCTGGCCGAAGCCAAACAGCAGAATGTCGTCGTAGCGCCAGCCGCACTTGCGGATCAAGACGTCCTGGATCAGCCGGCCGTCGACGTGCTGCACGGCGTGGTCAAAGCCCGGGTCGTCGTCGAGCTGGCCGGTGCCGTCGAGCTGCAGGTCGTCGCCCCAGTGGAAGTGCTGGGGTCCTTGGCCAAAGGAGGCATCGTCGTCATCCTCAGCACCTGCCACCAAGCTCTGCGGCAGGACACTGGTCCCGCGCACGGCGATAGCGAGGACGCCAGGCAGATTGACGGCGCGCGCAAAGGCGGCAAAGGGCGACTCGGCATCGCCGAGGCCGTGGAAGAGAAGCAGGAAGGCGGTGGTGGACGCGGGCGGATCGGGGAAGTGCAGGGCCACAGTGAGGTCGGGCCCGAGGTCCTTGAAGTCGGCCTCGGTCGGAACGCGCGTCATGGTGGGTGGGAGGGGGAGAAAAAAACAGGTAAGAGACGTGAGAAATTGCAGCTTCACATAGAATGAGGTTTGAAGAGGTGAGGTGAGATGTGAGGAAAGAGTTACAGCTGCTTACTCGTTAGCGGGGCACAATCGGCAAGCGCAAGGCGCTCTGGAATGTGTAATTACGACATAGAAAGAGCTCTCATGCGCTATATTTGTAGGCTGATGCGCTACAGAAAATATCCTAAAGCGGATCGCAGATGGGAATAGTGAAATGGAGACAGAACACAGAATGACAAAAGAAAACGTAGTAAAACAAAACCCGCCTGCGCAAAACTCCTGTAAGTCCAACCACGCCGTCATATATCCCCCCCGCATCTTATCTACCGCATCTCTGCCAAATTGCGGCTGCGCACCCGTGACGGCCCTGCCGGCATCGGCACCCATGCGCCCTCCGCCGTCCAGATGCCTGCCCGCGTGTAGTCGTCCGTCTGGCTGCCCTCCATGTAGCCAAAGCGGAAGTACTCGTCGACGCCTGCCGCGGCCACATCGGCCGGCCGCTCCCACGTGAAGGTGGCCACGCCGTTGTTAGTGTCATCCGCCTCGACCAGGTCGTCAAAGTAGCCGCGGTACCGCTCGACGTCGTTGACCAACACGCTGATGCCGTCGTAGCGCGGGCCCGGCGGCGGCTGCCATGAGAAGGAGATGGAGCTCGAGTTGGCGGCGGCCATGAGGACACCTCCCAGAACAGCGTCCGATGCCAGCAAGTCTGTCGCCGCGTCCACGGCCGCCTCGATCGCCGTCGCCACCGTCGTGTTGGCCAGGCGGATCACCGGCTCGATCAGCGTCGGCAGCGGCGAGTTCAGCTGCGAGTCGTCCTGCAGCGCGGCCGCCGTCTGCAGCAGCGAGTCCCAGCCCCAGCGGGCGATGCCGTTGATAAACAGGCCCACCAGAATACCCTGGTAGAGCAGTGCCGGGCGGGTCTGCATGCTGGTGCCGGGGAGCAGCAGCAGCCCCACAATGTAGTGGTGGATGCGCAGGCGCAGACCCGGGAGCGCCGAGCACACGATGAGCCCCGAGATAAACAGAATGTACAGCTGCAGATAGCGCCGAAGGCGGCCCTCCCGGCGGAAGTACCAGATCTGCGACGCCGCAATCGACAGCAGCGAGCCGATGATGATGGCGAGCGCGGCCTTGGCGCCCGGCTGCTGTGCCAGGTCGTGGGGCGTGAGGCGCTGGATGGGGATGCCGTCAAACGTGTAGTTGTTGAGAGAGCCGACCCAGCAGCCGCCCAGCCACAGCACCGTCTTCTCGATCTGTGCCGTGAGACCCGTAAGTGTGCGACGCACGGCCATAACGTCAAAGATGACCCAGGCGACCAGCGCCGCCGGCAGGAACTTGCCGACAATGTTGGAGAGAAGGGCCGGGATCGACGCGTGCGGCGGCGGATCCGAGGCCAGGCCAACGTGCCAGAAAAGGCCGGTGAAGATGCTGAAAAAGAATGCCGCAGGGCTCGTCACGAACAGCGACAGAATCGTCGAGAACACCACCGACACGGCCAGCAATGGCCAGCGCGCGTCCTGCCTTCCGGGGCAGCCAACGCCCTGCTCAAACGTAAACGCCAGCGGGAAGTACGAGTCGAACTCAATGCTCTGGATGCCGTTGTTCTTGGACGCTGCAAAATGTGTCTGGCGGCCCACAAGACGCACGACGCCGCAGCCGCCGGCCGCGTTGTTGATGACGCCCGCGTGGATGGCGGCGCTGCAGATGAACGAATCGCCGCGGTAGATGTGGTCAGTGCCGTTGGCGCCCGAGTTGGGGCCGCCCACCACGAGCGTCTTGTACACCACCTCCTTGTCGCCGACCGCCCGCGGGTTCAGCACCTGGTAACCGGCACAGGTCGCCGGGCACCGAAACGCGAACCCGCTGCCATTAAACGGCCGGCACCCGCTGCCGTCCAGCCCGCACATGTTGCCGGGCACCCAGTATGTGTTTCCGCAGCCAATGTCCCCGGGGATGCCCCAGTCGGCCATCTCGCCCGCCACAATGCCTCCGCGCATCACCAGCGCAAACGTCAGCAGCCAAATGGCGAGCCAGCCGGCCAGCAGACCGCGGCGCCACCGGACACGGCTCTTGAGCGGGTCGTCCTTGGAGCCCGGTAGCCGGTCCAGCAACCAATCAAGCAGCTGCAGGGGCGCATTCTGCACGACCGGCAGCACGGGCTCAATGACAAACGGTTGCGCATCCTCCGGCCCGCGGGACCAATGGGCGGCCGCCTTGCCGAAGCGACGCACCGGGTAGGGCACCCAGCGGAACCGCCGCCAGGAGCCCTCGTCCTGCATGAAGCGTGGTGTCGGAGGTGCGTCGTCGCTATCGTCTTCTTCGAGTTCGGAAAGGTTGCCGTCGAGGCGTTCGTCAGGGCGGTCGAAACCGCTTTCGGCCGCAATCGTGTCGGAGGACGAAGAGCCTTCAGATCGAGCGGCGCGCAGGATGTGGCCGTCGGAGTCGAGGAGACCCTCGTTGATGTCGTTGCCGTCGCCCATGATGTCGTGCCAAGGGGCGATCGAGCGGGATAAGCGAGCGTACTTGAATGTATGTGTATGCACCAACGCGCGTTCGAAACAGGTGATAAAAGAGCGAGGCGCTTAGGCGGAAAAGGCGGGAATGCGGCACAAGGCGCTGGATAATATCAAAGCGCTGGAGTGCAATGAGCCGCCTGTTGGGAACGCGGGTCGAAGAGGAGAGGAAGAGAGGAGAAAAGCGAGGGCGATGGAGAGGAGATACGATGTGAAATGAAGGAAGGAGGAAAATCAAAGAAAAAGTCAAGCGCAGTGAAGGGAGGAAGGAGCGAGCGAGGTCGGGAAATACGGAATACGGCAGTTCGAATGGATGGAATCGTCGAAACAGCGCCAAAACAAGGCTGTTTTTTTGGGCTGGTCCCCGCTAGCGTCTCGAAACCCCCCGGGCCTTCTGCGGATGCTGCGGACAGCGAGGATGACTGGAGCGAATCCGGTCGACTAGCTCTTACCCGTGCAAAGAAAAAAGTGTTTGGGAGGACCCACTTTATTGGCCGCTCTTTCGCTCCTTCCCTTCCCTGGGCCTTTGCCTGCCCCACTCCGTGGCGTGGCAGTTGGTCTTCGGTGATCCCAGGTTACTCAGGGCGCGCGCTGCTGCTCGGCCGGAATAAGCGAATTCGCCTCTGATCAGACAGTGTCTTGGAGGTGCATCGCATCGTCAGTTGCGACTTTGCGAAGTGTGCATAGGTTAACATCGTATGTCGTCCCCTGTCCCCTAGTCCCCGCTTGCCCGTTGGGTGACGACGTGCGCTGTGGGCCGGAGTAGGCAACTGCCATGCACACTTGGCCAGGAACCAGCCAATCCGGTGCCTGCACTTCGGCCCCACCACCTCCTCAGGTCCAACGTGACTGCCAATTCCTCGCACGGAGAGCTCGTCCAACTGGCAACTGCTAAACTTGACGCCTTCCGTTTCGAGCTTCCCCTCCATTGCCCGATGTAAACCGCCCGCCATTGCACCTTCCTGTCCTGTGCCGTGTCAGATGAACCTCCTTCCCCGCCTCCGTTGCGTCCACCACGCTGCCCAGCTCTCCGCCCCGCGCCGTTTCCTCTGTAGCAGTAACAGCCGTAGCATTTCTTCTGCCTCCTCCTCTTCTCTTCGTCTCTGCTCGCGCTTCACCCTCGTCTCATCCTCGCGCAAGCACGTCCGTCCTCAGCCCCCCCGCCATCACCACCTTCTCGCAGCACGTACGTTCAGCGCATCTGCCACCATGGCCTTGACCGCCCAGGAGCTCAGCCAGTACCTGGCTGACGCACCACCGAGTGTCGTTCGGCTGGAGATCGCCAAGCACTTTGACGCTCTGTCCGACAGCCAGAAGCGCTATGCCCACTACATCAGCAGGTATGTTGTCGACTTGTTGTCGACTTACACTGTCCGCCACTTGCCGTGCCACGTGCGCTGACCAGGCCTCTCTTTGGCTGCGCCCAGAGCCTCGTTTGCCGGCAACCGCATTGTGCTCCGCCAGGTCTCCCCTGAGGCCGAGTCCATCTTCGATTTTATTCTAGCGCTCAACACGGCCGCTGCCGGCGACTGGAAGGCCCTCGCTGCCAAGGCCGGCGTGGAGGAGGCCCACCTGACGGCGTTTTTGCAGTACGCCGCGCAGTTCCTGGGCAACAGCGGCAACTACAAGAGCTTTGGCGACTCCAAGTTCATCCCGCGCGCCCCCGCGTCCGCTTTTTCCGCCCTAGCCAGCACGTCGCCCGACGCCGAGAAGCACTACAAGGCCACCCATGGCGCCATCTTTTCGTCGGACGACGTCGGCCTGCTGCACCTCGGTTACACCGACGACGGCCACCTGACCACGTACTACCCCGACTCGCCCGACATCACCAAGGACGAGATTGCCGCCGTGGCCAAGTGGATGGAGAAGAAGGGTCTGCTGCCGGAGAACACACGTCTGCGCAAGCAAAAAGGCAGCAAGGTGTTTGAGCTGCTCATTGCGTCGGGCCAGACCTCCCCACCCGTCAGCGGCCGCGATGTCGGCAGCACAGAGGCTGAGTTCTCGCTAGACGAGAGCGAGTCGGCCGCTCTTAAGGGCGCCACGATCCGCCTTGTGTACGGCGACTATGCCACCGAGATGGCCGAAATCGCCAAGAACATTGCACAGGCCGCCGTCCACGCCGACAACGAGACCGAGGCGAAGATGCACGAGGCGTACGCAAGATCGTTTTCGGAAGGCTCCCTGCTCGCGTTCAAGGACAGCCAGCGCTACTGGATCCGCGACAAGGGCCCCATGGTCGAGACCAACATTGGCTTCATCGAGACGTACCGTGACCCTGCCGGTACGCGCGGCGAGTGGGAGGGCTTTGTGGCCATGGTAAACCTGGAGCGGACGCGTGCTTTCGGCGCGCTAGTTGACGCAGCCCCGAAGCTGATCCCGCTGCTGCCCTGGAGCGCCGATTTCGAAAAGGACAAGTTCCTGTCGCCCGATTTCACGTCTCTCGAGGTCCTGACGTTTGCTGGCTCCGGCATCCCGGCCGGCATCAACATCCCCAACTACGACGACATTCGCCAAACAGAGGGCTTCAAGAACGTGTCGCTCGGCAACGTTCTGAGCGCCAAAGCGCCCAACGAGAAGATCCCCTTTATTCGTGAGGAGGACCTCGAGCTGTACCAAAAGTACCGCGACGGCGCCTTTGAGGTCCAGGTCGGCCTGCACGAGCTGACGGGCCACGGATGCGGCAAGCTACTGCAGGAAACGAGCGCCGGTGTCTACAACTTTGACCACAGCAACCCTCCAGTCAGCCCGCTAACCAGCAAGCCGGTGACGACCTGGTACAAGCCGGGCCAGACGTGGGGCTCCGTGTTTGGCGGCCTAGCGGGCGCCTATGAGGAGTGCCGTGCCGAGCTGGTGGCCATGTACTTGAGCTGCGAGTTTCCGGTGCTCAAGATCTTTGGCTTCGGCGACGGATCCAACGACATTGACGGCGAGGCGGGTGACGTCCTGTACGCCTCGTACCTCAGCATGGCCCGTGCCGGCCTGACGTCTGTGGAGTTCTGGGACCCCAAGGGACAGAAATGGGGCCAGCCGCATTGTCAGGCGCGGTTCTCTATTCTCAAGGTGCGTCCACTGGCCTTTAAAACGATACAATCGTGTCGTTTACCTTTACTGACAACACGATGTAGTGCTTCCTCGAGGCTGGCGACGACTTTTGCAAGCTGGAGTACAAGAACGATGACTTGTCCGACCTGACCATCAAGCTCGACCGCTCCAAGATTCTGACTACAGGCCGCAAGGGTAGGCCCCCCTTCCTCTTTATCCTTTCTCCTTTCTGACCGTACGCTAACCTTCCAGCCGTCGGTGACTACCTCCAGAAGCTGCACATATACAAGGCGACCGCCGACGTCACCAACGGCGTCGCCTTCTTCGCCGACAAGATGTCGCACGTCGGCCTCGAGTACTGGGGCACAAAGGTGCGCGACGTGGTGCTCAAGAACAAGCAGCCGCGCAAGGTCTTTGTGCAGGCCAACACCTATTTGGACGAGGCCACGGGCAAAGTCACGCTCAAGGAGTACGACGCAACGCCCGAGGGTCTGATCCAGAGCTTTGCCGACCGCGAGTGACTACCAGTAGGAAAGTCGGCACGTTATGGCTGGTCGAGCAAAAGCAAAATGTAAGACGAAACACGTGTAAAAGGAATATTGAGCAACTCATGCCTTATCCATATCTCGCCCTCACTTTTCATCTCACATCTCGTCACAAAAACACAGTAAATTTAATTTTGTAGATTTTTATTTTGTTTTTGGTTATTCCCAGTTTCCTTGTTTGCGTTTCTGTGTGCGAGGACGTCGGGGAGAAAAAAATGAACAAAAAAAGGGGGGAAACGAGGCCACACACACATTTGGTGATAAAACGCAGAACAAGGGAAAACAAACAAGAGACAAACAAAAAAGAAAGTCAAAGAGCAAAAAATGAACACCCGATTCGCCGTCGGATCGCAAACCATGGAACCGCAGAGCAAGTTGAATGAGTAAATTTTGTTTTGTTTTTTCTTGTTTCTCGGTTTTGTTTTGTTTCCCTTTTTTCTTATTTGTCCCTTTCACTCCTTTTCCCTTTCTCTGAAAAAGGGGGAAAACAAGACGTTGTGAAAAAAATAGTATTTCCTTTTCCTCCCCTTCAGATTTTTTTCCCATGCCCCAAATGAAGACAAAGAGACGCGCCGATGCTCCCTCCAACCACATCCCATTCTTTTTTTGCTCTCTACCCCTCTCTCCAATCACCTCACCTCGCCACATGGTTTCCCTCGATTCATTTTGCCAGTCATCCACGACAGCATGATCGTTTCTCCTTGGGTGTCGGAAAACGAAAAGGTCGGTTGGCAGAAGCTTGAAACGAGGGGTGGGAGGGCCATTGGTGATGATGTGCAAAGCGTTGAAAAAAAGAAAGAAAAAAACATAAACATAAAAAAACAGAGCCGCGATAAAAATGAGATGCGAGAAACGGAGAGAACGAGACAAAAAAATAAAGACAACGCTCGGTCTCTCTCCTTTTTTGTCGGGAAGCGTACGTCGAAGTGAAAACGGTTGTACTCCGTATGTGTGGGTGGAATTTTTATTTTCAATCGATCATATTATCCGTAGTAAAACAAGAGAAAGGTGTATTGTTGTGCTTTTTATTTTTGTCCGACAATCATCCGTCTACCACTTCATCTCGTGGGGCTTGTCGCCCTTGCGCAGGCTGAAGGATGTTGCCAGGTAGCTGCCGAGGAGCTCGACCTTCTTGATGTTGGCAAGCAGGGCCTTGTCGATGGCCTTCTGGTCCGCTACGCGGGTCGTCGCAATCTCCTTCTTCTGGAGGGGGGTTAGTGGTGATCCGGTAGTGCAATGTATTACACAATGCTTGGAAGTGTAGTCACGTACCTGGGGCTTCTCGCCCTGCTGGAAGAAAGCCTCCTCGCCGGCCTTCTGCTTAGCCTTGTCGGCGGTGAAGTAGTTGGGTGCCGCAATCTCCTCAATCTTCTTGCTGTCGACGCCAGCCAGGTCGACCTTCTCTGATGTCGCAATGACGTACTTGGCGTTGACTCTCCGCAGGGGAACGCCGTTGATCTTGAAGGGGCCGGTGACCAGAAGAACACCCTGGTCGAGGTTCTTCAGGAGCACCACGCGCTTGCCGCGGAAACGGCCGGCAACGAGGATCAGGATGGTGCCGGGAACCAGGGACTTGCGGGGGTTCCAGGGGCGGAGGGCCTTGCGGACCTGTGTGTCGCGAATTCGTCAGCAAACGGTTCCTCCAGATGTCTCCTCCGAGGCGGGCTGCCACCCAATGCGGTCTCTCTCCATTCCTTCCACAATCTCGTCCCGCCGACATCCTCTTTGACAAAAGATGCGAAGATGCCGGCCATTCAAGATGCTCTTCCGATCCCGACCTCCTCATCATCCAATTCATTCCTCCATCGCCAGCTTCGGTTGCTCGGCTTCCTCCTCTTGCTCGCCGCTCATCCGGCGCAGTCCCGCCTCGCTCGTCCTTCCCGTCTTCTCCGTGAACGCACCTTCTTCGGCTGTGCGTCGTCCTCAGCCGGGTACCACTTCTGGGCCCGCTGGGTGTGGTGAGGCACAGTCCGCGAGGACTTGCCGAACTTCTTCGTCGCGGGGGCGGTGGGCGACATGGTGTCGATTGTAAGGAGTGGTAAACGACGAAAAAGGTTCCTTCGTTGCTGTCCCGGGTCGCGATGTGTGCGGCGATGATACTGGGGTGTTGAGTGTAGATGTGCGGGTTGGCCTAAGAAGCAAGAGGAGGTTTTAAGAAAAAACCACACAACCGAAAGCCAGTAGGGAAAGTAGGGCGAAAAAAAATTGGTTAGCCAGCCCACCAAGAACGCAAACCCTATCAGCACAGGATTCTCCGATTTTATTTTTGTGTGCGGCGTTAATAATTTCAGAGGGAGAGTGGGGCCGCCCATGGAAAAAACTGGAAGGGAAAGGCAAAAGAAGGGAAAAATGATCGGCCAATCAGGCCTCGCACAGTGCCCCACCAGTCGGCCAGTCCTAAAACGGATAGCGTCTGCACGTGATGGACTCTCGCCAGAGTCACATGTGTAGTCACATGGTGCATTCTTTGACCTCACTGGTCTTCTCTAGCCGCCACCTGCCGCCACCTGGCAGGTCAGGTACCTAGGGGCGCTGCAGACGTCACGACATTGGCGCCTGTGGCCAACGCCCGCCTGCCCAAACAGAAGCTCCGAAAGCTCCAACGGCTGGTTGCTCCGTCCCCCCTCATCATCACCAACAAACACACGACAACATCACCTTATCCGTTTCCCGCCCACAACACGTGCTTTCGGCTGTGCTCACATCTGAATTGACCCCCACAGCCCATCATCACCATCTTTATTGTCGAGACATAGCATCCCACAGCTCGTCGCGGCCATGTCAATAATCCCAGCCATCACGTTCAAGGCTGGCCTCTGTGAGGTGGACGTACGTCGACCGGCCGATGCACAATCTACCCATCTTGTTTTCCATTGGGTGGCGCCACTAACATGTTGCTTCTTTTCTCCTACACCAGACATCAAGCCGGCCCCACAAGGTAAAGGCTCAGCCCGAGCCGGGCTACATCTTCCTGTACGCCGAAGATGGTAAGTTGCGAATCGTCGATGGATCAGCGAAGCTCAATTGCTTTGCCACAGCTCTGTTGGTACCGGCCCGTATCGACACATGACTAACGCCTTCTCCCCAGAGCTCATGCACTTCTGCTGGCGGCCGCGGGAGGTGCTGATGGACGACGCACCACTCAACCTCGTCATGGTCCCCGGTGACGGCCGCTTTATCCCGTATGAAGGCACGGGCGACCACGCCTCGTCCAAGACCAACGGCCGCATCTTTGTCCTCAAGTTCGAATCGTCCTCCCAGCGCCATCTCTTCTGGCTGCAGTCCAAACCCCAGAGCCCCAGCGGCGACCCGGCCTGGCTCAGCCCACGCGACCGCAAGATCGGCAACCTGGTCGACCAGCTGCTGCAGGGCGACGAGCCCGACGTTGACGCGGAGCTGGCCGAGGTGCGCGGCGGCAGCAACAACGACCGGCGAGGCGGCGGCAACAGCGGCGACGCCGATGACGGCGACGACGACGAGACCATGGAGGACGCCGAAGGTCACCACGGCGGCGGTGGCCCCGGCGGTGCCGGTTCCGGAGCAACGGGCGGCGACGTCCGCGATGAAGGGGAAGACGCCCGCGAAGGCGGTGCAGACGGGGCAAGAGCGTAGGTGTTCAGTCTCCCTTTCCGAACGCGTTGTGTGAACGAGACGAGACGAGAGACAGCCGAGAGCATCGACCGAGCACGGCGCACGAAGAAGGGCACGGTGAAGCAGACTTGCGCAAAGTATCATCGAGTTACAAAGAGGCAGTGAAAAGGTCGGCCGAACCAAGCAGCATTACGACCAGAATGCATATCTATCCCCTTCCTGCTTTCTGCACCTACACGACTGTTCGACAGTCCGACGATCATCTGCCCAGCGGAGCCTCGACTCACCCTCTTAGGGCACTTGTTTCAAGCGTTGTTTTTTTACCTGCATTCTTTTACTTGTCAGTTATTAACCATAGAGCGTTTGCTAAACCAAAAGAAAAAAGTTTACAATAACAGACAAGGACGCTGGTTGACGTGGAAATGGGCTTTGTTTTTAATAGACTGGTGTTTTGCTTTCTCTTTCGTGCTGTCTCTCGCTTCTGCATTCTCGTCGCTCTCTCGCACAGCTCTCTTTTAACCCTAGGAAAGATTATCTACTGACTCGCTATCTTGCAGAGTTTCATCATCCGCACCAGACGCAGCCACAGTCGTCCGCAATCTACTGGCATCGCTGGGCCAACAAGGCAACCTCACAGGCGGTGCTGGCGCGGGCCAGGCACGCGACAAGGCCTACCCCCTGCTCAACGACCTCCTCGAGACAAAAGTCACCATCCCCATGGTCCGCAACGCTAGCGAGGAGTACATTGACGGCCTCCTTAACTACTTGCCGCCCACCGTGTTGATCCTTAGCCAGCAGGAGGCCAGCGAGGACGGCGGCGACCTGGTCGAGCCCACCGCCGAGGCCGCCGCCGCCGCCAAGGCTGCCATGTCCATGGCCGAGAAAAAAAGCCTGCTCGAAAAGGTGTTGCGTAGCCCGCAGTTCTCGCAGAGCCTGGCCAGCCTCTCCATGGCCATCCGCGACGGCGGCCTGCCCAGCATCGCCGACGCGCTCGCCATCCCTGTGAAGAACCAGGGCTTTTTGACAGGCGGCGCCATGCCCATGGGCGGCGGCGAGGCCGTCGAGGCGTTTGTCGAGGGCGTCAAGACGGCGGTGCAGGAGAAGCTGGAGAAGCAGAAGCAGTAGGGCGAGGTACAGGGCGGTGAGGCCACAGAAGCGGTTGGTGGTGACTGTAGACTACATGTATGGCACGCACGTGTTTCTTAAATGCATATTTGAGTATAAATATGAAAGCGAATCAAAAGTAATGAGGAGGTCAGTGCCTACATGGTATCTTTGTCGTGAGGTGTCGTTCTCATATTGCACAGTGCATAACAGTATGTATTAAAATTAACACTGTACTACACTGTACGACGTACAATCCAGCCAATAGAAACGCTAGCTGGGGCCACTTTGGAGCTACCCTGGTTCTGCCTGCTGTTGCATTTCTTGTTTTTGTTGATTCTCATACTCACTTCACTTCGCAAACACGACCACTTTAACGGTTCAGCGTCTCTCGGTTCTTCTTTCCTTCTTTTCATAGCTACGCCAAAAAATCTGAACAACCCTCGCCTCTCTGAAACCAGTCACTGCCATGACCGACCGCGAGGTGGCCCAGATCTGGACATTTCCGACGGATATATCACAGTTTGACGACGATGAGCGCATCTCGTACTCGCGGCTCGACCGCAAGTACATTGCCGTGCAGGACGACGGCACGGAGTTTGAGTTTGACCAGTCACTAAAGCGCTGGATACCGCTCGCCGAAAACGACGACGAGGGCGACGACAACGCGCCCAACGACCCGGCCGCCTATGCCGCGGCGCAACAACGGGCAGGCAATCTCTCAGAGAGCAGGAAGCGGAAGCCGGACCACTCATATTACAATAGCGAGGTAAGCTGCACCCGTTGTTGCCGCTGCCGCTGCCTGTGTGAAGCTGTCTCTGCACCGCCACGGCCCTCTTCATCCTCCTTCGTCTTCACCTAAAATACCAAAGAACAAGGCCGAGATTCATGTCTCGGGCGAAAAACTGACCACTTTTGCTCCCTCTTCCTTCCTGGCTTTTGCCATGATTTTTTTGGCATTTTGTTCTTTTTTCTCTCTAGCCACAAGACCCAAGTCAGAATCAAACCCAAAATGGCAGACAAGGAGAGGCCAACAACGGCAACTCCGCCGCTGGCAACAGCAACAAACGTGCCAAGGCCCAAGCCGGCCCGCGCCAGCCGAAACAAAACACCGCCGTCTACGTCACCGGCCTGCCCGCCGACGCCACGGCCGAAGAGGTGGCCGAGCTGTTTTCGCGCAAGTGCGGTGTGATCGCCGAGGAGATCGACTCGGGCCGGCCGCGCATTAAGATGTACACAAACAGCGACGGCTCTTTCAAGGGTGACGCGCTCATCGTGTTCTTCAAGCCGCAGAGCGTCGAAATGGCCATTATGCTGCTAGACGACACCGATTTCCGCTTTGCGCCCACGCCCGGAAGTGCGGCAGCGGGACGGATGCACGTGCAGGCGGCCGACTCGAGCTACAAGAAGACCAACTACCAGCAGAGCGAGTCCAGCACACCCGCTGAGGGCGGCACGCCTGGTGCTACTGTAGCGGAAGGCGGTGGGCAGCCGGGGCCGTCCGCGTCGGCATCTACATCGAGCGCAACGCCACCAGCAGGACCCTCCAGCGGTGGCAATGGACGTGGCGGCAAGACCGCCAACCAGGACAAGAAAAAGATTATCAAAAAGACACAGAAGCTGGACGCCAAGCTTGCCGACTGGAGCAGCGACGAGGACGAGCGGTTTGCGGGCATGACCGGTGGCAACAGTAGTGGCCGCAACTCCAAATGGGACAAGGTCGTCGTCCTCAAGCACATGTTTACCCTCGCCGAGCTCGACGAGGATCCGGCCGCGCTGCTGGACATCAAGGAGGACATCCGCGAGGAGTGCAGCAAGCTGGGCGACGTGACCAATGTCGTGCTCTTTGACGAGGAGACGGCAGGCGTCGTGAGCGTCAAGTTCAAGACGGCCGAAGCGGCGACGGCGTGCGTGCGGCTGATGGGCGGGCGGGCGTTTGACGGGCGGATTGTGGAGGCGACGCTGGCCACGGGGCGGGAAAAGTACCGCAAGTCGAAAAAGGGCGACGACGAGGAGGGCGGCAAGGGAAGCAGCGACGAGGAGGACGATTAGCCGTGATCGTGTGTGTCGACAAGAGGAATTCCTCGTCCACTTGGCTTCCCTTTATTTGTGTATTGGCTCTCTAGGCTGTTGTCCATTGGAAACCACCATTGCGTATCCGGCTCGTATTTAATAAAGTGCAGTAATAAAATACAGGTGCAATTTTGTGATCACTCTGGTAAACTTGATCTTTGGAAGAAAATATTGAATAAAATAGTGCCCTTTTTGTTTAATGTTTTGTTAAATAATTTTATTTATTTTGTCATCAACTCCCATCGTTTTTGTATCTCAATTTCAATACATAATACCAATCCGAGGGCCGTCCATCCTCCAACTATCAAGACACCATTCACCCTTTCCGTTGTCATCATAACGTCAAAGTGGTATATCGTAACAAAAGAAAAGCAGGAGCAAAGAACAGACTATAGCTTGCAGGAGTCCAAGAAAATGACTTAAGAAAATAAAAGCAAATAAAAGCGAGTGAAGACTCTGTGCTGCGTGGACCGGTGTATCAGTGCTCACGCCCGGCGGTGACATCTTCTATCAGTACCCCTTACGACAGCATGTCCGGCTCGGCCTCGGGCAGCTTCAGCTCGATCTTCTGTGCCATGGTGTACCAGATGGCCGCCTCAACGATGCGAGTAATAATAGCGAGGTCGCTCTCGTCTGGAAGGTTAGTGTGTGCCATGAATGATAATAAGAAAGGTAACGATGACTTACCCCTCGGCGCATAGATCATGACAAAGGTCGTCGGTAGCGGTGCCTTCACCCAGCCTGAAAAGGCCAGCGGGTGTCGCTGGCCCCAGCCCTTGTCCAGCACCTCCTTGATGTCGTCCGGGTGTAGGCTCATGTGCATGGACTTTTCCGAGTCGTGAATGTGGAAGATCTCGCCCTGGCCCCAGACGTTGATGGGGTGGCGCGCAAACAGACCGAAACCGTGCTTCTCGATGCACGACGTGGCGATGGACAGCGTGTCTGGGTGCTCGCGGGTAAGAATCTCGACAGCGGCGCGCAGCTGCGCGTAGCAGGTGTTAGACGCCTGCTGGTCGAGCTGGCGCTGCGGTGCGAGGCCGGCAACCTGCGGGCGGGGGCCCGGCCGGTACGGTAGCTCTTTTTGGTCTCCACTCCTCAAAATACCGCGGGATGGCGCCAGGTTGGGATCGGCCTCGGGCGGGCTGTGATAGACATCCCGCAGGGCAAACATGCGGAACCACAGCAGGCGTAGATAGCCGACAAAGGTGGGCGGCGTACCGCCGGGCCCCAGGAGCAAAAAGTTGAGGTAGTCGTTGCGGACGAGCAGGACGACGGGCACAGCGACGATAATGGCCTTGAGCATCGACAGCTGCATACAGTGCATGCCGGTCACGAGCATCAGGGAGCCGGCCAGCATGGCCCAGGCGTCGAGGGTGACGGAAAACGGGTTCTGGTGGATGACCATGTTGAGAGAGAGGTCGCCAGTCTTGGGGCCTGTGCTGTGTTTGGCAAGGGGGAGCGAAGAGAGCGAGGTCGAGGGTGAGGCCGAGGGTCTAGACGGGGTTCTGGAAGGGGGCAGAGACGGAGACGAAGCGGGCATCTGGAGAGAGTCGACATCGGTCGACGTCATGGTAAGAGTCGCCATTTTGACAGTTGAGACAGGAAGATGAAGTTGAGATATAAAGGAAGTGAGAACGGGCAAGAGAAAGAGAGGAAGATTGAGACCGGAGAGTAGGAGATTTATGGAGATCGGCCGAGAGGTGGATATGTAAGTAAGATGGGCAAGTAAACAGGACTGCGGATAAGAAAAACAACAAGGGCTGACGGTGAGAGACAGGAGACGAGAGAAAAGTCGATGCGCGACAGGCAGAAAGATGGCAGGGGTCGCTCGTCGAGAGATGCCTGTTTGGGACTTGCACGCAGACGAGGCGAGGCGGGTGGCAGTGGTGATAGGGGCGGTTCCAGGTGCGAATGCGAGAGATGGAGACGAGAAGGGGTTGTGAGACGTGTATGTAGGACGGTCCTCAAGATTCTATTAGGAATCAGGAAGAATGGCGGTTTTGTCGAGAGTCGAGAAATGCCAGAGATGAGGAGAAGCTCAGAGACAAGGTGCAATTGACGTAGGTGGACTAATACGAGAACAGCAAGAAGCAACGAAACAACGCTAAGGACTAGCAGGTGACTTGTTGGAGAGCGGGCGGAAGACAGAAAGTAGAAAGAGGAAATAGTGAGGAAAGAGCAAAGGGCAAAGTGGAATCATAAATTTTGAGGAAGTGAGAAAAGTGTGACATATAGATGAAGAAGGAGCAATCGGCACTAGGTGAGCAGACAGGAATTTGCGCAACGAGGTTACTCTTGGGAAGGGGCGATGGGGAAGAGGAGAGGGGAGGCTTCTTGCCCTTTTTAAATTTAAATCCCAACGTCGTCAATCATGCGGTGTGCTCTTGTTGCCACAGATCGGGCCGCCGTTTCTTCTTCTTGTCTTTTACTTTCACGTCTTCCCCCTCTTATGACATACGCCCAGTTTTCTCTGCTGATGCTGTGTGAGACTGTCCGCTGTTTCTTGGGCCTTGTTCCGTATACGGAGGGCCGGTTGTATGTTGTATGAGCGGCTGGACGGCGGCGATGGTACATGGGGGTCACCGCAGAGCGGTCCTAGGTGCGATATCGTGTGTGACTGGTGAGGACCTGTTGCGTTGTGTGGCACGAGGGCGTGCAGATGCAAGTATAGCGACAAGCGGGTCCGGCGTCAGGTGGTCGGTGTCGAGAGGTACAAGTACACCAGGGCAGGGGCAGCGCGTCGCGCAGACACAGCATCGACAGACACACAGACAAAGATGGACGACTGATTGGAGCGAGCGGTTTCTGGATCGACGATGGAAAGAGAGTGAAGTCAGTGAGACTGAAGCATCGAGACAGGGTTTCGATCAAAAGCAACGAGGACAACGAGGGACAAAGTAGGCACTGTTACTCGGGATGACTACATAATTGCTTGGCATGGAATCAAGACGGACCAAAGAGGGAAACACGAGCATCCAGGGTGCAGGCCGGGGTCTATCAAGGATGCTTGGGACTGGTCCTTTGTGTAAGATGCTTGTACGTCCGTACTTTGTAAACATCTAGGGCTGTAAGTTGCATGCCGGGAGCCGGGATAAAAGTCGGCAAAGGCCGCCAAGGCCGTCGAGGTTGAAATAAGGTCGTAATAAGGTTGTGGCACAGACGTCAGAAGTGCCAAAATGAGTCGATGTTGAGGGTGGTGAGGATGCACAAAGCCAGGATGTCAGGACGTCCTCGTATCAAAGCAACGAAACAAGAAACCAGGCCATGGAAGCAAGAATATCTGGACAAGATCAGCAGTCGATGGGATCAAAGTCCCCTCTTCACTACTGCGTACTGAATAGGTGCTTGTTCATGGTGGTCAGCAGGGCCTTATTTAGGGAAAGGACAGACGAGACAGATTCGAACCACAAACTACTGTACGAGTAATGTCGGCGCTGGACGCCGTTTTAGGACAAGGGGTTGCAAGTGCTGATAATCCCAGACATGGAGAACCTGGGCGACCTGGGCTGTGCTAAACGGAGTTTTTGATCGGGGGTTGATCGCGCCAAAATATCCCCGGCGCGGAGGTTTGGAGCGTGGCTCGGGGGGCGACGTCAGAACGTAAGACTACGTCAAACACAACGCAACATAAGGCGGGGCGGGCGGCCGTTGTTAGTTTTCCCAGCTTCTGTCGACTTTTTTTTGGTGATCGACACTGCCAGCCCGAAAACAACGGCCAGGGGCAGCCCTTTTCACAGCGATTAAGGCATTAGTGGCCAATGGCCTTCTACCACAGCCAATGGGCGGCCACAAGAAGGTAACATTGTGTGAGAAACAAGAGGCGACGCAACATAAAAATTATGACAAGGAAGAAAGAAAGAACGTCGAACATGAACACGGAGCGCGGCGTAACGCCTTGTTGGGATAGCACGACCGTGGCCCGGCTGGACCAGGGCGCTGGGCTGACATGCAGATGTGCAAGATGGACAGCGAGACAGGAGGCAGGGCAGGGTGCAGGTGGACGTGACGACAGTGAAAATGGTCACAATGTCTTTTTGTCCCCCTTTTTTAGTCACCACGAAAATGCTGCAAAGCACAAAGTATTGCATTCGATAGGTCGTCAGGTCGCTTCGCTGCAGAGTGGTCGTGCGAGCGTGCAGGCTTGTCAACGGTGCAGTCTCTCATTGGCAGCCGCTAGCATGCCGGAACGCAGCCCCGCTGCATGGATGAGGTCACGAGGAGAGAGAAACGCCCAAAAAGGTCAGAAGCGTGCAAGTGAGGGCGAGCGAAGCACGGCGATAAAGGTGAAAAGAGGTGAATGGCCACCCACGAACAGGTCATGCGATGTACTTACCTAGAAAGGGGCGCGTCCGATGCAGGAGCAGTTGCGGATATATGCAGAAGAAAACGAGGAGCGAAAAGGAGGTGAGACACGCGGTGAAGGTTCCCAGGTGGAGGCCGGGTAATAAGTGGAGGTTGACAGTTGTCTTGAAGATACGTGGGGAGGCTCAAGGCAAGCGAGAGAGAAGAGATGGGAAAGCGCGGAATGAGAGCAAAGGATGCAACGGTAAAGGGATTTGGGGAAGAGAGTGTTGAAGAGAAAATGAATGCAAATAGGAGAGGGACGCAAGTGAATGTTAAATAGTAAGAAAAGAGGAGAAGCAAGTGACACTGCAAAGTTTAGTTGAAGGTCAGTTTGTGAATGGAAGAGGAAATAAAATACCAAAGCGAGAGGTCGATATAAATGAAGATGATTCTCAATAGATGGAATAAGAATACGCTGGAAAGATAAGAAGAAGAGGATAGAATAAAGAAGATGGAGTAAGGGCCAATGATTTGTTCTTAAAAAAAATGATGCCTCTGGACAGGTGTGTGAAATGTACTTTAGGTGGGTTTTTGGACGCAATGAGCAAAAATGATAAAAAACCATTGATAGAATAAAGTCATTTGGTAAGGAGGCATCTTTTTCAATATAGGTTTTTTTTTGGTTTTTTTTTTTTTTTTAAAAAAAAGCCGGGACGGAAATGTCAAAGCAAAGAAATAGACTTTTTCTTTGACTGGAACGATGAATCAATACTAAAATAAAGCGAAAAAAAACGAGTTGGAGCCGAAACGAGACATTCCGTGAGAGTAAAGCTATCCAGAAGAACAGAAAGGGAAGACGTTTGGAGAATAAGATGGTACAAAATAGAGCCCATCTCATCTCATAATCTCATCTCATCTCATCATCTTATTCTCATTCGTCGCATTTTCTCATCTCATCGCAGCCGTTTTACAGCCACATTTTCTTATCTAAGTCAATGTTTGGTGCTCTCCTGCTCTATGTCAACGGAAAGCCTTGCCAACATAAAAGCTTCTTTTATTCCTTCTCTTTGTATTTTTTACTTGATTTTAATTCTTCCCTATACCTTTTTAATCCCCTCTTTCAACCTTTCATCCCACCCCGGAACGACGGGCGGCGGATAAAGAGGATGCGGGAGGGGTGCAGCCTTGCCGGCGAGGCTAATGACCACGAGGCTCAGAAACCGGGAAGCGCAAATGAAACGAAGGCAGGTTGGAGTGTTGGAGGTCGTGGTCGTAAGTTACTCGAGGCGGCGAGAGAGAAAGGCAGAAAGGAGCACTAAAAACCCAACAAGGCCGCCAATGAGCCGCCAATTTGCGGAGGGGAAAACAAGCGACTGGGACCAAAGACCCGCCCAAGTTGGCAGGTCGCATTGTCTTGAATGTGGAGCAGTTTCGGCCAGCCAAGTTTAAATTGACGAGGGAAGGGAGAGGGGAAGAGGGAAATACGAAGTAGGGAAAGAGGGAAAGAGAGAAAGAGAGAAAGAGGGAAAGAGAGAACGAGGGACTGGGAAAAGCGCAAAAGGGAGAGAAAGAACGACCGGTGCAGAAAGGACGAGCGTATCTTGCAGTCATCGCTTGCTGCCCGTTCGCGCCTTCCGTGAAGCTCAGCACATCGCATCATTTCACATTGATCGCATCGCACCTGCCTTCAACTCCTGGTCTGGCCCCCTTTCTTCACAAGCACGCACTTGCCTGCGCTTGTCCCACGACGGCTAGCGAGCCTCCTGATTAGCCCGTTATGCTTGAAGTGGCCCCGCTGCCCGCATGGCGTTGCTCGGTTGCTTCAGCAACTAGCCCAGAAGCAGCAAGTGGATCCGTTTTCTGGAAAATTGGCCAATGAAAACGCCGCGGCACTGCAACCTAATAACAAAGTGCAGGCAAAACACTTCCACACTAGCACGCGAAAGGAGAGTAAGAGCCACCCACCATTGCTGTCCTCCTCGCTGGCGCACAACGATGCGACTCGGTATGCTAATTTGTGCCCCGTCCACTCCACCGGAGTTGGCCAGGCGAAGAGGGAAGGGGCGAGGCAGGTGGGAAGGGGCCTCGATTCTTGGAGTAATTACGGAGTAGAGTGCTGTTTCTCAACTTGTATTTTTGCGGTCTTGTTGACGGATATCTGCAGCAGCCGATCGTCTCTCCTCCTCTTCTACTCTTCCACTTTGACACAATTTTGTCTGTTTCTTTTTGACGCACTTGCTTTGCATCATTGTTGTCTGTGTTTTGCGCCTGCATATCTCCTGCACCGCATCCAGCCATTGGAACTACCTTGGGCTTTTGGCATATCTCTCTTCCATCTTCCATCTTCTCTCTCTCTCCCATATCTCCCTTCTTCACATTCGCCTTCTCGTGCCGCCTAGAAACTCTCCTTGTTGTCTTCCGTGCACATCGCGGGCCATACCGCACCCCATTCCAGCCAGACTTTGTCTGCCGACTCTAGCTCGCATTCTTCCGCGCCTCCTATCACACACATCTTCGCCATGGGGCTTCTCCCCCAGGGCCTGTTCCGTTCACGGGACACACGACCGCAGGGGCTCCCTCTCTACGAGAAGGTCACAACAGCGTCCTCCGGCAAAGACCGCTACTCGGACGACGACATCTCCTCGTCAGACGGCGCCGACAGCGACGACGACGACGACGAAGAGTACGACTACGACGCCGAGAGCACAGCCTCATCACCACGCAGCGCCCACGCCTCATCACGACAGTCCTCGGGCACGGCCACCTCCAGCACGCTCATGTTGCCAAAACGCGCCGCCGGTGCCGGTGCCTCGGTATCCGCCTTTGCCAAGCCGCCTCGGCGACGGCTGCGGCCATCCACCGCCACGGCCGCCGTCCGCGCGCACATCTACCGCCTGCCTAACAAGGTCATCCGCTACCTCTGCACGGCGCTGGTCATGACCATTGTCGTCTTTATTGTCACGCTCATCCGTGCTAGTCAGCTGGAGAACCGCCGCATCGCCAACGGCCTCGTCGACAAGCCGCCGGCGGCGCCCCCTGCCTGGGAGTCGTTTGACTTCTTGACTCGCTATTACGGCGGCGTGCGCAACCTCGTGCCGCTCAAGGACAATGCGCCGCAGTACCCGCGTGAGGAGGACGAGCAACCGTACGATCTGCGCGTCAACGACACGTCGGCCGGCGATGCTACTGGTACGGACGCTGATGCCGCGCCCAAGGTGCACCTCCACGCCGCTGCGGCGGCGGCTGCTGCTGCCCTGCACAAGGAGAACAAGGCGCCTCTGCCGCCGAGCGCCGCCTTTGACAAATACAAGGGCTACGTTATGGCCAGCGACCCGGACCACATCACGCCCTGTTATGTTGACGACGCAAGCACGGTCAGCGTGCCGCCCCTGCGCTACTTTGACGGCCGCCCCAACGGCTTCCCCCAGAACATCATGGGCTCGTACGAGCTCCTGTCACTGCCGGAAGATATCTGCTTTGAGCGTTTTGGCCGCTTCGGTCCCTACGGCTACGGTTACTCGGTGCGCTCGGGTGGTCTGGGCGTCGGCGAGTACGGCGAGAAGGAGGGTGCCGAGGCTGTGTGGGAGGGTGGCGCCAGCCGCGTGGACTACCGCAAGGTGGACTGGTCCAAGGTGCAGCAGCGCTGCTACAACGCCAACACCCGCCGCTTCAAGCCGACCGACTCCCGCCACGCGCCCGTCAACGGCCTTTATGTCAGTGACGGCGTCGCCACAGGTTCGGAAACCTCCGCACCCATCAACCATGCGCCTCGCGATGCTCCAGCTGAGGAGCCGGCTGAGGAGGTGGCAGACTCGGAAGAGTCTGAGCCGGCGCCTTCTCCGGGTGCTCCCGAGGATGTTTCAGAACCCGTCACCAACAGCACTGCTTCCGCCCCTGTTGCACCCCCCAAGGCTGCCGCCGCGCCTGCCGCTCCTGCTGCTGCTCCCCCGCAAGGCGACCTTCCGCGTACGGCTGTCGTGATCCGCTGCTGGGACGAATTTGTGTGGCACGAGGAGGACATCATGAACCTGCGGGCCCTCATCACCGAGCTGTCGCTGGCCTCTGGCGCGCGCTACGACGTCCACCTCCTGGTCCAGGTCAAGAACGACGCCAAGTACCCCATCTGGGCCGACGACGAGGCCTACAAGAACAAGATCGACTCGGTCATCCCGCCCGAGTTCCGCGGCCTCGTCACGCTCTGGACCGAGACGCAGATGCTGTCCCTGTACCAGGGCATCCACGACCTGTACACCCGCGGCCCCGGCCTGCCCGTCCACGGCGTCTACCGCGGCCTGCAGATGGCCATGCAGCACTTCTCGTACAACCACCCTGAGTACGAGTACTTTTGGCAGTGGGAGATGGACATCCGCTACACCGGCCACCACCTCGACCTGTTTACCAAGATGGAGAACTGGGCCAAGGAACAGCCGCGCAAGGGCCTGTGGGAGCGCAACTCGCGTTTCTACATCCCCTCTGTCCACGGCTCCTGGGACGACTTCCGCCAGATGGCCCGTGTCCAGACGGAGGCGGGCTTTGCTGGTGTCGACAACATCTGGAGCGGCATACCCGGCGGCGGCCCCAATGCCGGCCCCAACGCGAAGAAGGTCGCTGGTGAGCAGTCTGTCTGGGGCCCGGTGCGGCCGGCCGACCCGAACGACTGGTTCGAGCCCGAGAACGACCCCGTGCCGCCGACCTCGTACGAGAAGGACCGGTACTCTTGGGGTGTGAACGAAGAGGCCGATCTGATCACGCTGAACCCCATCTTCGACCCCGAAGGCACAACGTGGCTGTTGGCGGACGACATCACCGGCTACAACGAGACGGCCGAGAAGGAGAGTGGCCAGACGAGCGGCAAGCCCCGGCGGCGTGCACAGATCATTACCGCGTCGCGCATGTCCCGCCGCATGCTGCACACGATGCATCGCGAGACGGCCTTTAAGAAGCACCACGCCTTCTCCGAGATGTGGCCCGCTACCGCCGCCCTGCAGCACGGCTACAAGGCTGTCTACGTGCCGCACCCTGTGTACGTCGACCGCGAGTGGCCGACTCAGTACATGGCGCGCACCTTCAACAGCGGCCGTAACGGTGCCTCGGGCGGCTCGCGCATGTCTGTCTTTGGCCAGCGCGAGCACAACTTTTTGGGCCTGTCCTGGTACTACAACGCGGGCTTTTCGCCCAACCTGTACCGCCGCTGGCTAGGCCTCAAGGTGAACGGCGACGGCGGTGCCGAGTTTGAGGAGAATGCCGACGTCACGCGCAACGACTCCACCGTGTCTAACATGCGCGGCGGCGAGGGCCGCATGTGCCTGCCGGCGATGCTGCTGCACCCCATCAAGAACATTGAGCTGCCCGTCGAGAGCCACGCCAACGAGGATTACAACAAGCCCGACAGCGATCTGAACCCTGGGTCGTAAAGCATCGCGAGGACAAAAAGGCTTTGGAAAGAGGGAACGCCATTTTTTGTGTATAACGAGATGATGTGTGTGCGTCGTGTACGTTTTTGAGTTTGACTTTGACCTACTAGAGATGAGATGCTAGGATGTTTCTGTTTTTGTTATCCGGGCATGGACAATGGCGTTTGGGTTCACGGGCTAGCACGGTTGTGTTTTTGTATCTATTTGCTTGCCTTTTTGCGTACGACGTATATCTGCTTTGGATCAAACAGCGTTTGGATTGTCTCTTTTCTTGGCGTAGCTTTGTGGCATAGAGGACGTGGCAGACCAGATGTTTTGATAATGAGAAATGAAGAGCAATTGCCGTTTGATATTTGATATGTTTTCGTCGACCCGTATTCTAACAAGAGATAACTATACATGTGATAAAAAAGTCAAGGCCAGAGAAAACCTGGTAAGACCTGCAGAAGATTTTGTGTATGGGCACACAAGATAAGAACTCGCTTCGTGTTGTTCATGGAGTGTTTTTTTTTGGGTGGTTGTTGATGATTAGAGGACAGCCCTTTCCGTCGTTGTAAAGCATGCCCAAGATTCGTTTCGTTCTCGTTCCGTCCTTTTTGTCGTCACCGTCCTCCTTTCGTCGATGCCTTTCTCATCAAGCCAGCGGCGCGTCGCCACGGTCCTCCCTCTCGTTCACCTTTGATCCAGCCCTTAGATTACCCGCTTGACCTCAAAGAACCGCCGCAGCCACCACACCTGAAAGATGGACTCGCCCACAACCACCGTGATCACAAACAGGTTCCACCACTTGACCCGGGCGTTGGTGCTCTCTGCGGTGTTGCGGTGCGTCCGCTCCCGCACCACAATGTACGACTGCTCGTCCTTGACCTGCGCCAGCATTTCGGAGAGCTTCTGCGCCTCCGCCTCCAGCGGGTCCTTGGGGCCGTCCGCCTCCGACACGTATACTATTCCGTGCACGTTGAACGACACCTCCTTGCTGGACGCACCCCAGTGCTCGTTGCTGAAGCAGTACATGTACTTGCCGTCGTGGTGCGCCGTGAACGTGAAGTCGCCGTTGGACGTGGTCTTTTGCAGCGTCTCGTACTGGCCAGGGGGGTTTGTGATCTGGGGAAACCGCAGGGTTAGCAGTGGCCAAGGCGATCGAACTCAATCGAAGGTGCCGTTGGGGACCTACCCAGAAATCAATGTCGAGGTTGCCTGCGCCGCCAAACTCGCGGTCGCCGACCTGGTAGGTCACCGTCATCTTGTCGTCTTTGTGCAGCTCCTCAAAGAAGCACTCGCGGCCGTGGGCCGGCAACTGGATGTTGTGGGCGGCGACGGTCTGGAGCAGCGCCGCACCGGCGGCCAGGAGGCCGAACAGAAGGCGAACCATTGTGGGGGGGAGAAAGGGAGGTGGAATCGAAAATTAAAGAAAGTCGAGAATTGAAAAGAGTCGAAGAAAAGAAAAAGAAAACGTCCGAAAACCGCCGTGATGCCGTGATGCCGTGATGCCTTTGCCGTCGTGATGATCGCGTGTGGTAGACAACGAGGTGGGAATCGTGAAAAATGGCCCCTTTCTTTTTTACGTGTCGTTCCTGGGAAAGGGGGACCCAGAAAGGAGACAGCTTGCCAGTTCGCGATTGGGGACCCGCCCTAGCAAATGGGAAGCAACAGATCGCGGTTGGCCAGGCCTGAAGCTGACCTACCGGGAAGGCCAATTACAGTGGGTCCTTCCTCGTATGAAGTATCTCCATACTTTCCTCCTGTCCAGCTTGTCCTCCTGAGGCGAGCACGTGCAACCCGGGCGTTCGAGAGTGTGTTCTCGCTCTCCTGCCCGTTTTACAGGGCCACCGTTGGCAGCCAGACCTTGCTAGAAAAACACGGCCCGACAAATGATCCGACCGAACTGGGCCCCCAGTTTACAAGTACAACTACCCCTTTGCGCAACCCCACTCTCATACCCACTGTACTAGCTGTATCTACGCGTCTGGCTCGGCGGACCCTCCTGTGTCTCTCCCTGGAAAGACCCTCTTTTGCCCCCCCGGACGCGAAAGCTACAGCGCTTCGAGCACAAGCACCTGTCATCGACGGAAGGAGCGCCCAACCAGCCCCCCTTCGCACCTGCCGCTGAAGACCGTTTCCTGGAAGTTGTTTCCTGCCTTGTCCTCTAGGCTTTGGGCCTCTCACGCACGGCCCTAGGCAGCCAGAGCAAGAACGACCCGCGCAATCCACCCGCAAAAGGGGGAGGCAAAAAGTCCTATCAGTGCGAATCAGTGCGAATACGCAGTATCAGTGGCACAATCTCTGTCCTCATCAGCGCCTGGCCCCAGCCTCTTTAGTGCCCTGGAGCCTGGGTCTCATTTTTTACCCCCCTCTCCAAGGGCCCCTTCCCCCCCCTTTCCGCACCTTCCCCTTCCCTTTTTTTCGTCCCCCATCCCTCCTTCCTCGCTCGCACAGTCCGCACAGTCCACACAGGCCACACACCGACAAATCCCACTTTTGGCCACATCGCGATAAATCGCCCAGTTATTCCTCCCCCCAACTGAACTCTCCCTCTTCTCTCTCCTACTTCCTCTCTACACGACCACACCGGAATCACCTCCACCCACCACCCTTTTCCAACCACGAATCCCGAATCCATCCTCGAGGTGAGCACTTTTTCTGTTCTGTGCTTTGCACTGCGATTTTTCCATTCAAGACCGCGAACGAGACCACACGGCGGTGTTCAACCGGCCCGCTCCTTGTCAACCCCCTAGAATATCGTCACTTGTTTGCTTCCGCTGTCATTTTGACATCGTCTTCCCCAAATTGCCTCCTTTTGCCCTCTGCACCTCAGCCCTACCCTGCCAGTATCGACTGGTGTACCCCTCCTGCTTCCCGCTACTGCATCGTGATCTGTGTGTGCTGTCTGGGCTGTCCGCCTTGTCTCTCTGTTTTCTGGCACACCGTTTTCTACCCGCCATCGGATCAAGCCGCCAGTTTCGCAACCCATGTTTCTCGAGATGCGCCGCCCGGGTCGTTTAATGCGGGACTGGCGCGTGCCCTCGCCTCGGTCGGCTGGAGAACCCTAGCATCTGCGTCTCGTCCTAGGCATCCGTCAAACGGGAACCGGCATCGACTGGACACCTCGGCCTCTCAAAAGAAACGCCGCCCGTGCTTTTTTGCTTCGACCCTCCCACGCCCTGTGATACGGTGTTCACATTGTTTTTATCTCGGAGCCTGGAACGGATTCCATGCCAGGCATACCTGCAAAGCGGGCATCGTCCAGACCGATAGACAGACAGGCGCGACAGACTTGACGGCAGCCTCTTGATGGAGTGCATCCTGCCAGACCCAGAACCCCTCATTCCCTCATCACCCTCCCAACCCCCCTTGTCGTGCTGCCTGCGACCGATCTCTATTCCTGTCATCGGCCGGTGACATTTGGGGCTTGGGGCGATGCTGGCCTCACATCAACTATCTGTTGTTGTCGAGATATCTGTCCTTTCTAATGGTAGTCGGCCTGGCGATGCTTTCCTGCCCCTATATCAGGTCGGCGCCGGCGCACGACAATGGTGGTCAGGAGAGTATCTGGTTGCTCGCGCCATACCTACATTATCCCGCCTTGTCCCATCTACCACCCACACCCCCCCCTCAAATCACACCCAACGTCAGGCAAAAAAGCCGCCCTATCTTCCTACTACCTGTCTCACTTGCATATTCACTCAGCCGCCCGGTCTCGTGATCGTTCTCGTTCGGCTTTCGCAGCTCGTTCAAGCCCAAATAGCCTTTGCTAACTCGTGCCTCGTCTGGCCCTTGTCCAGATCAGTCGTTCGTATTTCGTCGTCGATCTCGCTCGCCCTCCCTTTTTCTTTTTCTTTCCCGAACCACCTAGTACCAACTCCCCCAAACCGCAATCATGGGTCTCAACTTCAGCCGGATCTTTGCCTCTTTCCTTGGCAAGAAGGAAATGCGCATTCTGATGGTCGGTCTTGACGCTGCTGGAAAGACCACCATTCTGTACAAGCTCAAGCTCGGCGAGATTGTCACGACGATTCCCACTATCGGTACGTTTAGCCCCCCAGCTGGCTGAGACAAGATTTTTTTACAGAACGTTTTAAGAGGACTTGACTAACACCGCACCTTTCAGGCTTCAACGTCGAGACCGTCGAGTACGGCAACATTCAGTTCACCGTGTGGGATGTCGGAGGACAGGACAAGATCCGCCCCCTGTGGAGACACTACTTCCAGAACACCCAGGGCATCATCTTCGTGGTCGACTCCAACGATCGCGACCGTATCATCGAGGCCCGCGAAGAGCTGCAGCGCATGCTCAACGAGGACGAGCTCCGCAACGCCGTCCTCCTGATCTTTGCCAACAAGCAGGATCTGCCCGTACGTTTTTATCCTACCTGTCCTTTTCTGCTTTCGACGTTTTCGGAGTGTCTGGCGGGCTTCTTTGTCTTCGGTTGCCCTTATTGTCTCCCGCTTTGGCGGGCCAGTTTTGGTGCATCCCTTGCTTGGGCCTCAGCCTTTTGTTCCATTCCAGCCTAGCACGTTCCCCGCTATGCAAACTACCGGATGCTAACTACACCTTTCTAGAACGCCATGAACGCTGCCGAGATCACAGACAAGCTTGGCCTCCACAGCATGCGGCAACGCCAATGGGTAAGTTCCTTAATACGCCCTACATATGTAATAGAGCAAGCAACTAACATTCTTCCCCTTTCTAGTTCATCCAGTCGACTTGTGCCACCTCCGGTGACGGCCTCTACGAGGGTCTGGATTGGCTTTCGGGTGCGCTGAAGAAGAGCCAGGCTAGCCAGTAAAGAGATGGCGAACTTCGGTCAACATCCCGTGAAACCGAGAGACGAGGGAGAGAGAGAGAGAGAGAGAGAGAGAGAGTGAGAGAGGGTAAACGACAAACAACGAGGAGAGCGAAGACTCGGCAGACCGAGGCGGACGGAAAGGGTTGGGCCTCAAAGAGAAAGAGAAAGACTATTTTTTGCAAGGTGATTTTATGATGCCTGTTTTTTAATCCGTCTCCCTTTTTTCATCCCGGCGCCTTTTTTTCTTCCCCTTCTTACTCGGTTCTCTGTCTTTTATTTTTATCATATTTTTTTTTGTGTTTACCTCACTGTTTATGCCTCTGCTGGTGCTTTGTTTTTCCCTCCGCCGCGCGCTTCGCTCCGAATCGTTTTCACTTGGTTCCCTGCTCGCGCCCTCTTTTCCTTCTCTCTCTGCTCTGTCCAAATGTCTCTCATCATTCTTACTTCTTCCTGTCTCTCTATATCTTCTTGTCTTCCCACCACACCACCAAACGCTCAATGAACCATCCTTTCAAGAATCTTTTCCAATCAATATGTAAACCTCTGTTACCAACGGCTTGGACCTCTTTTTTTATTCACAAAAAATGGACAAACTATACAAAATCCTCTCCATATCTCTTATTTTGCTAGTCTTTGTTATCGTTTGCTAGCAAAACTTGTCGCCCTCTTTTTGGTGCATGCTTTTCTGATGGCTGGTTCTTGTCTCGTTTTCTCGGTGTACGATGAGATGCTCTTTAAGGCAAAGCAGCTATCAGCCGACGGATAGGCGTACTTCTAATAACCGGTTCTGTTTTCCAAGCTGCTGTCGGTTGTCGTTATTTGCAAGAGGCATTATCTGTCTCTTTGTCTTTCTTAGGCGTATTTATGCATAGCACGGTATCATTCCACTCTGTTCTATCATTTGTGAAGATGTAAACGGTGTGTTAAAATAGTTTATTGTTTCATTTTATATTTCTATTTTATATTATTCTTGCGTTCCGTCGTAGAATTAAATATATAAATGACGGTGACTGGCAGTAGTACTGGGGTCACATTTCTGCCCTGTTCAAACCTCAAGCTGAGATATATATTGCACAGCGATGAATATTTCCCGATCTTTATGTGGTAATTACTCTTTGGACACTGGAACATAATGAACGGCTCACACGTTTTGACGATCATACGAAAGCCGCGAACACTGATTATCATGTATAACTGAGTTAAGATTGATCAACTCGTACTAAAAGTACAGAAGAGAGTTTTATAATAAAAAAATAGAAGATAGCCAATACTTTGAAAAACCAAAATGCAAAAGAGAAGAAACGCCCCCTAATAATGCAATCTTTGAATACCCTCTCCTAAAAATCCTTGATATCATTGTAAATCCTTCAGCCTTGTCGTTCCGTTGCCGCCTTGCTCCAATATAAATGCAAATGCCTTCTCAGAGGTGAGTGGGACTTTTAAGTCGACTCGTCCGCCGGGGTGTCGTCGGCTGATGCCGTCGCGTCCGTGCTCGGTGCCGCAGTCACCACCTCCAGGCCCGAGCCGTCTTCCTTGACGGAGACCGTGGCCACATCGCCCGTCCGCACACCGCCGCGGATGATCTTGTCGGCCAGATTGTTGCTGATCTCGGTGGTGATCAGCCGGTTGAGCGGCCGCGCGCCAAACTTGGGGTCGTAGCCGCGCTCCGCGAGCCAGTCGCGCGCGGGCATCGTCACGTCGAGCGTGACGCGCCGGTCGGTCAGGCGGCCCTGTAGTTCGTGCAGCCGGATATCGACAATGTCGCGCAGGGCGGACCGGGACAGGCGCTTAAAGACAATAAACGAATCGATCCGATTTAGAAACTCGGGCGGGTACTGCGATGAAACCACGTCCATGACGGCGTCGCGGACGCGTGGGTCGACGCTGCCGTCCTCGGTCTCGCTGTACGGGTGCAGCGGGTCGTTGCCCACCAAAATGTCGGCGCCCAGGTTGGATGTGAGCACGATAATGGTGTTGCGGAAGTCGACGCGGTGACCTTGGGCGTCAGTCAGGTAGCCTTCGTCGAGCACCTGGAGGAGGAGAGCCGAAATATCACGGTGGGCCTTTTCAAATTCGTCCAACAGCAGCACGGCATATGGCTTGCGGCGCACGGCCTCGGTCAGCTGGCCGGCGTCGTCGTAGCCGACGTAGCCCGAGGGTGCGCCAATGAGGCGGGAGATGGTGTGCTTCTCCTGGAACTCGCTCATGTCGAAGCGCACGACGGCGGACTCGGAGGAGAACAAAAAGCCGGCCAGCTTCTTGCACAGCTCTGTCTTGCCGACGCCCGTGGGGCCGAGGAAGAAGAAGGACGCCAAGGGGCGGTTGTCGCCCGAGAGACCAGCGCGCTGCAGCCGAACGGCGTCGGCGACGGCTTTGAGGGCCTCGTCCTGGCCGCGTACCGACTGCCGCAGGGTGTCTTCCATGTGCACGAGCTTCTCAATGTGGCCTGAGGTGAGCTTGGCCACAGGGATGCTGGTGATGCGCGAGACGACGGTCGCAATGTCGTCGGCCGTGACCGAATCGTGGATGAGCGTGCTGCTGCTAGTGGTGCCGTCGCTGCCGACAGTCTCCAAGGAGCCGTCGCTGGAAGACGCCTTGGGCTTGCCCTGCTTGTCGCCGCTCACTTTCTGCTCGAGCAACGGGATGATGCCGAAGCGCAGTTCAGACGCTCGGCCAAAGTTGCCGTCACGCTGGGCCCGCTCGAGGTCCATGCGCGCTCGGTCGAGCTCGCTCTGGGCCTGCTTGATGCTGTCAATCTCTTGGCGCTCCTTCTCCCAGCGCTCCGTGAGCGTCTTGGTCTCTTCTTGGTAGGCCTTGAGATCGTTCTCGAGCTTTTGGCGGCGCTCGCGACTGGCAATGTCTGTCTCCTTGCGTAGACTCTCGAGCTCGATCTGGATGGTCATGATCTTCTGGTCGAGGCGCATAATGTCCTCGGGCTTGCTCTCCTGCTGGAGGCGCAGCGAGCTGGCGGCCTCGTCCATGAGGTCAATAGCCTTGTCGGGCAGAAAGCGGTCGGTGATGTAGCGATTCGACAGGGTGGCTGCGGCAACGAGGGCACCGTCGGTGATGCGCACACCGTGGTGCACCTCGTATTTCTCCTTGATGCCGCGCAGGATACTAATGGTGTCCTCAACGGTCGGCTCGTTGACCAGGATCGGTTGGAAACGGCGGGCCAGCGCGACGTCCTTCTCGATCAGGCGGTACTCGTTGAGCGTCGTGGCGCCGCAGCACTGCAGCTCGCCACGGGACAGCGCGGGCTTGAGCAGATTGGAGGCGTCGATGGAGCCCTCGGCCTTGCCGAGGCCCAGCAGCGTGTGCAGCTCGTCAATGAACAAAATAACCTCGCCGTTGGCCTGCTCGACCTCGGTCAGCACCTTTTTGAGGCGCTCCTCAAAGTCGCCGCGAAACTTGGCTCCGGCAATAAGCGAGCCTAGGTCGAGGCTGACGACACGCTTTTTCTTGATGCTCTCGGGCACGTCGCCGCGCACGATGCGCAGCGCCAATCCCTCGAGGATCGCCGTCTTGCCTGTACCGGCCTTACCGATAAGGACGGGGTTGTTTTTGGTGCGGCGCGAGAGCACCTGGATGGTGCGCTGTATCTCCTCGTCGCGGCCGATGACGGGGTCGAGCTTGCCGTCGCGGGCCCGGGCGGTTAGGTCAACGCCAAACTGCTCGAGCGCCGGCTTCTCCTCCCCGCCGCCGCCCATGTCCATGCGGTGGGTGCCGCCGGGCGGATGTGGACGGCCATTGGCGTAGGAGCGGGTGGCCCCAATGGGCAGATATCGGAGCGTGTGTGCTGTTGGTGTAATGAAGCTGGGGAGTACCGTGTTCAAGCCTGCCAGGCGGCCTGCCCGGAGACTGGTGGCCGGGGCATTGCTGGTCCTGGCGCATGCATAGAGGAGCAGCTGTCGCTGTGTGGAATTGGCGAGCATCTGCTTTCGAGCAAGCATTGTGTTGGTGATGTCGGCGGTCACAAGGCAGAATGAAGGGAAAAAGTGTGTCAGATCAGAATTCCGATTTCCAATGCATCCGCGGCGGTCTCATAATTGTGCCGGTATATAACCTCTCCCTGGGGCGGTCGTCCGGTGGGCTTCAAGAGCTCTTTGTCGATGTCGGCTTACTTGGCGCCCCCGAGAGTGTTCGAGCAACTTCGGGAGCTACAGCGAAGCTTCAAGACCTTATCCCTTATCAGACAGCCCACTTGGTGCTCCGGTTGACTCATATGCAGCTAAACGAAAGGTTATTTCCAACCCTGTAACTCTTTATAGGGTATATGGCAATACAGCCTGGCTTGCCCCGCCAACACTGGCCCGCTTTAATTTTTTTTACAGCCTAGAGGAGGCCGAAGGACAGCACGTTTCGCCGTCTCGTTCCTGCCAGACCAAAGAAGAAAGAGCGAACGACGAAAAAAAAAAAAATTCAAATTTCGTCCCAAAAAAGGCCCTGCGTCCCACCACTGCCCATCCACTGCCCGCACCTTGTCCCCCCCACTACTTCCTACCATCTCCAGCCTCCCCTTGAAATTTTCCTCCAAGCTGTTAATTTCCCCCTTTTCGCTTTTCCCTCTTCTCTTCTCTTCTTCTTCTTCTTCTCTTTTCTTCTCGACAAAGTTTTCACTCTGCTTCTTCCTGACACCATGGGTTTCACGGATCTCCTCACCGACGCCGGCCTTGCTGGTACGTTCTGCGCTGTTTTGCCTCGCGGGCATCGTCTTCTGCGTTCTTGACTCGCCTCTCGTTTCTTGTTCTCTTGCTTCTTTTTCGCTTCTTTTTCGTTCTTTTCCTTCTTCTGCTTTTCTCGCTCGTTGCTTCACTCATGCGCCGCTCGGCTCGTTCGCCGGCGGCCTGGGCTGTCCAACGCTGACCGACAACTCGCAGTGCTCAACGGCTTCCTGACCACCCGGTCGTACATTGTCGGGTAAGTTCGTGGTTTTCTGTCCTTTGCGTTGCGTTGTCCTTTTCCCCCTCGACGACTTCCCCCCCCAAAAAACCTGTATGATGAGAACAATTGGTCCGTGTTTCCGAGCAGACTCAAGACCTGCACATGACGACCTATCTATTGCAACACAGTTGCGTCTCTGATCTTCTTCGTTTTTATTTCGTTTTGCTGGATTTGTATTCAATTTCTTTTCTGTGGTTCACCCACTGACATTCTGTCAAACAGCCACGCCGTCACCCAGGCCGATGTTGTTACCTTCAAGGCCCTGAAGTCGGCCCCGGCGGCCGACAAGTACCCCAACGCTGCGCGGTGGTACAAGCACATCGCCTCGTACGAGGACGAGTTCGCGACCCTGCCCGGTGACGCCTCCAAGCCCTACACCACCTACGGCCCCGAGGTCGCCGAGGTCACCATCAACCCTGCCAAGGCCCCGGCGGCTGAGGAGGAGGACGACGACGTCGACCTGTTCGGCAGCGACGACGAGGAGGAGGATGCCGAGGCTGCCCGTGTCCGGGAAGAGCGTCTGGCCGAGTACCGCAAGAAGAAGGAGGGCAAGGTCAAGCCGGCTGCCAAGTCGGTCGTGACGCTGGATGTCAAGCCTTGGGGTGAGTTCTTTCCCGGCATCGACTTGTTGCCAATTACGTTACTAACTGTATTACAGACGATGAGACCGACATGAAGGCTCTCGAGGCCTCTGTCCGCAGCATTGAGCAGGACGGTCTCGTCTGGGGTCTGTCCAAGCTGGTCGCTGTCGGCTTCGGCATCAAGAAGCTGCAGATCAACCTGGTCATCGAGGACGAGAAGGTCTCCCTGGACGACCTCCAGGACACGATTGCCGAGTTCGAGGACTACGTCCAGTCGTCCGACGTTGTTGCCATGCAGAAGCTGTAAACGCGTCCTTACTGACGTCGTTTGCTAACTTTTGCTGGTGTTTTGCGTGGGTTTGGATGGACGAAAATATGGACATATCCTGGGAAGAAAACATGAGAGACGTTTTACATGTTGTATGTGTGGATGAAATGAAACATTGCACGCCCCCTAATCGTAAAAAAGATTTAAAAATTGCATAGACGAGGTGCCAACCATTTTGGGCGCCTGCAAAACTGTTGGCCAAGATGATGTGCTCGTTGTATGTTGACTGTGATGCCGTTGAGTCAAACGGAACGCTCAGGCACGCCCAGGCAGAGATTTTGGAGAAGCAGGACTGGCGTGGTGGGGTATGTTGGGCGCTGGTCGCTGGGCGTTTTTGGCCGCGCAAAAAGGGCCACCAGAGCCCAGTGTGGGACCTGGATTCGTGCTGAATTATACTGGTCGCGTATTGGCTGCCCGCGACGCGACTTTGACGTCTCGCTGCAATTGCACTTCATGTCGTTCAACGCCCACCAAACCTCACAACGCCCACGCCGTCCTCACACGACGAGGAGAACAATCCTTTGCCGCCGTTGCCTCTCTCAACTCTGCGACTAAAATTTGCCCTTTTGCCCCAATTCGCACTCTTGCCCGCCGCAGCCATGTACGGAGACCTGGGTAACAAGCTGGTGCGTGAGCTTTCTCTGTGTCTTTACTATACTCTGTCTCTCTTCTTCTGTCCACGGTCGCTAACCTCCTTGTCTCCCCCAGGTCCAACATGCCAAGCGGACGCAGAACCTCGCGCACCTGCCGCCCTACCAGACCGAAATCGTGCGCGCCGTGACGCGCGAAGTCCGCGACCTCGACAAGGACGTCGCCCTCCTGCTCGAGCCGTTCCAGGGCGCCTTTGACCCGTCCGTCGAACAGGCCACCGCCTGCGCCCTGCTCGTCGACCATCTCGCCATGCGCCGAAACAAGCGCTGCCTGCTCGCCTACCACCGCACGCGCACCGACAAGCTCGAGGAGCTCGTGTGGAAGGGCTCCGACGTGGTCGACCTGTCCGTGCAGCAGGTGCGCGACGCGAGCATGGGTGGCGGCGCCGGTGGATCTGGAAGCAATGGCAGTGGTGGTGCGGGTTCCGGTGGAGGTGCAGGCGGTGCGGGCGGCGACGGTCTCTCCTCCGAAGCGAGCGGCAACAGCAGCAGCCTCAGCCCCCAAGAGGAGGACTACGTGCGCCAGTACTCGGACCTGCTGGCGGCGTACAAGGGCCAGTGGACGGACATTGATCTGACGGGCAGCCTAGAGCCGCCACGGGATCTGTTTATCGACGTGCGCGTCCTCAAAGACGCGGGCGAGATTCAGACAGAATATGGGTACGACTGCCCGGTTTTGGCTGTTTTTGAAGTCCCCCACTAACTTTTGTCTACCACAGGTCCATCACGTTGAGCCGAAATAGCCAGTTTTACGTCCGCCAGGGCGACGTCGAGCGGCTGATTGCTCAGGGATACCTCCAGAAGTTGGGATGAGCAGGCTGTGCTTAAAGTCTTACAGTATTACTTGTACCAGCCGGCAGCTTGGGGTTCTGTTCACCCACGCGCCAGGCCCAGCACGCCACCAAAGACGTATGTGTTTCTCTTTGTGTTGGTATTTGGTAAATGTTTACCATTCCGCCTTGTCATTCATACAACGGCAGGGCGCCTGACTAACAGACAACAGACAACACGCAACAGACAACAGACCGGTAGGGCAACATCGACAGCAAAGCCAAGTCCCGAGCCGTGTATGAATGCTACCAGGGTCCTCCCGTCACGCCGAGTGCGGAGGTTCCTTGTCACGAGGCTGTGCAGAGCATAACATTGTGATCGAATGTTCACCTTGCATCGAAAGGAAGACGACATGGCTTGACAATGACAATATGGCCCGATACCCCGCAAAGCGACAGGACCTGTGGCCGTGAGTGATTCTAGTCGGCTCCATTCGAAAGAACAGGCTTGAGATCACGAGAGGGTCAGGCGATGCTTCCTATTCGCCAATGCAGGTGCATTGCATCCTCGAGTGTTCGCCTGCGAGGGGGAGCAAAAGACATGCCGGCCGCATATTGCAGTACGGCCGAGGTCGAGCGGGAAGTCTGAGCCAAGAGACGGCGACCACTTGAGGAACGGCTTCGTGGGGGTTGCAGGCGGCTACAGATGGATTAAATGAGGGGATGGAAGAGACGGAAGAGATATACACGGTTATGCGACTCTCCTGCAGAAATAAACAGTAATAACACCCCACCGATGTTCACGGCCGTCCACTGAAAAGTCTCTTCAGCCCACGAGGCGATCGCCTGCAGAAGCCGGCCTGCATCTCGAAACGGTATTCGCCATTGGGAAAATTCAAACCAAGCAACTGCATGGAGCAAAACTGCATGGGCGTGGCCGGCGTGGTGAGACAGCACCTGCATGGCCCGTTTTTTGCGCGTCCACATGGCCAATAAAGCTTTTCCGTCGTTGCAGGCCCCTGCTGCGGCCTACGGCACTGAAGATGCTGCAGACAGCCTTCCCTGGACCGTGCATGCCACAGTGCGGCATCGACTTTTGGCCAGAAGAGGGTGTGCCTCGAGGCGGATGATAGACATGAGCCTGCAAACGCAATTGTACTCGGGAAAGTCGTGAAGAAAGCATATGACAAAAGACGCGAGATCATACTTAGATCATGCAAATTCGAGTTGACCGTAATTATCGCCAACTTAAGCCATTCGTTGCACAGAAGACGCCATTGTCAAAGTGATAGATTGTTCAGTCTGCAGCCTCCTGGCAATTGCATCGACCGCGCGCACTGTACTGCAGGCAATTGCATCATCCACTTTTTCCTTGTTCCGCCTGCAGCTAAGACATCAACCTCTTCTTTCCTCTTTCGTCTTGCTCGTTCTAGACCGTCGTTGCTGTCGCCATTTTGAATGGCCTTGTCGACTCGCACCTTCCCCGTGTTGATGTTGATATTAACGACGATATGTTGACACGTTCGAAATAAGTAAGAGCAATTGCTGCTGTGTCGTTCTTTCTGCTCTGGTCACGTAATGGCAGCCTCTCTTGTCGTTGTTCTTGCACGTGTCGATCGCTCGGCCGTTCGTAGCTTCCCGGCTGCTCTTTAAAACCTGCTAGTGTCCTTCCCCCGAAGTTTGAAAGACTCGCGAGACATGTCGTACTGTTGTGTACGGTGTAATGAGTTTCTGTTCATAACGGGCATTACCAAAGGGAAAGCGCTAGCCCCGGCCATAGATAACAGAACCCAGGAGAGAAAAAGGGAAGGAGCGAAAAAAAGCACGAAAAAAACCATCACGGCAGCTCCAGTCGCCCGCTAGTCCCGTCGCCCAGAACCCACTTCCCTCCCTCGTCCTCCACCCCATCCAAAAACCATTGGAGCCTTTCTCTCTTAGACTCCTCAGACTCCCTGTTCTCGCCGCAACAGCATCGTCGATCCTTGGCTGTAGCGGACGAAGCTACCCTCCCCTAGTCTCTTTTCCCTGTTGGCAGAGGGCTTGGGCCTTTTTGCGTCCTTTGCGCAGTCAGGCTTTGTTGGTGAACCTTTTTTTTGTGCGCTCTCGTTGGACAAGAAAGTTGGTCGTCATCACACTCCCAATATCGCCCTCGAGGTTCTTTTGCAGGTTCTTCACGGTCATCGTGGGCACTTTACTTTTTGGTCGACCTCTTGAAAACCACCTTGGTGGCTTCCGGCTTTTGTTCTCTTCATCACTCGCGAGCGCAGACAAAACTCGCCCTATTGCGTCCCTTATTCACGCTACTTTTTTCTCATCTTCATTAAGCTGCCCCAGATTTGACGAGGCCCACGATCCCTGGCCTTCTCCCCTCCTGACGTCCTCGACGATCCTCTTTTTTGTTTCTTTGTTTTCTCTACTTTTCCCTGAGCTGTTCTATCTACAGCATGCTGTTGTCATAAACCGGCCTGCAGCTCAGCCGTGGGCAAGGAGCATCCGGCAAAGTCGACAATATAGAACGAAAACGAGATAAGAGACAACGATACGCACCGGCCTGACGAGCACGCACACTTGCTCACCACCCCGCCACCATGTCCTCGACACCCCCGACGGCCTTTGCCTTTACGGCTTGGGGCCGCCGGCGAGCCGGGTCCGTAACCTCGGAGGACAGTGCTAGCATCCACGATAGCCGGGGCCGGCACCGCTCCGTCAGCTCCATGGCTGCGTCCCGGGAGCCCTTTCACAGCCAGGACGGCCGCTCGCACCAGCACCAGAACCAGAGCGGCGACGCCGCCAGACTCTCGTCGTCCATGGCTTCGACGAGCCACAGAGAACCCATACGCTCCTTCATCAACCCGGCACAGCGAGACAACTTGGGTACGACAACCGCCCACCGCGAGTGTCGCGTAGCTTCCATTTTGTCCCAAACCATGTTCTAACCGAGATCTTACTACTTGTAGCCCCCGTCAGCAGCCAGCTGCACGCACGGTCCGTCCGCGAAGACACAGCCGAGCTGGCTACCTACCAGCTCGCCGACAAGACCGAGCGGCAAAACTCCTCCATCCTCGCCCGCAACCGCTCGCTCTCCTTCCGCACCACCTTCTCCTCGGACGTTGACGCCGACGACGTCGAATCCCCGACGGCAACCAACGCGAGCAGCGCCAACTGGGGACCCGAGCCCATTGAAGAGGCGTCCGAACCCGAACCCTCGCCGTCGTCCGAAGAGGACCGCCAGCTGGGCGAAGAGGAGGAAGAGGAGGCAGACGGCACCGCCGCCTTTGGCGAGAGCCCCTCCTTGCTGACAAGAGCGTTGCGGCGCTCACCCCCACACACTCTCAGCGGAGCACCCTCCACCTTCACCGATCAACAGCAACAACAGGAACAACAGGAACAACCTCGACATAGCGCATACCGGGGGCGTATATACCGCATCCAGGGCACCAATGGGCGCGAGCGCAGCGACAGCAACGCTGTATTCTCGGATGCGGAAGAGGACGGCGACGAGGTCCGGCCCGGCGCAAGACGCCCACAAATCCGGCTGTCCTCGTCGGCGGTGGACGGGCCCGCCAATGGAAGCACCGCCCCCTCCCAGGCGCCCACAGAGTCGACACCCCTTCTGGGAAACTCTGTCGCCACAAACGGGTCGCTTGAACGTGCGGGATACGACCTCGAGGGCCAGAAGAACACGATGCGGAGGCGCATTCTGGGCATCTTCAGTCGGCGCCACGACGGGCCCGCGCGAAGCCCGACCATCGTAGTCAAGGACAAGATCAAGAAGACCTACCGGTCTGTCACGCATCTCAAGTGGTGGGACCGCAGACGCCTCTGGGAGAATGTGGTCGTGGCACCCATCGCGTGCCTTCCTGCTGTTATTGTTGGCTTGCTCTTGAACATACTTGACGCTCTCTCTTACGGTAAGACTGCCTTGTCCATGCCATATGCAACACAATTCTTGTATCGTATCATGCTGACATGTTTTCCTATCCAGGCATGATTTTGTTCCCTCTGGGAAACCCCATTTTTGCACATCTGGGAGCTGCTGGCATCTCTATCTTCTACGTCAGCACCATCGTGTCGCAGATTGTCTTTTCGAGCGGGAGTATCTTTAGAGGCGGCATCGGATCTGAGTTGATCGAAGTTGTACCCTTCTTCCATAGCATGGCCTTGACTATCACCGACATTGTTGGCGAAGAGAGCCCTGACGCCGTGATCGCGACGACCATAACGTCATATGCCCTCAGTGCGATGGTCACGGGATCGGTCTTCTACCTCATGGGCCATTTCCAGTTCGGCTACATTGTCGGCTTCATTCCGCGCCATATCCTCATTGGCTGCATCGGTGGTGTTGGCTGGTTCCTTGTTGCAACCGGATTCGAGGTCACGGCACGCATCGAAGGCAGTCTTGAATACAACCTCGACACACTCAAGAAGCTCATCCAGCCAGACACCGTACCTCTCTGGATCACCCCCTTAATCCTCGCCATTGTCCTTTTCTATGGGCAAAAGCGCATCACCAACAAATACTTCCTCCCACTCTACATTATCACCATACCCTTCGTCTTCTACCTTACTGCTCTCGTCGGAGGTGCTGCGACCCCATCAGACCTCCGCAATGATGGCTGGGTGTTCAAAGGCCCACCGGCCGACGAACCTTGGTGGTATTTTTATACACTATACAGTAAGTGGCCCTTCCAGCCTTCGGCCGGAGTAAAGTCTAACGTGTTCCCCCCCCCCTTTCTTTAGAATTCGACCAGGTCCATTGGGGAGCCATCGGCCAGTGCATTCCGGCCATGCTTGCTCTAACGTTCTTTGGCATCCTGCATGTCCCTATCAACGTGCCGGCCTTGGCACTTAACACGGGCGAAGACCATGCCGACCTAAACCACGAACTAAAGCTGCACGGCTACTCCAACTTCCTGTCCGGCTGCATGGGTAGCATTCAGAACTACCTTGTCTATGCCAACACGCTTTTCTTCATGAGATCGGGCGGCGACAGCCGTTTGGCGGGGTTTGAGCTTGCTATCCTCACGTTTGGTGTGATGCTGATTGGCCCCAAGACCATTGGCTACATCCCGGTCATGATGGTCGGATGCTTGATTTTTGACCTCGGGTTTGAGCTTCTCGTCGAGGCCGTCTGGCAGCCTCGCAAGAAGCTTAAGCTCCTTGAATACGTGACGGTAAGGAAACTATCTCCCTTAGCAAATTTGTGTTCAACAGCGGCTGACTCGTGATGGCAGGTCATTGCGATCGTCTTGATCATGGGCGTTTACGACTTTGTTGTGGGCATCGGCGTCGGCATTTTGCTGGCGTTTGTGTCTTTGATTTTCCAGACCTCTCAAATTTCGGCTGTTCGGGCAATGTACGCCGGCGACATTGTCAACTCGACGGTGCGCCGGAACCACTCCCAACACCACTACCTGCGCCAGGTAGGACGGCAGATCTGCATCATCAAGGTGGCCGGGTACCTGTTCTTCGGCACGATTGTGAGCGTAGAGCAGAAAATCCGCGACCTGATTGCGGACGAGGCGTTTATCCAGCGGCCGATCCGCTACCTGATTCTCGACCTACGCCAAGTGACGGGACTCGACTACTCAGCAGGCGAGGCCTTTAACACAATCAGCCGCCTGCTGAACGGCAAGGGCATCCACCTGGTCTTGAGTGGTGTCGATGCCGACCGGGCCCTTGGTCACGACCTGCGCGCTGTGGGTGTGGGTGAGGATGGCATTGAGGTCGCCTTTTTGCCGGACATCAACTCGGCGCTTGAGCTGTGCGAGAACGAGCTGCTGAAGACGCTCTATGCCAGCCAAGAGGCAGAAGCCAGCGAGACCGTCAAGACATCGGCGGCGGGCGATGCAAATGCGGCGATTGCCTCCAAGAACGTGTCCTCTGCTAAACCAACACCGTCGGTCAATTCACATCTGCATCCTCCGACCGGAGGCAGTGGCAGCGGAAGTGGCATAGCGTCTGGGCCGTATGGGCCCACGCTCGACATGTTGGCCAGCTCGCCGCGGCGCAATCTCTTGCAGACGGCTGCGCGCGAGTCGCTCAACCGCCTGGAAGACCGCAGCCAGTCCAAGTGGCAGAACTTTGCCGAACCCCTACGGCTGATGCTGCAGGTCTTTGAAGACATTAGCGACAAGAACGAGGACTTTTGGTTCCGTGCCACACGCTACTTTGAGCGGCAGGAATTCCCCGCGGGCCAGATGCTGTTCCACGCAGGCGCGTCGGCCGAGGGGTTCTATTTGCTGGAGAAAGGCATTGTTCGGGCCGAGTACGACCTGCCGCATGGCCAGTGCTACCACGAAAGCATTGTGGCGGGCACGACGTGCGGTGAGCTGCCCTTTTTCTCGGACACGACGCGGACGGCCACGGCCTATGCGGACCTCGACTGCGTGGTGTGGGTGCTCGAGCGGGCGGCCTGGAAGCGGCTGCAAAAGGACGACCCGGAGGTGGCCAACGAGCTGCTCCGGGTGTCGCTGAAGCTAACCGCGGAACGCATGTCCACCGTGCCGGCCTCGACGATGTTGATGGCGGATTGAGGGAGATGCTGGGGTAAACCGGACTTTGTTTTCGTTATATTTTCTGGTATAGGAGGCGGCTCATTTAGCGGTGTTATTTAAAATTATATAGGTTTTGTTTTTGCGGATATTAGATCCCTAAAAAGAAAGGAAATACGAGAGCGGATCTACAGCTACTTATATACAAAATGAAACAGTTTTCAAGAGCCATCACTTGCACAATTCTGGATATGTTTCTCGAGAGGGCATTTGAAGCGCCCTGAAATAGCACATTTAGGGGACGATTATTGTCCGTCGTCGCTAGCCCCGCCCAAAAACCAATGCCAGGAACGAGGCTCTGGCGGCCAGAAAAAAGCGGGTCTTATCGGCGCCGCTAAAGTGTCTGGCCGTATCGCGATAAGAAAAAAAGTTACAGAAAAAGTTTCTGGGCCCAAGGAAAAAGGATCTTGCAGGTGAAGGTCCCATTTTGCAGGCCAGATCCACGACTCAACTCTTGACCTCCCACGAACTACCCAACTTTCTGTCGCGCACACATCCTCGATCATGCGTCCTCTTACAGAAGAAGAGACCCAGACGGTCTTCAAGAAGCTGGCCGACTACACGGGCGCCTCGCTGAAGAACCTGATTGCGCCGATCGACGACTCCCCCGATGCCGACCGCCACGTTTTTCGGTTGTCGCACGACCGCGTCTACTATGTCCTGCTCTCGGTCGCCAACCTGGCCACCTCCGTCGCCCGCGACAAGCTGCTCTCCGTCGGGACATGCTTAGGTAGGTTGCCCTTGTGCCCATCTCCAGGATGCCCGACTCTCAGTCGCCTTCCCATACTAAACCTTCCTCCGCGTAGGCAAATTCACAAAGACGGGCAAGTTCCGCCTGCACATCACCGCGCTCCCCGTCATCGCCGAACACGCCCGCTACAAGATCTGGGTCCGCCCCAACGGCGTCATGCCCTTTTTGTACGGCGGCAACATCCTCAAGGCGCACGTCGGCCGCTACTCGGAGGACTGCCCCGAGCACCAGGGCATTGTCGTTGTCACCATGGACGACATCCCCATTGGCTTTGGCGTGACGGCGCGCGGCACGGTCGAGGCGCGGCGCGTGGAGCCGACGGCGATTGTGTGCTTCCGGCAAGCGGACTGCGGCGAGTACCTGCGCGACGAGAGCTCCTTGTTCTCGTCGGGTTGAGTGGGAGGACGAGTAGCAGTGAGAAGAAGGAGAAGGGGCGCTACAGACACAGCCAACAGCCAATGTACAAAGGGCAGAAGAGGCGGCGCGGGCCCACGACTACGTTTCCAGACGACAAAGCGATACCCCGAAGACCACCGGTATGTGTTGTGAGAATGTCTATCTTCTGGGACGGTGTCCTGAGGACTGCTTCTTCTACTACGGTCTGGACGCAAACCGAACCACAACACCACGGCAAGGCTTCGACATACTACCGGGTGCCTACAAGAAAGATGGACGAGGGCTGGTTGTTCGTGGTTTGAAGGGCACGTGCATCTCTCCTCTGGTCACTTACGAGTCTAGAAGACGGAGCCTGATGTTGGGGGGAAAGTAGAAGAGAAGGGCCCACGGTCAAAAAGGGCACACCGGCGTACAAAAGGCGTTTATATTTTGATATATTATCACATTAGCATAATTCATTTTTTCTTCTTTTGCATAACAGTCGTTGAACGCAGTCTTGAACCACCCTCGCACCGTCCGGCCCTGTGCTACGGTAAAGTGCCCGACGTCCACTGGACTGCCCTGGCTTTCAGGCGAGCTTCACGCCACTGCCAAGGGCACAGTCACTAATCAGCATTGCGCCATGAGATCGTCAACTTGCTCACGAGTCAAACGCCAAAAACGATGGACAAGGAACACAAATAAACCAAGGATGGCAATTTCCCATTTCCATGTGGTCCTTTTCCCACGCCTGCGAGAAGTCTTTTTTTTTTTCGCAGTTTTTGTCTGCTCTCTAATACTGCTCTAATGCGCCCCAATTTTATAGCGCTGTTCAGCCAATTGCTAGCGATCCTCTTAGCAGAGCGTCTCTTGACTGCCTACGATAGCGTCGCCTACGTCATCGACCGATGGCGGTAGATCGACTAGATCGAGGGGAACGAGCTGCGCTTTCTTTGTATGACGACGGAGCTTTGTCTCAGAAGAGCTGAAGGGAATAGAGTCTAGACTCTTATAATGGAATACAGTAGCCCTCTCGACGTTCCATCCTCTCTCTCTCTTTTTTTCTTTTTTTTTCTTTTTCTTTTTTGGTCCTCTCGCCGGATTTTTGTTGTGTTCTTGATAAACTTTCCGTTTCATCCGTTTTACCCTTCCCCTGTCTTCTGCTACCCTTGGATAGTACCCTGGGATCTCCCTGGGATCTTACAGAACTTACCTGCTATTTGTTAAGGCAAGGTTTCGAGAGACCACCGCCACGATGAAGAAGTTCTTCAGCTCAGCGGACAACAACTCCAGTCGGAGCGGCAGCCACCCCGAGCTCGGCGAGTCAACCTCCCGGGACAGCCTCGACCAAGCCTCCTCTGCAGGGCATCCGCCCGACGAGACGACGCGCTTGCTGCCGAACCGCATCGACAGCAACTACAATGGCTACCTGAGCCCCGACGACCCGGCCGTATCGCCCTACAACCTGTTTTCCGTGCGCGCCGCCCACTACTTTACGGGCTTCCTCCTCATTCTCACCTCGATCTGGTGGATTCTGATGCTCGTGTCGCTGTTTGTCACACCGCCGGGCTTCGAGACACGCGGCTCACCCTTCACCGCCTTTAGCTATGCGACCGTGGCCGTGACGAGCCTCGCTGTCAGCCTGCTGTTCTTCGCGGCGCCGTCCAAGTCGGTGCGCATCATCACGGGCGTGGTCGCACTGTTCCTGTTCATCAACACCATCATCACGGCGGCCGTCGAGCGGACGCGCCACGAGGAGGGCTGGGTCGGCATCACCAGCGTCGCCTGGGCGTTTGCCATGGCCATCTGGACCATCATCGCCGACCGCACGGTGCAGTGGGGCAAGCGCGAAGAAGAAGAACGCCTGACGGGTCGCCCCGAGTCGCGCCGCACGCTGTTCGAGTGGATTGAGGTGTCGGTGTCGAGCATCACGCTGCTCATCCTCTGTGTTGTCACGGCCCTGCTGACGTTCACCCTGATCCTCCGCTCGCTCGATGCCGGGCTGGCACCCCTCGGGAAACGGTACTGGGTGGACGGCAACAAGTACGAGATCCACGTCTACTGCCACGGCAGCAAGTCCAAGGAGCCGCTGCCGACCGTACTCTTTGAGGGCGGCGACGACCCGGTTGAGAACGGCCTGTGGCAGTTTGCCCAGAACGCTGTGCAGAACGGCTCGATCAACCGCTACTGCTTTGCCGACCGGCCCGGTCTAGGCTGGAGCGACACAGCTCCGTCGCCGTTCTCGGCCGGTCAGGCCACCGAAGCTCTGAGCGAGGCGCTGGCGCGTGCCGGCGAAACCGGACCCTGGGTCCTGGTCGGTGCGGGCGTCGGCTCCATCTACTCGCGCGTCTTCTCGTCGCGCCACGGCACCGAGATCGAGGGTTTGTTGTTGCTCGACCCGCTGCACGAGGACCTGCTCGACCGCGTCGGCGCGTCCGGCCGTGGTTTTTGGCTGTGGCTGCGCGGCGTCCTGTCGCCCCTGGGCATCGACCGCATCCCCGGCGCCCTCTTCAAGGGCCGCAACCGCGAGGACCGCGTGTGGGGCCGCGCCGCCTACCAGAACAGCAAGACCATCTTTGCCAAGCTACAAGAAAGCCTCGTGGCCAACTCGCTCACCAAGCGCGACGCCATCACCAGCCGCGCCATCCAGTACCAGGACACGCCCCTGGCCCTCATCTCGTCGGGCCTGCAGATCCACCGCGACAAGGCCTGGGAGGACAAGCAAAAGGACCTGAGCAAGCTGACGCACACGCTGCTGAGCTGGGACATTGTCGAGGACGCGCCGCACGAGATCTGGCGGACGCTCGACGGCCGCGAGCTGATTGAGAAGCGGCTCAAGAAGATTGTGCACCGGCCGAGCAAGCGGCCAGGCAGTGCGGAGGCAGGTGCGGAAGCGGAGAAAGCAGCAAACCGGTGAGGCGAACTGAAGGACGAGCGATAACAAGAAAGACTTGAGGCGTATTTTGTGTATTTTGTGTATTTTGTCGTAGGATATCTTTGGTCAGTTGTCTGCAGCCATTGAAGGTTTCTGCCTAAACCAAAAGCATACAGTGGGTTGCACCTGTCAGCGCAGCGCCAAACCGCTTTCACAGCAGCGTCGCAGACGGCGAAACGTCTGCAGGACTCTTACGCTTCTTGTCAGCCTCAGCTGGGGTCGGCGGCAGGCGGATGTCTGGCGAATTAGAGTGGGTGCGGGCAGGGGGGGCAGCAGATACGAACTTCAGACAGGAGGCGAGGGGTGGAGAGAGGAGAGGAGGGGAAGGGGGCACTACCAAAAACCGGCGGACTGTTTTATACTTTACTTTATTATTTATTTTATTATTTTTCTTTGAGTTTGTTCCATGGCAGACGCATAAGACATTAGATGGAAAGAGTAGGCACGCCGTGACTGTAGCCGTCGCTTCCTTCCGGACAGGGAAAATGTCAGATGAAAATACGGAATGCCATGCAAACGCCTGCGCGGTCCTTCCCAAAGAAGAACAAAAATGCCATTTGTCTGCACCGTGCGTGCCTCAACCAAAGTTGTCAGGCAAGCAAGGTACGGAGTACAGGGGGAAATCGAAAATCGAAAATAAGAATAAGGTGAAGAACGACCGGTGCGGAATGGAAAGAAGGAAAGAAGGGAAGGAGGGGACGAGTCAAGGGCCACGCACGGGCCAGGAAACGGTGGTCTAGGCGAAATGAGGACTAGCGCCATGTAGTTGTCTGGTCTTTCCCCTTCCCTCGTTTCTTCGGCTTCACCCCATTTCAAAACCTCCACAAGACCCTCTACAATGGGCATTTGTAGGCATTCTGTGCCATTTTTTAGGCAGGTTTTGCCCTGTCTAGTCCCCTTGCCCCTGTTCTCCGCCCTTCATTTCGCGCTGTCTCTTTCTTCCCTGTGTACTGTGTCTTGTGTCTTGCTGCCACTGACGGTGTCTCGCGCCTTCCCTCTCTGCTCCCTCGCTCTCTCTCCCTCCACCGGTTGCCAGTCGTGCCTGCCCCCCTCCTCCCTCACCTCACCCCCCCTCTCCTTCCCTCCCCCTTCTTCCCGTTCGCTCTTGCCCTGCTTGTTCCCTGTAATTACGGAGTAGATTGAGTGCGGGCTCACGACGTCGTTTCCCGCTGCATCGCCGTTCCTTTCTCGACTTCCTTGCGTTCCCAACTTTTTCCAACGGTCGTCCGCACCGTCATCCCACCGCCTCGTTTCGCACCAACGCTTCACCGCGCCAACCAACTGCCAACCAGTGCGGACTCGACTAACTCCCGCACGCACGAAAACGAGCCACGCCGCTACTTCTCCTAGCTAAGGGGCCTTGTTTTTCTGCGCGTTGGCTTGCTTCGACCCCGATCCATCAGGACCCTTTCGTCTCCCTGCCCCTCTCTTTTCATTCAAACACCAAACACAAGTATACACAACAACACGCCCCGGAATTGCGTGCATGCGACCGCCTCGATAACTCTCCCGGCGCCGACGAGCGACAGCGTCCCCTCCCCTCGCTGACCTCGACGCCTGACTTCTCTCTCTGCCGACACCGTCCCCCATTGCACGTAGGACTTCCCGAGGCTGTCTCTTCCCGGAGCTGTCTCGACCTCGTGCGACGACTCGTCCGGTGCTGCGTTGGGCTTTTCGCCAGCCGAGTCACCTCAGTCACCTCAGTCACCTCAGTGCAGAAAACGCCCCCTCGCAAAGCCCCCTTCTCCCTGCTCGTCTCTCCTCACACCCCCAAAATTAAGGTTCGACTTTCCTCGACACCCGTATCACCGGCAACCTTGCCAAAAACCGCCTAAAAATAACATCCACCATCTCCATTCTTTTTGGCCCTTGCTACTTCTGCATCGTGTTCGTCTTCCTATCTCTTCGTCTTTCTCTCTTTTTCCGTCCTCATCCTTCCCGTTGCGTCCTGCTGCTACCCCCCTGCCTCTCAGCTCTTGGGCTTCGCCACAGCCGTGTGTGGACGAAAAGCAGCCCGACGTCTCCAGAAGCCCGCTTTTCTCTGACCAGCTCAGCCTCAGTACCTCCTCTTCCACGGCCGCCTTTTTTGCCCTCCCCATCCGAACCCCGACGTGCCCAATCGAGCGACAGTTTCGATTATCCTCTCTCAATTTAACTGTTTGGCTTGTTGCCCTGCTGTCTGCTGCGCTTCCCCGCCTCCACCGTTCATTTGCAGGCGGGCAACTTGGCGCGCGCACCCTGTCCTGGTGCCAAATTCGCCAGAACCGGGAGGAGCCGCCAAGACTGAGCGAGAAGCGAAGAGACCGAAAAACAGATCGAAAAACAGATAACGGGTGCGAAAGACAACGAGTGCCTCATAACGACCGAGAGACCGAATTCCTTCTTTATCACCATCACAGCAGCCTGCATCCGTTGCAGGACCGACCTTCACCATGGGGTCCGGCTACGATATCAACAGCATACACGACGACCACATCCACAACCCCCTCCAACCACCACCATCCCTCAACAGCGGCGGCTACCAGATGGAGCGAGACCACAGCAGCCGCAGCAACCGGAGCCAGGGCCAACCATGGCAGAACGGTGGCAACGGCGGCGACGGCGGCTACGGCAGCATGGCCGCACACCCACCAGGATCTCCAGCGCTCAGCTACCGCGAACAGCAACGAGGCGACCGAGACAGAAGCGACCGCAGCGACCGTGGTGACCGTGAGCGGACACACGACCGCGACCGTGATCCCAGCCGAGAACTGGACCGTGGACGGGACCGGGACCTGGAGCCAAGGCGCAGCGCAGAGCGGAAACATTCACAGCAAGGAAGCTCAAGAACAGCGAGCGGCCAAGTGCGGATATGCAAGAAGTGTGGAGAGCAGTTGACCGGCCAGTTCGTTCGCGCTCTGGACGGCACCTTCCATCTCGACTGTTTCCGTTGTAAAGTAAGAACTGACCCGACCTCCATTTCCTTTCTATCCAGCCTGATCACCATAACGAAACTAACCAACCCCCAGGATTGTGGCCAGATTGTTGCGTCCAAGTTCTTCCCGGCCGACGACGGCAACGGCGGCCCTCAATACCCGCTCTGCGAAACAGACTACTTCCGCCGCCTCGGCCTTCTCTGCTACCACTGTGGTGGCGCCCTCCGAGGATCCTACATCACCGCACTCGATCGCAAATACCATGTCGACCACTTTACCTGTTCACTTTGTCCGACCGTCTTCGGCGCCCAGGACAGTTACTACGAACACGACGGCCACGTTTATTGTCACTACCACTACTCGTCCCAGTTTGCACAACGCTGCAATGGCTGCCAGACCGCCATTCTCAAGCAGTTTGTCGAAATCTTCCGCAACGGCCAGAACCAGCACTGGCATCCGGAGTGCTATATGATACACAAATTCTGGAACGTCCGGCTCACTGCGCCCCAGGATGTAAAACCTGTCGAGCCGTTATCGGAGAGCGACGAAGGCGCCAGCCGCCGCCGCGTTCGCGAAGACGAGGAGAAGATGGAGGAGAAGGTGTACCGCATCTGGAGCGTGCTCTCTACCTTTGAGGAGTCGTCTGCGGCTTGCATTTCTGACATGCTCCTCCACGTCAGCAACGGCGCCTATGTGGACGGCGTCATTGTTGCGAAGCGCTTCATCGGCCACGTCGAAATTCTCTTCCGCTCGGCGGACAACTTGGACGCAACCATGACCCGGTTGGATATGAAGAATCTCTCGTACAGCCGTGAGGCAAAGCTTCTGTGCAAGAAAATTGTCGCCTTCTTCTCGCTATTGTCCAAATCCCAGGACTCATCCGCAGCCAAGCTCGGCGTCACCCAGGAGCTTCTGTCTCTCGTCACAAGTCTCGCGCACTACCTCAAGCTTCTCATCCGCATCTGCCTCCAAGGCGCCCTCCGCATCGAGAAAGATCGCGGCGCACCAGACGGCCTCTACCAGTTCCTCGACGATATCAACGCTCTCGAGGCCATGAAGAACGAGCCCGAAGATGGCCTGCGGCAGATTACTGCCAGCATGGTCCGCCTTGCCGCCAACGACTCAGACCAGTGCATGACCTGCCGGAAGCCCATCGAGGACGAATGCGCCAAGAGTGGCGAGCGGCGCTGGCACCTTGCCTGCGTCAACTGTGCGCGTTGCAACAAAGAGCTGGGTCGGACCCTCCAGGACGCCCATGTCAACCCCTACGATGGCAAGATCTTCTGCAGCTCTTGTGAAAGTTTGAACAACGCAGAGAAGGTTGTGGCCTTTGAGCATGTGACCAAACTGCAACAGTATGTGTTCCTTCTCCGTGTGGCCCTGGCGAGGTTGCTAGATATTCTTCACAGCAGCGGCGCCCTGGCCCGCGCCCTGCAGGACGAGTCCTACGAGGGTGGTGGCAAAGATGACGAGATGCGGCGTGAACCAGGAAACAATCGGCTGTCAATCATCAGCGACCGCGATCCGAATCGGGAACCATCCTCCTATGAAACCACCCTGAACGACGTGCGCCGACTGCGAAGTACCCGCCTCGACAAGCACCTGTCGTCCAGCTTTAGAAAAGCGAGGACGTCGCGTGTCATGGGCGGCCCGGAGGATTCGAGCGCACGGCCCGGCTCTGCCGGCGCAGGTGGCAGTGGTGGGAATGGAGCGGGCCTGCAGATTGTGGAGGACCGTGTCGACGAGTCCATGTCCGATACCATGCTCGGGCGTCAGGATGCCTTGACGCTGGACGACATCCCACACATTGTCGCCGCAGAGCAAGCCCGTGAACAGCGCATGGGTGGCTTTGGTCGTCAAGATACCAATACAAGTGGTGACGACCAGCAAGGCGGGCCCGGCTCGTCTGGCGACCGAAACATTTCCGAAGGGCGCTTCGGCGGCGCTGCACCGGGCCCAAACCGTGCGATGAGCCCTCAAAAGCTTACGGGCCGCAAGTATTTCTCCGAATTGTCGGGCCTAGAGTACTTTATTGTGCGGCATCTCGCCGTGCTGACGATGCTGCCAATGATTGAGGCCGAATTCTCCCTCGAGGAGCTTCTGGGCTTCATCGAGTCCCGGAAACCCGCCACCTTTTGGAACAAGTTCGGCAAGGCCTTCAAGAACGACAACAAAAAGAATGTCAAGAAGAAGGGCATCTTCGGCGTACCGTTGGAGGTGATTATCGAGCGTGATGGTGCCGACTCCACCGACGGCGTCGGCCCCGGAACGCTGCGAATCCCCGCGATCGTCGACGACATTGTATCAACCATGCGAAAGATGGACCTCTCAGTCGAGGGTGTCTTCCGCAAAAACGGCAACATCAAGAAGCTGAGCGAGCTGTGCGACAAGATCGACCGCGAAGGCTCCGATAATGTCGGCCTCGGCCAGCAGAACGTCGTCCAAGTTGCCGCTCTCTTGAAACGGTACCTCCGCGACCTGCCCGACCCGCTGATGACACACAAGCTGTACCGCCTGTGGCTTGCAGCAGCAAAGATCAACGACGAGACCAAGCGGCGCCGGTGCCTCCACCTCACGTGCTGCCTCCTGCCTAAGTGCCACCGCGACTGCCTGGAGGTTTTGTTCTTCTTCCTCAAGTGGGCAGGCTCGTTCCACCAGGTGGACGAGGAGAGCGGCTCCAAGATGGACATTCGGAACATTGCGACGGTCATTGCCCCCAACATTCTCTTTATCAACTCCAAGATCCCGGCGCTCGACAGCGATCCCATGTTTGCCATTGATGCGGTCGCCATGCTCATCACCTACATTGAAGAAATGTGCCTGGTAAGTTGCACGCCCTGTAATACTCCTCGGAATGTTTAGCTCTATGTATGCTAACAAAATAGGTCCCTGACGAGCTCGTCGATGTCCTCAACGATCCTTCCCTCTTCAATAACAATGGAGAGATCACGACCAAGGAGATTCTCAAGCGCTTCGGAGACCGCACCGTGACCAGCGGGCCGGGCCAGCCGTACGGCAAGATGGGCGAGGTCATGAACCGGCACGATCCGTCGACACGGCCGCTCGCGCGGCGCGTTGAGACCGACCCGTCCGTGTGGCAGGACGAGCGCAGCGTGCGCACTGTGCAGGACGCGCCCCCCGCCGGTGCTAGTATCCCGCCGTACAGCAGCGCGCCCAACCAGAGCACGCCGACCAAATGGAACCGGCCACAGGACGACTCCATGCTGCAACACGTGTCGCCGTACCCCTCCCAGCACAACCTCCACGTCGACAACGTCGACGACCAGCCGATGTACCCGCACCCGCAGTCGCAGCCACAGCCACCCCCACCGCCACCACTCGCGTCGTCCTCACAGTCGCGCTCGCAGTCACAGCAGCGTGGCGACCCGCGTGATCCGAGCGACATGCCGCCGCGGCAGGAGTGGCGCAATTCGGGCGCATGGGGTCGGGGAAACAATGGATCGGTCGGTGTTACCGGAGGCGTATAGATATTTTTTGTCGTCCTTCTTGTTCAATCATTTCTTCTCTCTTTTTTTTGGTTTTGACATGGGTTTTGGGAGCTAAGGACAGGGACATTTATTTTGAGCAAATGCAAAGTATGGGATGGTGGAAAGTGGTTGTCTATATATGGTCACATGTCGACACCCTGTTTTTTCCCTTTTTCTTCTTCTTAAAATCCTTTTACATCTTCTTTTACCTCCTCCTCCCTCTTGTTGATTATTATTCACCATTTCTTCTAGCCATGGTTTTTCTTTTTTCTTTTTCTTTTCTTTTCTTCTTTTCTCTTCTTTCTTATACTTCTACCTTTGGGGAAAGGGAAACCAGCGGGGTTTTTATGAAAGCTCTATACCCCTTATCTTCCCTCGTAGCCTGTTGTTCTTCTTTCGATAAAATTTCAAACTTTTCATGTGCTTTCATCAAAATTGCTTTCCTTGCTGGGTTTTATCCATTGATTTAATTGACGTTCTCAAGGACAACTTACGCCCGGCTTCAATATTGAGACTTTGTTTGTCATTGCATCTGCATCCTTTACAATACTTTATTGGCATTTAACATAATAAACAAAAGGTTTTACGGAAATACATTTTTTTCTTTAAAATACCTTGATACAAAAGTTGAATAAATTTCCGGAGAATGCTTAAATAAATTGTTCTAAAGTAAATAAATTGATAATAAATGAAACTGACACAAAAGTGTCACCGTGGTATATATAAAAAGAAAGAAGAAGAGAATGGTATCCATAACCAAAAATAAGAGAAGTAAAAATAAATATGGGTTTATAAAAATCATTGTTCATGCTGTCCACATGGCTTGCGACCGGCAAAACCAAAGGGATCCCTCCCATAGTAAGTGTGAGTGCATTTCTATTTTTCAAAAAGCTAGGCCTCGCCTACACCAAACGCGTTGCTCTTGTAGCGGCGCTTTATATGTGATTTTCTGTGTCGCTGAGAGGCGAGAGAGTGTGTGTCTGTCCGTACGTGGTAGACGTGGGGCCGCTCAAGCCCACTTGCCTAGGAGGGCCATGATGGCCGTACCGAGGCACAGGCAGATTAGCATGAAAGTGACGCGCTTGCCGTCGCGCGAGCGCTCCGGGTTGAAAAGGAAGTCGCGGGCCAGCAGCTCGACGAGACCTGTATAGATCAGGATGCCGGCCGAGACGCTGTCGAGGACACCTGACACGACGTTGGCTGTGAAGGAGCTGCCGTTGTAGGTGGTGCGGACACCGAGGCCAATGGCAATGGCCAGCGGGGTCGTCAGGCCGTAGGCGACGCATAGTAGCCAGGGCAGGGCCTTGAGGAACTTGCCGGGGCGGGCGGGGAAGGGGATGGCGCTGAGACGGGCGCCGATACCGAGACCCTCAAAGGCCTGGTGGAAGACGATGACCGGGTAGAGGGTGGAGAACTCATCGCCAACGACGCCCAGGTTGAGGCCGATGATGACGGAGTGGAAGATAACACCAAACTCGAGAATCAGGAAGGCGGCGAACTGCTCGTGGAAGGCGCGGTCGTTGGCAGAGCTAGCGTACTCGACCTTCTCCACGTCAAGCTTGTCGTTGCTGGCGTCATCGGCAGTGCTCGAGTTGGGGCCAGCAACGACGGCGGGCGCGGCGGTGCCGTCCTGGTCCGCAGAGTGCAGGAACTGGTGGGACTGCGATGGGCGCGAGATGGCACCATCCTCGCCGACAATCTCGTGGCGGTGCTTGTCGCCGGCCGTGGTGATGGTCTCCTCGATATTGTCGCCGTGGCCGTGGCCCATGTTGTACTTCTTGTCGACGTACCACTCGGCGCCAAAGTCAAGCAAAAAGGTGAGCATGACCATGACCAGGGCCAGGCAGGGCGGCCACGAGTACTCGGCCCAGCCGCCGGTCATGCCGACGCAGGAAGCAGGGCCAATCTCGTCGTAAGCCGGGTCCAACAAATGGATAAATGCCGTGGCAATAATGACACCGGCACCAAAGTAACGGGCAAAGAGGTAAACGTAGACGGGCACCCGAAGGCGCTTTATGCGGGTGGCGACGACGGGGAAGAGCGTGCACAGCAACGAGGTGACCATGATGACAAAGAGGGCCGAGATACGGGCGCCCAAATGGCCGTTGTAGTCATTGCCGCCGGCGTTGAGGAAGCAGATGATCTGCGTCGGGTCGGCGGACGTTAGGTTGACATTTTCAGGGTCGAAGGTGTCGGTGTCAGCCATCGTGAAGGCTATTGGGGTGTTGTGATGTTTTGGTGCGGTATGTCTTTTGTTTCACAATCAGTACGACACGTTAAAACCTCATGACAGAGATGCCGTCCCCGTGGACGCGGGACGACGTCAATATAAACAAGGAACCGGGGAACCGGGCACCATATGACGAACGAACCACGACGATCTGAGCACCAGGAAATGGGGATACACCGGCTGCAGATCGTGGAGCGTGGCAACCACGAGGATACACAGGCACAAAGCGGATAGGGGGAGTGAAGGGCTGAGTCGATGTTAGGGCAATATACGTACTGTAAGACTGGATGATAAAAGAGGAAGGAAAATAAATAAATCGAATCCGAGAAAAAGAAAGAATGACCCGGCGGGAAAAAGAACCGGACGGGAATGAAGGAATGCAATGGACTGAATGCCAAGACAACTGGCAGATGCAAGAAGATATGCAAAAGAAAGTGAATGAGAGAAGTCGACGATGCGAGTTCACCTTTCCCAGGAGACAAAAAGGAGGGGATCTGCGGTAAAATATATGGCACCAAGTGGCCGGAGACCTACAGGACCAGGATGAAGGCTAACGAGTAAAGAACAAGAGAGAGGCCGACGAGACAAACAGAAAATTTCTATCCGAGAGGGTCGTAAAGGTCCAACGAGGGCAAAGGAGGCTCAAAGAGGGTCGAGTGGGGACAATTGGAAGGCTTGCTCCAACAGGAACTTGGAAGAGATTGAAGAGATTGAAGAAACTGCTGTTGTGGACGGACACCTTGATGGACAGAGATGCCTTTTTGTGAGGAAGGAAGGGCGTAGGGCAAAAGAGGGAAGGAAAGAGAGATGGGGGGCTATAAGAGAGAGGTTGCCGTAATGGGCGTAATGGGAAGGCGCGTGGGGTGGAATTGGCAAGCAGCATATGGAGCAGTGTGGAGCACGGCACGAAGAGCAGCAAAACCCAATTATAAAAAGAGCAAAAATGGCCAACAGGAGTCCAGACAAGCAGGAAAGAACGTCGATAGATGGTGGCTGAGGGGAACAGCGAGGGGTTGGATCAGACAACGCCCAGGAAGGTGCCTTCCCTCAGATAATACAAAATGTGTGCGGGCGATTGAGGGTGTTTTTCGTATTTCTAAAAGTGGTCTGACAGCGAGAAGGGTCTTCGAGGAGCGCGTGGGTGTGGCTTTGGACTAGTGGTTGCTGTTTCGTAAGAGATGGAACAGGTACGAGATGGATGTGGGAGGCATGAAGTGATGTAACAGCAACGAGATGAGGAGGGGACTGTGGGAAACGGATACGATAAAAAATAAAAGGCACTAGGAAGGCAAACAAGTTGTAAAAGGGAAGCCAAAGTGATATCCCACGCAGAACAGGGAAATGCAAGCTCAATATCGGATAGACTAGGCTGTGAGCCAGGGCGGTTAGTCGGAAAGAAGTCTGCCAAGTGTAGACAATGGGGCAGGCATCGGAAAACGGCCGACAAAAACAAAATAGAATACACAGGACGGGCACGACGAGCTAAGAGAGATGCAGACCGGTTCCGCTACGCGTTGACAAGCTTTCCGCCATTGTAGTATGCCTATAATTTGTGCGAAAGCTGCAGTCTTAACATTGAGCCGACGGGAAGTGAGGAGCTGTTAGGTGCCTCTTTTGCGTACACACGTATTTTCTTCAATGTGATATTTTCGATGATTTCTTTCGTGGTTGCCCAATGTAGAGAATTGTCGTTGTAAGGAGAATGGCCATCGCGGCGGCCGTGCCAGGACCGGTAAACGAGAAGACAGAAGAAGAAAACGACAACATCGAGTCCGTCGACAACAGGGAGGGTGAGAGAGATGACGGCGGTGCGACAAGCGAGCTGAAGAGCAGCCACGAGAGTGAGACGCCGGCAGTCACGGCACCGCACAAGACGAGAAGAAAGGCGGAAGTGGATGTGACCATGATGGGCATTTTTTAAGCCACGTGAAAATGGGGTGAAAGGGATTTCAGCCTGTCTCAGTGCAGATGATGGACAGTGAAGCCCGTGTCTACATTTTGTGTTTGCCTAGTTGAAGAGTTGAACTGACGAGGGATCGGGGCATTATCAACGGGTGGCCATGCGTCTTTAGAAGAGCTCTGACTGACTCGCATTGGGGACGATGGGTGTTGCCGTCAACAAAAGGGTGAGCATCCCGCTGACCGCCCAGTCGACTGCTCAATGGAAGGCATGTTGACGCGACCCTCTTGACACTGGGCAGGTCTCGGCGACTACTTCCCAAAAGGAGAACATCTCCAGCGACGATCGTGGGAGGACGCCGTCTGACGGAAAGCAGAAGGATCCAAACGACAACCGTAGACCAGAACAGGAAGAACCCCGTGTCTCACCTCTGGGCATGGCTGCCCCTCCGTCGCGTGCGGATCAGAGAAGGGACAAAGAGGGGACAAAGAGACGAAGAGGAAAAGGAAAGAGGAAGAAAAAGACACGAAGCAGGCGGACGAGAACCTTGATGGACGGCCTGGCCGTCTTCTGGTCCTCTTATTCCTCTTCTGATCCTCCTTGATGCATTGCTAGTGGAGAGAACGCAAAGCGCAAAGAGAGACGGGAGACTGAGAAGCCCACGCCGCAGTCCTTGCAGTCTCTTCTTCCTTTCCCTCACTCCTAGCCCTCCCCGTCCGGCCTCTTATCTGCCGTCGTGAGAACCTCTTTGGTCTCCTCCTGCAGGGCTGGGCCCAATTGGGCCGCAAATGTCTGACACGCGATTGGTCCAGAAGGTCCAGACAGCTGCCGCTAAGCCTTTCAGTTCGGGAAGGAAAGCGCAGAAAGAGCAGAACTATCCATCAAGGTTCTCAGTAAAGCATCAACCTCCATGACCCCCTTACCCGCCTCCCGCCCTACGAAGTATCTCGTTTCTTTTGTTTACAGAATACGGAGCACTAAACGAGAAAAGCGAAAATAGAAAGTGTCCGAACACAGAAAAGGCGAAACAAAAGAGAGCGGGAAAAATTGGCACACGTCCGCCAAGTCGATAGAAGCTGGCGGGCTGCTTTAGCTTAGCGTGCGATATATAGGGGGGAAAAACGGAGAAGACCAAAAAGGAAAGAACGACGAGACAGTACGGAGTAGACAAGCTCACAAGGAAAGAACGTAGGTCGACTATAAACCGCAGCAAGCTTTGAGCTGCACATTCACCTTCGCTTTGATTCGTTGCGTGCCTTTGGTCAGCAAAATTGCGAATTGCGGTTGAGGACTGACTTGGGCTGGCAGAAGCTTTGTCGAAAACAGGGGATAAAGTACGTGTATCGATGTCTTTGTGGCCTATACATCGCGAGCAGCCGTGGCCCATGATGTGTTTTGTGCAAGCAACAACAACGACCCTTCAATGCAAGCGGCGATGCACTTACAGTTATATGTTGATTGAAAACAGATTATGAGAAGATATTCTGGCGCCACCGATCAGTCCGTCGTGCTGCCCATGTCGAAATCAGACACGGGCCATCCCAGAGACCGCTTCGTTTTGTGACAATTGATCTCAGTCTCGGTCTTCGCATCGCCACTTTGGCGCTGCTCGAGTGACCTTCACTCGAAGCTTGTTCGCGACGTCAGCCACATGCCTCCGTTTCTTGCTTCTCGTGTCTCCTTCTTCTGCGTCTTGGTCCATCCCGTTTTTCTTGTTTTGCAGATGTGTCGCGCGTCTTTCCAGTTTGACGGCCAACCTAGCAGACCATCCGGGTTCTCAGAAGAAGCTCTGGTGAGGAAAGAAACAATCCATGCACACCGTTCCTGGAAAGTGTGACGCAGGGAAAGAAGCCAAAACTGTGCTCGCCAAGGCAGGGGAGAGACAGACGGAGAAGAACAAGGGAGGTCGTCCTGACTTTGTCCCGTTTGGCATATCCAGCCATGACCACCCCGTGCTCATCTCGCTCTGCACATCTCCAACTCTCTACAACTATCTCGCTCTCGCAGCTCAAAACGGGACCGTGTTGAATCACCATCCCTGGACAGCGCAGATGCGCAGTGTCTGGGAGTTGTTATAAGAGGCAAAGAGGCTCACTGGTGCCAGCCCCCTTTTCTGAGAGCCTCTGCCGCTTGCACGTTTATGTGCTCGTCCTGCGCACGCCTGCTCCGTTCAGACAAGATGCGCCCCTTGGCAGATCCTTCATGTTGGGAGAGAGATAGAGATGGAAAGTCGGTGTTGTCGTGCTCTCGTTTCTTGGGTGTGCTGATGAGCAGATTGCCCATCGTCTCGCTCATTGTCTCGCGCCTCTTCTCTTTTCGCCGCAGCGGTATAAAGAGTAGCAGATGACCCCGTGTGCCCGACTCCGCCTCTGCTCTTTCTTTCCTCTTTTCGATCTTTCTCGCTTTTGATATCTTTTCGTCTTGCGTCTGGTGATGTTTTGCTTGGTGCTATTTATCTCTCTTCGACTTCCGACCTGCATTCGTTGCCTGATCGAACTTTCCAACCAGCAACAGGCGACTTCAAAATTTTGTGCCAGTCATCTCTTCTTCTCTTTGTCGGAACCAACGCCGCCAAACAGTCGCTCGCATTTCTCGCCCTCGCCTACCACGCTCCCACTCCACGCTTCCACGCCTCTTTCCACCTTCACGACTTCCCCACGCGCTGTGCCCCTGTGTGCCAGTCTCATGTTTGTATTCTCAACTTTCTCACTTTGTTTCGTCTCCCTCGCGGCATCTCATTCCCTTCTCCCATCTCCTTTCCTCCAGCCCTTTACGTAACGACACCAAACAGACCAAACAAGGCCCCGTCTACTCTCGCCCACTTCGTCCCACGCCCGCCCAGCTCACCCTCCCTCGTCACTTCTCTCACTGATCTCCAGTTCAACTTGCATGGTTGAAGGCGCCTAATCATGCACGCTGCACTGTCCTCGGTCCTCCTTCCCATGCAGTCCTCGATATCCAATGGGTCACAATCTCTGCCCAGCCCCTTTTCACTCCTCTCCCGTCTTCCCATCCCTCCGACCTCTTCCGATCACACTCTCCTTTACTGGCTCTGCCCAGCTAGGGTCTGTCTGACCTCCGATCGTCAGATTATGCCTCTCTATCATGCTCGTTTCTGCTCATCTTGTTCTCCCTTTCCGCTTCCCCTCCCCCCACTCCGTGACACGAACCTATTACATGGCGTCGTCCTTCCGACAGAGACAGCGAGTGAGGCAGAAAAGTGCCACTGGCACCACTGGGAAGACCACTGACCGTCCATCGGTGGTCGACCCGAGACTCGCGTGCCACGTCGGCGTCGGTGTACCCAAACAAGAAAGAGTTGCTGCTGTCTGGTCTTAGCTCTCGGCTCCTCCACTCTTTCTTGCTATTATGTGCTCTTGTCCTCCCACGCCCGATGTACTCGCCCCCATCCGAAGCACCATCCTCCGCCCCATCCTGGCCTCTCGTCCTGGCCTTTTCCTCTCCTTTTCCTACCTTCTTCCCTCGCCCTACTCTTTCCTCCCCTTCCCTTTCCACCCACTCTTGTTTCTCTTACTATATTATGTGTCACTTTATTATGCATCCTTCGTTCACCCTCCATCGGCTGTGTGACCACCTGCTGGCACCCGGTATGCCTCTTGTTCTGCGTCTCTTGCTCTTCTTCTCTTATCATCGGCTGGCACCCACACCAACGACGCCTCACTTCCACTTCTCACGACGTATCTTTCACACACCCTCGAGCACCCATGAGCACACCCTCGAGCTGCACTGGTTGCCTTGGCCGCATGGTTTCCATGCAGAGCCTACAGAGCTACCCACACCATCACCACCAACCCCTGCCTCCCTGTGTTCCCTCCCTCCATGGTGGCCGCCCGGAGCCAACCAGAAACCAGCTTCGGCCCGGTTCGTGTGGGAGTCTTGGGGAACTTTCTCCTCTTTTTTGTTTGCCCACCCTCTCCCTCCTTCCTCCTTCTGACCTCTTTCCAGGCAGGAAAAGACTCTCGTGCTGCGGATACTCTGTGCAAAGAGAAAAAAGTGAAACAAAAATCTTTATTTCATTTTCTGTTCTCTCATATTTTTGCCGAAGTTAGCGCAGCTCACTCTCACTTCCTCGGCCTGCACCGAGAGCAATTGCCTCCCGTCCTCTCTTTTCCGAACAGCTCCCCCACCCTCTTCTTTTGTTTATACACTTTCTCTCCTTCAGCGTGGCTGTCGAGTCGAGCACAGGGCCTCCGCAGCTGTGCATGTGCAGGCTGCATGATCATCTTTCTTCCTGTCGTTTCTTGTCCTGCACACCCACTTGTCATCTTAACACTTGTATGAAGTACATACATTGGTATTGAGACATTGATCACGGCGACCTAATATTCCATGCTATCTTCCGATGTCTATCCATGGAAAGCTGTTAGCTGGTGATGTCTCTTGCCTCTCCCCTCCTGATACATCTTTATCACCTGTCACCTCCTTCTCGTTGCCCTTTTACAGCTGTGCACATCGTTCCCCCCTTGGCTTCCACAGCGCTCTTGGCACCCGCAATTCTGCAGTAGTCTCCATGCTGTATAGCTGCCTAACGGTGGAAGGAAACAAGGCAGTGTTGGAGTATTTACACTACACAGCTCACACCCGCACCCACTCCCCACACGTATACCCGCGCTATCATCGCTCTTTCCACATATATTTTTTTCGTTCCTATAAAATTATATGGAAGTAGCATGACATCGCATTAGGGGGAGGCAAGAGCAAAGGGATACATCGATCCTGCTTCCTTCCTCACGAGAGGGCAAGGGAAAAAAACAAAGAAAAACAAGGGCCTTCCTTTAGCTCCTTCCTTCTCCCACGCGGGGGCGGGTACGCTCTTTCCCGTTCTTGTCGTCTGCAGACGTGGGAGGGTCTGTCTTGTCTCTTCTACCTCTTGTCCTCGTTGCCTCTTTCCTTTTTGTAGCCTTGATAGCATAGTAGCTTTTCCTGTAGAATGTAGTTTCTCCCAGTTTCTTCGCTCGTAGCAAAATCGTATATTTAAGGACCGCGATTCTCCCGGTTTTGAGGATATCCAAAATTCTTCTTCTCTTTCTTTTCTTCATCCCCAAGCAACTCTTCTCAGTATCTCTACTAAACATCTTCACTTTCAAACAACTTTTCGACCTTTACCAGTCACCCACCCCAATAACATCAAAATGGCCCCCTGGTAAGCATAACGTCCTACTCTGGCGTCAAGCTCGGATAATCTTGCACGGCTGCGCCCACGTCATTGCGTGTGGATATCCTCCAAGACTAAAGTGCTAACACCTACCTCCAGCGACTGCTCCTCGTGCGCCTCTGGCTGCTCCGGCTCGTGCTCTGCTTGCTCTTGCAGCTCCTGCAGCGTACGTACCTCTCACGTGCCAGCCCACATGCATGTCTACGTGAATTAACACTGACGTTTATCTCTATAGCACTAAATTACCCTGATCCGACCCCAGCAGCCACTCTCCCTTTACCACAATGCCTGACAACATCTACTGCGACAAAGTACAAGGGCTACGATAAAGGCCTGACAAACTCTACGAGACGCGGCTGTCTACGAGGAGGAAAACAAGACTTTTTTTGTGGAAATGGATTTTTATTGTGGTTACAAATGGAGTCTTGTCTCGATTTCTAGCTGTCAATACCCAAGGTGAAACACCAGTCCTGCTTCGTCAAAGAGGACGCCTTTGTTTTTGTCAATCGTCCACCCAAGGCTATCCAATACTGGACCATTTTTGCCCACTTAGACATAAGAGTCCCTTTCCACTTAGACATGAAAGTCTGTTGCACGTGAAGTCAATGCATGGTAAAAAAAAACTCCCTTTAGAACAGAGAGGGTAGGGGAATGCGAAGCTACATGAGCAGTGGACAACCGACTACTGTCTGTGGCTTCGGCCCTGGTCAGGCCATCCTTACTTCTTCGGGGGCGGGGCCGGCTGAGGCGGCGGGGGAGACGGGGGAGGCGGGGGGAAGTCGTAGCCGTCCTTGCGACCCATGGTGGCTGCTGTGAGGAAAAGTTGTGTGTTTGTTGGGTGTTGGGTGTTGTTGGTGTTGGTGTTGGTGTACTTGCTGCTTTTGTTGCTTTGGAAAAGACTGTTCGGTTTTAAAAGACAAAAAAGGAGAGAAAGAATAGAGTTACCCTGAAGAGGAAGAAAGTCGGCCTTTTTATAGTTTTTTTTTTTTCATTTTGCCACCAATAGTTGCCTTCAACAAGGTGTAAAGTGAGGTCAGAAAAAATATGTGATGCTAGGAATTGGGTGTCACCAAAACATCAACAATGTCACTCTATCGCCACATCGCACAGACATTGAAAATGAAATAGTTTCATGACTCTATTAAACATTGATGTAATTACATGAGAATCAAAGTCTAGAAAGCAACAGCTAAATGCAATAATCATCTGTAAACCAAACCACAAAAGACATGATCTTTGAAACTGAAACCAAGCTTCTTGCCAGAACTCCTCTTTTTAAAGAACAGAAAAATAAACAAAACCGCAAAATAAACCCAGAAAAAAGAACATCAACCACACTACTCATGACTTGATCAGCTTCTCTTCTTTGTGCAGCTCAATGCCCGCCGGCGCGCCCACCAGCGCCTTGCACTGCGCGTAAATCACAAACTGGCCCGACACCAGACCGCACGTCATCAGCACACGCGGGCCCAGACCCGTCAGCAGCAGCCGCTTGGGACCAAACTCGGACGCCAGCGTAAACATGCGGCTCAGCACGCCCTGTTTCGGGTCGCCCGCGCCCTTGTTCATGGCCGACAGCAGCGTGTCGGCCGGGTGCGACAGCACGGCCGCCGCCACACCGGCCACAATGCCCGACGTCAGCTCCACGCCCGTTTGTTGCAGGTGGGTCAGCTTGGCTTTCCGCTCGGGGCCCATGGCCCGGAAGATGACCTCGTTGGCGGCCTCGTGGACGGAGAACTGGCCGACGGCGTAGGGCACCTGCTTGAACAGCAGTGGGATGAACCCTGAATAAAACCCGCGCAGGCCCTCTTCGCGCGCAATGCGCACAAACCCAGACGCCAGCCCCGACGCAAAGCCGCGCTGCGACACCAGCCGGATGCGCGTGGCCTCGAGCGGGCACAACGCAATGTCTGCGAAAAACTCGGCGCTGGCACTGGCGCCAAGGTAGACGGCGGTGCGGTGCGGCGTGGCCTGCTCGATGCCGCCGAGCAGGTCAATGTACTTTTTCTTGAAGAACTCGTAGCCGGCGAACTTTGCGCCGCCCTGGACGAGGTAGCCGACAGCGGTGGGACCAAAGCCCGTGAGCAACGCGGCGGCGCCTTCGTTGGCGATGATGCGGCGGGCGGCCGACACCATGTTGAGGCCCTTCATGGCGTCGTCGACCTGGATGCGGGTCTTGACGACGTCAATGGGCGTGGCGGCGCCGTGGGTGAGGGTGGCCGCGAGGGCGCCGGCGCCGAAGAACTTGGCATAGTCGGACGCGATAAAGTTGGGCGTCTGGTTGGACGTTTGTTGTGTGGCCATTGTGAGTGTGGGACGGGAGTGAGGTCACTTCTAGGTGGTGAGAGAGGGAGAGAGGGAGGGAGGTTCGAAGGGATGAGACAATGTTCTCAGTGTCCCGGTTGGTGGCGTCGAAAGAGGCGAGGACGTGAGGTCGTGAGGTGGTACTTTGTTGGTGATTTGTTTATCTCGAAAATGGCCCGTCTCGTCAAAGAAATAGCTCACTCAATGTGCCCCTCGAATTGCGTACGTTCGGTTACCGCCAGGAACTGCCAGGTCTGTATCGGGCTGGATTGACAGCTGCGTCTGGCAGGAATGTGCAAGTTACTCAGCTGCGCTGTGACCAGTGACGTAAGAGCCAACTACAGGGCAGGTACGACCATGAAGTTGTGCTGGGAAAACGTGCCCAAGAGCGGGAAGATCGGCAGGGAAATGGGGCGCGCGATAAGCTCGACAAGGAAGGTGCGATGGCGACGGGAAAATATGAATACTCCGTAGAGGAAAGAGCAAAGAGGAAAGAAGAGGGGAGATTTGGTGAGTACAGTCGCGAAGAATCAATCCAATTGAATGTCAAAGAATGTCGAAAGGCAAGCGAGGAGAAAAGCAGAATCCCAAGAGCGAGGCCCTCACAAATAAATCATTGTCGACGCCCGGATCCGAAGCCGACATCACCCTGTTTTGGGGGGCCATGCCATCATCGATGGGACCGGCGACTTCGCTGAACGGAGGAAATACAGGTGAAGCTTGTGTTTTGCATCGCTCTTTCCTATTCTTCATCTTGGGCGTTCCTGCCTCCGGCGCCAGTTTCGCCGTTCGTCATTCGCAGCTGCCCTCAAAGCCTTCGTTCCTTGGGTGCCGAGTCGACGCGAAGCGCCGAACCAAGGAATAGTCTTCCCTATTCGACGGATTCGACGGATTCGACGGGCTTATACGGGAGCTGCAGCGACGGTGTCCATCGCTCGGGAGCGCCGGCAGGGAAGCGCCAACTGGAACACCAGACATGGTGGGGCCAGGAGCGCTGTCGGCAGGACTGTGGCCGAGACGCGAATACAGCGAAGAAAACCCCAAGAACCAGGAACGAGAGGGTCCAGTTATTGCGTCAGATAAGGCAGGAGCTCGAGTGGGGACATGCCGAGACGCTTTTGGACTCGATCTCAGGGCAGGAGTCCACGGCAAACATAAGGCACATAAGTCGGCACATTGCGCACAGGATGTCGACGTAAAAAAGATCAAGGATCTTCTTTCTATGTTTTGCTTCATTCCACCTGCTGGATCTTGTTCTCTTCGCTGTCGCCGTCGCGCTGTCGTCGATGGCCAAATCAACCGGCTTTAGGACGGGTTTTGGTCACGTGACCGTCTCTTACACGGAGACCACCGATGCCCCAGGGGCCTCTTTGTTGCCTGTCTCTTGATTGATATTTTATTGTTGACTTGCATGTACATCGATAGGTCCACGGTCAAGATGCCGTGAAAATCGACAAAAATGAAACCATGGACACTGAGCTCGGGATTGCGCACAGAGGCCCCCGGCCAAGTCGTCGGACCCTGCCGAATCGCCAAGGTATTAGTCGCATATCCCGAACCGGGTAATTGAGATAACAGACGCCGTGCAGATAGACCGTTTGGCAGCCACGACGACTACAGAGCACTGTAGGAAGGCCGACGGGCCCCCGCACGGTATCTCTGCTCTAGGTGACTTTGGAGATGGTCTTGATTTCTAGTGCAATTCTTCTAATTCTTCTGTTTGCCAGTGCAAAGTGCTCTTGATTTTGAACCCATTTCTCATCACAAGCAAAGTCGTTTCATCTTCCCCCAACGCAACCAGAGCTGCCACAATGTCCTCGACGACGACTACGCCGTGAGTTGACCACGCATAAAGCACGGGACCTTTGGATATATTGAACGTCACTGACACCCTCCAAGAGATGGCCTCGACAAGGCAACGTTCCAGTCGCTGGTGGCCTCGTTTGGCTTCCAGATGACACCCCAAGACGAGGCCGACTACTATGCGCTCGTCAAGGCCATGGAGGACGAGGTGCTCGAGGTCGAGGCCATGCCCGCCTACGTTGACCCGCGGCTCGCGCCCAGCGTGGCCACACCCGTTGCCGCGCGCACGTACACGGTGCCCGACAAAACGGACAACCCGCTCAATGCATGGAGCCACCGGTTCACGCTCAAAGACGATGCGGCGGTCACCACCGGAATACTGGCCGGACGCACTGTCGCACTAAAAGACACAATTGCCGTGGCGGGTATCCCGCTGACGCTGGGAACGCACCCATACCAACTATCAAACTCGGCCGACGTGCCCTTCCCCATTCCGTCGGTCGACGCCCCCGTCGTCACACGGCTCGTGGCGAGTGGTGGCGTGATTGTGGGCACGTCGACGTGCGAAAACTTGTGCATGTCGGGCCTGTCGGATACGAGTGCGTCGGGGCCCGTGCACAACCCGTGGTTGACGGGGTATGCATCCGGCGGCAGCAGCAGCGGCAGCGGCGTGCTGACGGCGATCCCGACAGTCGAGGCGTGGAAACGCAAGCGAGGCCTTCCTCTCGTCGAGGGTTCCCTTGGGGCGGGCGTCGACTTGGCCATCGGTGGCGACCAGGGCGGCAGCATCCGGCTGCCGGCGGCGTACAGCGGCACATACGGCCTCAAGCCGACGCACGGGCTGGTGCCGTACACGGGGATTGCGTCGTTACACCCGATCTGCGACCACGCGGGGCCGATGGCGTCGTCAGTCGCCGACGTGGCGCTGCTGCTGTCGGCGATTGCCGGGTACGACGGCATAGACCCGCGGTCGACGCCCGAGACGCCAACGCGAAAGCAGGTGCCGGCCTACCACGAGCTGCTGCAGGCAGCCATTGCCGAAAGAAGAACCCGCGGAGAGTGGACACTCACGACAGCGGGCAAAGGCCTGCGCGTCGGTCTCTTGAAAGAGGCCCTCGCGCTGCCCCAGCTAGACCCCAACGTGGCGGCTGTCGTGCGTGCCGCCGCCGCCAAATTTGAGCGCCTGGGGGCGACCGTGGTGGACGTCTCGGTGCCGCTGCACAGCAAGGGCGGCGCGATCTGGACGGCGGCGATGCGTGGTGTCATGTCCGATGTATTTCTGGCAGGCAAAGCGCCCGACTTGCTCGCGTACACGACAACCGAGGTAGCGCCCCTCAAGATGACGCAGGAATGGTACGAGACCATGACCGCGGCCAGCCCCATGGTGGTGACGGCCGCGCTGGGCTCGGCATACCTGGGCGAAACCGCGCGGTTCCCCCACAGCTACCGTAGCAAGGCGGTGTCGCACGTGGCACAGCTGCGGGCGGCCTACGACGCGGTGCTGAACAACGACGTGGACATCCTACTGCTGCCGGTGACGCCGTCAGTGGCACCGCCGCACTCGATCAAAGCGGCGGGCGAGGTGAGCGGAAAGAGCGTGCTGGAGCTGTACCAGACGAACCTGGGTGTTTCGGACAACACGGCTCCATTTAACATCACAGGCCATCCGGCGTTGGCCATGCCGGGCGGATGGGCACCGGTTGCAGGCATCGATGGAGCAGAGTCGGGAGGGAAGCTGCCAGTCGGCATACAAATTGTCGGCAAGCACCACGACGAAGTGGGTGTCCTGCTGGCGGCGTTGATCTGGGAAGTGGCCGGTCTCGGCTTGGACGAAGAGTGAGGTGTACAAAAGCGGTTGAATCTAATTTGCCACTGATAATGATAGGAAAGGCTCATATTGTATTTCTTTCAGAATAATTGGATCCTCTCGTAGAATTGAAACATGTTCCATTGCCGGATTAATCTCTGGGCCGCCTCTGCTACTCCTCCTTGGCGATCTTCTCGCGACGTGCTGTTCACAGCGTTGGTAAACATGATCTTCGGCTAGCACAGGGGCCGACTTCCTTCGCGACAACATGAAAGGCCGTATTTCCAGGCCATGCCACAAAACAAGTCTGATTGTCCATCGCACCATCTGTGCAGCAACATGTCCAAGTTTAACCCTGCTCTTCCATAGAGCTCAGCCACTCCTGGCCATCCCTCACTAGCACCTTTTCTGTGCTCCCGGGTGTGTGCTTTGGGTTGAGCAGCCTCGTAGTCTCTCAGGACCGTCTTCCATCGATAGCGGCGAGGATGTTGCGAAAACAGTGTCGCTCAGCCTCGGTATAAGCTTGGCCATGACGACTGAAAGATGTTATTAGACAAGAAGAACTTTGCGAAAGGAGAACGAGAGACAACCTACTGTATAAGAATACACGTCGGCACTGGTATGTACAGGTTCTTGAAGAAGTATCATCTTCCTTCAACCACCCATTGCTAGAGCTGTTCTTGCTGGCACCGATTGTTGTGGTGCTTCAACAGCCCTTGGCGTACTTGATGCCATCAGCGAGTAGGACCGGGGACAAGACGTTGGCGGCGGAGACAGGAGTTGCCATATCTCCAAGTCCTAGGTCATCTTTCATTTCTGAAAGTAGTCTTTTTGTTCCTATGTTTTTGAAAGAGAACCTGCAGGTTAGTAGAATAACAAACGGTTGGGTTAGCAGGCACACCAGAAGAAGAAGCAATCGCGACGAGAGAAGACGAGAACGAAAAGGAGTAGAACGAGAAAAGACGAGAGCGAAAAGGACGAGAACGAAAAGACGATAGCAAAAGACGAAAGCAGAGAGAGTTAGTAGATGTGAGCCTGGAGTGGGAGCGTTAGTATCAAATAACGGGTGGAAAGGGGGATGATTGTTGTGATGGAAGAAAGGCGGGTTGCATTTGGAGTTCGTGGGGAAGAATCTGGGGTTTGTGGGGGACTGGGATTTTAGCCGGCCATCCTTCCTTCCTTTTTTTTGTTTTGTGCGATTTCATGTTTTGGTTTTTTTTGTGTGTTAATGTCGTGCGAGGGCAAGGGCAAGAGCAAAAGAGCCTTCTTTGCAGAGAAGGGAAGGTACGTTCGTGAGGAAAGGAAGGCGCGCGTCGTCCTTACGAGCGCTCCTTCCCTGTTTGTGTTTTCATGTTTTGAAATGCCCCCTTTTCTAGCTTGCTCCAACCACGCTTCTCCAAGAAACACACACGGCAGGCATTCCGAGACCCAGGACAGTTGAACAGCTGGGCAGGCTGGGCAGGCGGCTGCACTGGCAAAATGCAAAAGATGAGCCGGTAATGCTTCCCACGCGGCCGCGTTTCCAATGGACTGTTTGGTGAGGCGGGAATGCTGCCGTACGTTCTGTTCTTTTCGAGCTCTTCTTTTTTTTTTTTTTTTTTTTTTTCCATTCTTCCTTCCAACACGCCAAGAAATGACAATGCCTCCACGATGCTCCTCTCGGCGAGAACCTTTCGACGCCGGTCGCGGCTGGCCGTGCTCGTGCTCCTTGGCCTCGTCGTTTTTGTCGTGCACCGCAATCGTGCATCGCTCCAGACTGTGCATGTCCGCCTGCCAGAGCACATGACGGCCGACCCGACGTGGTGGACGCGCCGAGGCCGTGGCCGTGGATCTGACACCCTCCTCACCGACGTGTCCAACGCGACATTAGGTGTATGCCGCCACTCCCCAGATGTCTTCATTGGTTTATCTTGCTGACGTGGACAGTTCCAGGAAATCTTTGTCGTCAACCTGCCGGCACGGACGGACCGCAGCGACGCCATGGCGCTGGCCGCCAGCCTGACCGAGTTGACGCTGACATTTAGTCCCGGTGTCGACAGCCAGACCGTCCAGGACCGCGTGCTGCCGGCCGACAGCGCGGGCCAGCCCATCCCGGCGGGCAACAAGGGCTCCTGGCGGGCGCACATGAATGTGCTGCGGCGCATCATTGAGCAGAACCTGACGACGGCGCTTGTAATGGAGGACGACATTGACTGGGACGTGCGGCTCAAGGCGCAGATAGCGTCGTTTGCGCTGGCCGCGCAGGCGTATGGTCAGCCACTGCGGGGGGCGAGGCAGTCATTGGCACAGCTGCATACGCCGCCGTTTGACAAAGCTCCACGAGGACTACCCGATGCCGGTGGCGCCGGTCTCATGCGCAAAGGACAGCAGGCGGCGGGACCGGCACAAGCACAGGAGCACGCCCAGATACAGCACCGCACGGTGGCCACCGCCGACGCCGAAGGTTACAAACAAAAGAAGCACGACGTCCCGTTGGCCACGGCGCCCGCATACGATCTGCCGACAAATTCCCCGTACGGCGACGACTGGGACGTGCTGTGGCTGGGCCACTGCGGCACCGAGTTCCCGACGTCGCCGCCATCACTTGCTAAGCGGCCAGGCACGAATGGAGACAGACCAGAAGGCGGTCCCTCATCGGCACCAGCCCAGCTGTCCCTCCTGCGCGTCACCATGGCCGACGACGCCACGGTGCCCAAGCCGGCCGACCTCCGCCCGCACCCGTTTGCGCTACCCGACCGGCTTGGCGAGCTGTACCCGCCGCGGACGCGCGCTGTGCACGCGGCCAGTGGCACACTCTGCACGCAGGCGTACGCGGTGAGCCAACGCGGGGCGCGCAAGCTGTTGTACCAGTTTGGGCTGGCGTCATTTACGACGGGGTTCGACCTGATGCTGCGGGATTGGTGCGACGGGATGTACCGGCAGGGACCGGGCACGACGCCGAGGAGGCGACGGGCAACGCGTGGGCAGGCCAAAATAGACGAACAGGGGAGGGGCGAAGAACCCCTGCCGCAGTGTTTGACAGTACAGCCGCCGCTGTTCAGCCACTACCTGACGGCCAAAGAGACGAACTCGGACATTGGCGCGCAGGGCGGCGGATTCCTGCACAAGACTGGGTCGCAGTACATACGCCTGAGTGTGCAGCAGAACCTGCGACGGCTGGCAAACGGGGTCGGCCTGGCCGGCCTGAAAGACCAGTGGCCGGGAGACACAAAAGAGCATACAGGAAGTTCATAGCCCCTCGAGTCTGTTAAAATTTCTTGGATATCTTCTATAAAAATACATTGGGTATACACATATCATACATTTTTCACGCAGCTTACTGCTGATCCGCCTGCAGCCACAGGCCTTTGTCCAGCTCCCGGTCGTACCCGTCGTCGGCATCCCACCCGGTGGCATACTGCGTCAGGTTGAGCCGCCGCCGCGCGATTGTTCGCTGTTCGGCCAGCGGGCATGTCGGCAGGTGCAGCGGTGTCAGGATGATGGCGCTGGGGCCGCCGCCGCCCGAGTTACCGCCAAAAACAGAGTCCGGCCCCGTTCTTACCGGCGCCTTCCAAATCACCTTACAGGCCCAGCAGAACTCGGTCCTGCACTGCCGGCACGTCATGTGCCCGCAGCCCTCGTCCCGTTGGATGGGCACCCGGCAGCCCAGGCGCGGGCACCGCTTGGCCGTGCTAGCAATGACTATTTGCGTGCCACGGGTGTTTTCGCGCGCCTGGACGGCAAGCCGTTGGGCGGCCTGCTGGGCCAGCTTGCGTTGTCGCAGCATGTCTTCCGACACGCCGCGGTTACGCTCGTGCTCGTCGCGGAGGCGGCGCAGGGCGCGTTCGTTGTCGATGCGGCGGAAGTGAGCGCACACCGTTGCCTCGTCCGCATCCTGGCAGACAAAGCAGTGCCTGGACGCGCACGCGGTGCAGGTCCACTCCGGCTGCGCTTCACCCGCGGTGTGGATTTGGCCGTGGCCGCAGTGGCACCACCGAAATTTGGGGTTGCGGGCCATGGCGGCAAAGGCCAGCTTCTTGTCGTACAGCCGTAACGAGTCGGCGGACACAAGATCGCGGACGGCGTCGCGCGTCAGCGGCTGACGGCACGCGGGCTCCGGGCAGACCAAATCATTGAGGCGGTCGCCCTGGATGGCGGCCTCACAGAGTTGTGTGAGACAGGGCCCGCAGGCGTTGCGGTCGTGGTCGCAGTCCGGTGTGAGGTCGGTCGGGTCCTCGGTGTCGGTGACCACATCGGCATGGATAGCGCACTCGTACGCGCTCTCGGTCTGTACGAGTGCACGGAACGCCTTCCACAGTCCCGGGTGGTCCCATAGGGCGTCCTCGACGTCACGGAGGTGCACCCGTAGCACACGGCGGCAACCTTCGTGGCGGCACCGGTGCTCGCCGCGGACGACCTGCAGGACGTAGTCCTTGTCGCAGTGTTTGCAGAGACCACTTCGAGGGTTGTTGATTTCTGGCGACCGGTGCGATGCGCGGCAGGTGGTTATGAGCCAAAACGTGGAGCGAAAGACGCGCTCAGTGCCATCAGTACCCGCACCGTCCTCGCAGTCCTGGCCGCACGCTACACAGGAGACGGATTTCTCACGCGCCGGACGCATGAACTGCAGGCCAACCTCGCTACAGAGGATCCAGTCGTGCAGAGACGGTGGGATGGTCGGACGGGCGGCGAGGGAAGGTGCAGAGGAGAAGCTCGGCATGGTAAAGGGCGGTATTGGCGTGAAGAGGTCGTCGACATCTTCTTCTGTTGTGTCAGCCGCGTCTCTTTCCTCCTCTTCTGGTCCATTTACTTCTTGCCCCTCCTTGTCTTCTTTTGCTCCTTCTTGTGGCTCCTCCAGTTCTGGGTTCTCGACAGACTCCCCACTGGATGTGGATGGCACAAGACTGGCCAGCGAGTCTCGACTGGACGACGGCGCAGACGAGTTAGGCGAGGTGACTTGACCAGCGGCGGTGCTCATCAAATCCGTCTCGTCCGAGAGGTCGATTAATGTTATGTCGACAACGTGTGGTATTGACGGGGCCGTTTCCGCCTCTGTCTGTGTGGATGTCGAGGGCTCAGGTGCGGAGACATTGTCTTGTGCTGTGACAATCTCAATAAGTGGTTGTTGTTGGCGCTCGGCTGGTGATGTCGGCGTGGACGCGGGCGCTGATGCTGCCGGCCGTGACGTGGCAACCCAGCCTTGTCGCAGCAGAGCTGCAATTGCAGCCTCGCGGTTGTTCATTTGTGTGGTAGGGTTGTGTCGGGGGATAAGGGAAACGTTTGGAAAATTGAAATGGTAAAGACGAGATGTTGACGTTCTGTTCGTAGGATGTGGATAGGAAGAAGTTCAAGAGGGAGTCGAACAAAAAAACAAAGACGAGTGGGTGTTTGATTGACGAAAGGTGAGAACGGTTCTTTACACCGAAAATGCCCTCGTAAAAGAGCTCATAAAAAAAAAAGCTCCTTTTCAGATAGCTCAAATTCAAAGGTGTACTGCGCAACGAGGCCAGCTATTCCCCCTCCTCCTTTCCCTCCTTTCCCTCCTTTCCCTCCTTTCCCTCCTTTCCCTCACCAGGCAGATTTCTAGGCGTAGAGAGGCGGCGGCGGCAAAACAAACAAGGCTGTACATTGAGTGCAGGCGCCACGAACACGGAATACAGGCGACCACTCGTTCTGGGGCGACACATCACAACAGGGAGCTGCAGCCTCCATTTATTACAGGCGAATCAACGCCGGTCCCACCCAACCCACACAGCCCATCTGCCCCCACCACATCTCCCGCCTGCGCTGCCCACTCTCCCACTGTCACGAAGAGGCAGCTTCTCCCAAAGGCTTGGCCATGCAGGCTGAGCCATTTTGTATGTCGAGCTTGTCGAGCTTGTCCATGTTCCACCGGGGTGTCTTCTGTCCCCACAGTCTTTGGGTCGCCTGTCTTATCGGGCAGCCTTCCAGTATCTTACCTGTGCCTTTGTTGACAATTCCTTTGGGTGCTTTTAGCCTTGTCTAATGTTGCGTTATGTTCTAAAAGCCTGGTTCGCGGAGGATGGGAGCAGACCGCAGGTGGCTGTAATGGCTGCATGTTGACCGACGACCCATCCTAGCGAGGGCCAGCTATGGCTGATGTAGCCCAGGCACGTAGGCCGGCAGCCGTTATATACAGGTCCCTGCCTTTACGTTTTCTTCCCTTATTCTAGAAACTAGTCGTACATCCGTGGTTCCTTCACATCGGCCGTCTAGAAATCCATCTCATCACCACCATCACCACCATTGCCACCATCACACACAACACCCACCGCACGATGCTGTCCTCCGCCGCACAAAAGGCCCTCGAGGCCTACAGCGGCGCCATCATCTTCGCCGAGGAGCTGACGGCCAACGAGGGCCAGTCGCACGCCATCGAGGGCCTCGACCCGGACAAGAGCGTGCGCAACCTGCGGCACTGCATCGCGCGCGCCATCAACAACCCATCCAGCTGGTCGACCATGCAGGTCATCTTTGCCGGGGAGGTGATGGAGGATAGTAGGTCCTAATTGCCCATTTCCCATCTTGAGTCAAAACATTTCCGTGAGAAGGTGCTAACGACCCCAGTGACCAAACAACTCTCCCACTACGGCGTCCACAATGTAGGGTTACCCTCTCCGCTCGTCCAACACAATCACCACTAACTGCCCAGGGCGACACCGTCTACTTTATCCGCTCCGTCACCGAGGCACCACCGCCGTACCATGCCGAGCCCGATGCGGCGCCGGCCACGGCCTCCGCGTCCACAAGCACTTTTACGACGAACACCGCCCCACCATCGGTGCCCGTGCTCAAAACCCTCTTCTTCAAAGACCTCGACGGCAAGTCCCTCGTCCTCAACGATGTCTCCATCGACACCCGCCTCAGCGCCGTCTTCCATCGTCTGGCCCAGGAAAAAGCCATGGACGTCGAGTGGCTGCGCTTCATCTGGTCCGGCAAGCAGCTCAACGGCGACAAGACCGTGCGCGACTACGGCATCATGAACGAGAGCACCATTCACATTGTGGCCCGGTTGAGGGGGGGCCAGTAAGGAAGGGGGGTAGTAGATGATAGAGTGTGTTTATTGGACTAGTAGGGTCGTATCTAGCTGGCGTTTGGTTTCATTTACATTTGCTGTTACTTTTTTCTTTTCTTTTTCTTCTCCTGTCGATTCCCTCTGTATTTTATCATCAGTAATACCACCTTTGCTTTTCCAAAAACAGTCTGCATATCTTCATCGAATCCCTTCTTGCAAAACCCCCGCGTGGCAGTGTACATCTCCCCTCTCTCTGCAACCATGCCTTGGCGAGCTTGGTTGTCCCCCTCATGGCAAGGCGAACTCAGGGTGGCGATCGTTGTTCAGTGTAAGTTGCCGCTTTTGGACTAGCGCCCGTCCGCAGCAAACCTTCTTTTACGGGGAAGTCGCAGAGGAGGCGCGTCGCCTTGAATTTTGTGGGCTCTTTGGGGGTCGTTTCCTGCTCCAGCGCCGCAAGGCTTACAACCTGTTCCCCACCGGAGCCCGCCTGGCCGTCTGCCAGCGTCGCCTCGAGGCCAATCAACCACGAGGCTATTCCCCTGGCTTTTCACCTGCTGTGGCCAGATCCTGGGCAGTGCCTCTGTCGCTCCTCCTATCCTCGTACAAGAGAACACGAGAACAAGAGAACAAGAGAACGAGAGAACGAGAGAACGAGAGAACAAAGAGTGCAATAATAACTAACGCAGTCAGAGGAAGAAATAAAAAAGAGGCCGACCACGGAGCCTTGTTTATTGAATGGTCAATAAGCGGAGGAGAACTGCCCCGTACTCACTTCCTTATCTCTATCTAACGTCACCTTTTCTCACAAGAAAGCAACTTCCCCAGAAAGGCATCAGCGAATATCTTATACGTCACAATACAACTCCTCAGAAAGGCATCATCGAATATCTTAAACGTCACAATACAACTCCCCAGAAAACACCACAATGCCTCCCAACCTGATAGGCATGTTCAACAAGGCGAGCACCACCAGCCTGTTGAACAGTGGCGGCGGCGGCACCGGCGGCCCCGGCGGCACCGGCGGATCCGGTACAGGCAACCCCCTCGCCGCCCCGACCGTCGACAACCTCACCACCCGCATCCACGTCCTCGAGACCCGCGTCGGCGAGTTGAGTCGCCAACACAACGACCAGGTCAGCGAAAACAACCGGCTGTCCGACGAGATTCGGCGGCTCGAGCAGGCCAAGGCCGACCACCAGATTCGGCACGCCATGAGGGTGTCAGATCTCGAGCACCGTCTGATGGTGATGAAGCAGCAGCTGTGGGTGGCTACGAACCCGGAGGCGGAGGCGACGGCCGCAGACGGCCCGCCGCCGTCGTCGTCACCATCCTTGTCAAGCAGGCCGTCTCTCTCCATCTCCACATCTGCACTGCCCGGCAGGATCTACGGTCCTGCCTTGTCTCCCCAATCCCGCGCCTCGCTCGAGGCCGAACGCACCCGCCGCACCGAGCTCGAGAGCCAGGTCGCTAGCCTGCGCACCCAGCTCAACGACGAGCGGCGCCTCCAGTCCACCCGCGACAAGAAGCAATGGGTGCAGACGGCGCTACTGACCGACCGGGTGGCCACCAAGGATGCGATCATTGCGGCGCGCGACACGGAGCTGCGCCGCCTGACCGCCTCGCTGGCCGACCAGAGCAACGTATCGCTGCAGCGCACATCTCGCCTGGAGCAGCAGGTCGCCGAAGAGGCCGCACGCCGTCAGCAAGAGGCCGACGGCCACGCCGCCCAGCTGGCCGCTCAAGTCCGGGCTGTGGAAGAACTGCGCCTCCAAGAGAACACGCAGAGCTCGCAGCGCGCGGCCGCCGAGCGGCAGGTGCAGCGTTTGCGGGACGAAGTGGCGCGGCGGGGCGCGCAGCTTGAGTACTACCAGCAGCGCCTGCTGCGGACCGCCGAGTTCCGCCTTGTCAAGACGCCATTCGAGGCCGGGGAAGCTGTTTCGACAGCGACAGTTCCAGCAGTGGCAGCGCCAGAAGTCCCGACAGAGGCAGCCCCGACCGCACCAACAGCGTCAACAGCGATGGCACCTGTCGAGGTGGCAGCTTGATAGAGTTGTGTCCTGCAGTCGTCTTGTTAGCGTTCGTTTTGTGTACCTCATTCCCGGCGTTCGGTGCGTCATAGATCGATATATCCATATTCACATTGTTATTCTTCATCTATCTTCATCTGTCTTCATATCACTTGATATTGACCGTCCGTTGCTTTCTGAACTTTTGCCGTCGAACCGATACTTTTGCCAATATTCAAGGCTGACTTTCCACTTTCGTCCCATCTTTCGTTCGCCTTTTTCATGTATAAATTGGAAATCTTGCTCTTTCCGGGCCACAGATAACACCGCCACGGCTTGAAAATTAATAGCATCGTCGGCATAAGATGCGGCGACGAGCAGAGCGGGCACCAGGAGCACGCATCGAGGAGCATAACGGCGCTCCTATTTTCGAGCCGTCTTCGTCGAGCTGCTTCGGTGTGGTCAACAGTACTGTGTAGTTCGTATCAACACGTTGACCGTGGGCGAGGCAACTGGATCATGACAACAACAGAGAGACATAAAGAAAATGCAAGACAAGGCTCTGCTCAGATTACTGTTTGCATAATGTATTGTGTTTTGTGTCTTGTGTTGTGCAGCAACATGGTAGGCGTTGTGTTTGAAACACGAATGTTGCGACAACACTCTGAGCCGATAACAGATGAATCTCAGACAGAGTCTGCGGAACCCTCGGCTCACCAGACCAGGATTCGATCTCTCCAACGCGAGAGTGCATATGCAACGCAGAGTGCATAAGTGTGCGAGCGGCGACGTGGGTAGGGACGTGGGTAACGACGTGGGCGCCATGCAGTTATGCTCAAGCCTGCCAGTACCCGTAAAAAGACGTGCCTTGTGGGGGGCAAGAGATAACAAATACTTTGAACTATATTGTTCGCCCGTCGGGCTGTGGCAGTGCGGTGATCGAGCGAACATCATTTTCAGAGACGTCGATCGTATGGTCGTGAAGATCAAGACGTGGGGACTGGAGGTCAATGAAGAAGCGAAAGAGACGCAGAATACTCAGTACATGGAGACTCTCTTTGCACCTCTTGCATGTGTAGCAAACACATCTCTGCTATTTCTGCGTGTCCCAGAGTTTTGACTTTGCTTTTCCGGTGTGTATCTTTTCTAGAGCACCGTTGAAACAGAAACGGTACACCTTGAAGACGCAAGACGCAGGCCGTTTCTCTTCTTTTTCCCTCCACAAATTGTGTGCTCTGTCAAACTCTCGACATGGACCATGGCTCGTGCGAGTGTGCATCAGAGACACTTGCGCTGTGGTGATCGACCGCTCGGTGCACTTGCACTGGCACATCCGTCGTCGCTCATAAAAGGCTATCCTTCATCTTCGAGACCTGTCTCGTCAATGTACTCTCAACAAGACGAATCGACGACAAAAGACAGCCTACAACCCGCCCCTATCTTACTTGTCTCAATAACCTGAGCCCGCCGGATCGACCAGCCGCCTTCGAGAAGACTTAAAGAAGCGGCAGAGCACGGTGTCCTTGTAAGCTCGTTGACCGGGGGGAGGGCCGACATCAGGTTTCGTCAGATTTGGAGCGAAGCGTTTGCTTTCTTGCCAGCCAAAACAGGGAAACAGGCAGATTGGCAAAATCGAGAAAGAGAGACACCACCTTTGCTTGGCTTCGACTTTTGTTGGAAACACGCGCTTGTGTGCTTCCTTTTCCTTTTCGGTCTCGTCTCGTCCTTCCTTATCTTGCGTGCTGCCCTCGTCGCAGGAGGTGGGTGAGTTGCATGAAACGACTTGTGTTTTGGGAGGCCAGGGCCCAGGTCAGCGAGCCGCCTTGCAAAAAGGACGTGGTCGGTTCCCTTGAGTCCTTGGCTGGGGGGGCGGCTCTCTGCTGTATTGGCGGCCAGAGCCAGCCGCTCGGGAGAGAAAAGTCGTTGAGTTGAATGGTCGGCCTAATTGATTAAATAGAAATGAGAAAGGAAGAAACAGAAACAGAAACAAACCTTGCATCGTGACTTTGTCAACCGGTGGTGCCGTGCCTGTCATGTCAGTGGATGCTCGCCCGTGCGCAGCTTATCTTGCAACACGCTGGTTCCCTCTGGCAAGGATCGAGTTTTGGCGCCAGAAGGATTGGAAGACTTTGAGGAAATGTTCGATGGGTTGCGTTATTCGTATGCCACTGTCGAGTGGGCACAAAGTGCCCGAAAAGGTCGAAAGGGATTAAAAAAGGCGTACGACGTAAGGGCGTTGCAATGATCTCGGAACGCCTAGCGCCGCCGTTGTTGACGTGCCTTCCGTCTTGTGCCCAAATTGTTTCTGTTCAGCCCATCGCGCCTGGCCAGGGGAGCCACGCGAGTGGGAAAGAGCCCCTCTTTCCCCTGAATCGATGTCATCTGCGCCTGCCACTATTTGTGAAAGTGTAATTGCCTTTGTTGTTTAAAAGTGGCACTGGAAGTCCACCGCCAGCGGGCATATGTTTGCCCCTTTTTCCAAGTTGCTTAGCGCCTTGGGCGTAAAAGACGTAAAAGAAGTCGCGAGCGTGGTCAACGCCGCAATCGTGGGGAATCGTATTCGCTCACCATCGTGCATTCGGAAAGGCTGGGACCAGGGGCTGGACAGAGAGCCGCTCCTTCCCCCCTGGCCAGAATTCGTGATCACGACTCCACGACTCGTATTTGCTTTTCTTTTTTTTTGGCTGCAAGGAAGGAAGGAGTACAGGGCAGTCTCTGCTTTCTCTGCTGTCTCTGCTGTCTCTGCTGGGCGAGACGAAGTCTCGAAGGGAAGGCACGTTTCTCGAGATTGACCGGCGGAGGCAGGCGCGACAGAGGCTGCGTAGAAAGGGAGACAGGCGAGGAAGGCGCGGACTGCCAGACCGAAATGTAGCCTGCAAAAGGAGAATCCCAAAATCCCAGAATTCTGGAGGACAAATGCGATTGCTAAATTTGGCATCCATCATGCTGTGCCCGCGTGTTTGTCTCGATGCGACTCGTGGCAGGCGACGAACATCTTTCATGCTTTCAGGACTGTCGCTAGCTATCCTCGACACATTGCTTGACGCAGCATTGACTCTGCCGGCAGCCAAACAGGGCATCCCCCGGTGGACACACTGGACAGCATCTGCATTCGCATGGGCGAAATGTCGACGTTTGTCGCACTACATACGAGTACAGGGCCTGCTCAGGCAAGGCCATCAAGAGATTGCGCGCAGGGAACCATCAGGACAACAAAATCACAAACCACTTCGTGACCAAGCTAGTCCGTCGTCCGAATGCGCACCCAAGGCAGGCCGGTCCACGACGCAGAGCCCGTCGCGTGCTAGCGAGTGTTCGATCTCAGATGAGAAGAACAGAGGAAGGAGAGAGGGGACGAAAGAATGAACGAAGAGCCAAAGAAGCAATGAAGGGCGCCGAGCACCAGCTGAAAAGGAGCTGGAAGGATCAAAGGGGTATTACTCCGTACGAGTCCTTGCTCCGCACGATTCCCAAGTTACGCAAGATCCGCAAGATTCGCGTCTGCACAGCATCGCGCAGACAACTCGTGAAATCCGCGTCACAGCCAAACAGCACGCCGCCGCATTTTCTCCCATTTCCCAATTGTCCAGTTGAAATCATCGGCGTGCGTTGCACGGCCTCATTGGCCCAGCCTAGACCGATGCGACGTCCGAAGGCTCACTTCAGAAGTTCAACAGCACCAAACCATACGAGAAGCGCCATCGAAAATCAAAAGGTCCATCGAAAAATCCCAAAAAGGCCCCATCCGGTCAGTTGGCTCCACACGGGAGGCTGGCCAGGCGGTGACGAAAAGAGGAGGAGACGACACTAAAAAAAAAAAGAAGAACAGAAAAAGAAAGCAGAGAAGAAAAAATCGAGGCACCAGAAAAACATAACGAAGCGGGCCCCAAGCGACAGCCGAAAATAGGGAGGGCGTCCGCCCTACTCTGTATGTCGTACTCCTGCAAGTGACAGAAAGGGAGCGGTGATGCCAGAGACGAAAAGGAAGAGAATCGGAGAGAGAAAAACAGAAGTGAAAATAAGAAGCATGGAAGGAGAGAGGACAACAGAACGCTAACCTCTCTGGCCAGGTGGTGTCGTGCAGCCTACGCGATGGTGTGGACTCCTCTCTCGCTCTTACGCTGGTTCTTCTCCTCACGTCGCTCGCCCACGCCGCCAATCTCCCTCAGAAGGAGGGCCCCAGGAGAGCCACCCGCCAGCACCACCACCGCACACCCCTGACTCTGCTGCGACATCGACGAGAGACGGCCGCCGCTCTCCACTCTGTCCCCCCTCCCACCCTTGCCGACAAAGGGGGGTTCCTGGCCCTGCGCTTTTCTGTTCTTTTGCTCTTCTGCTTGGCCGGCCCCAAAATTGAATTGGCCAAAAAAAGGGAATAGACAGGGGGGGAAGGGGACCTCTAGGAAGTCCCAGGAAGTCCCAGCAAATCCCAGCAAGTCCCAGCAAGACCCTCGTCGTCTTGTCCCATTCGCCCAGCAATCGTCCGCCGTCCATCGTCCATGTCCACCGTTTCCTCGACTGTCCAAGACCGTCGACAAAGAAAGGGTCGCGAGAAACATACATAGCGTTCAAGTTGTCGCTGCGTCTGCCTCTCCTGCCATTTTGTTGTGGCTGTCACACCTTTCCGGCTGATTGAAAGCCTGCCACGCGCAGTGTTCCCCTTCCCCCCCCCTACTTTTCGCTCAGAAAGGCCCCCAACAGGCCCAACAGGCGACTAGTCGATCTGGTTCGGCTGCCGTGTTGTGTTCTCCTGAATTTCGTATCTCGAATTTCTCGAATTCCCAAGTCCCACCCCTCGAATCTCGACAGGCTACATACGACGTTCTTGGGTATTGCACGGCCAGGGCGTGTCTCTACAGCCGAACAGCGAACAGTGAACAGCGCAGGAATCCCTCCCCTCGTCCCTGTCCTCCTCCCCATTCTCCTCCTCACTAGCATGTCGGCCACAGGGGCGCTCCGCGAGAATCCCTGACCGCCTGCCAGTCCCCAGCCACGATAACATCCGCTTCGACCACGACGACAACGGCCACGACACGACGCCTGCCTCGAATTACCCAGGTCCCTTCTTTTCTCCCCCGCGAGGCAGCTGCAATGCCCGCGCCGCACTTCGCCTTCGCCTCGTCTGCCGTCTCCAACCCATCCTCGACATCCTCGCACGCCGCTGCCCACTCGAGCCGCTCCACCGCTACTGGGCCCCTGCCCCTTTTCCCGCCCGCGTCTGCGCCGATCGCCGTTTCCAACGCCTTACCCAACGCCATACTAGATTCCAACTCCCATTCGCACCCGCACCCGCACCTGCAAGCCTACTATAACTCGTACTCCTACAACGCCCCGTCCGATCGTGCGTCGACGACAGCACCAGGAACAGGAACAGCACCAGGCCAGGCCCGCATCATCTCGGCCTTTGCCTCGCCTGCCCCTGCCTCACCTATCAACACCTTCACAGACGCCGACGCGCACCCCCTCTCCTTCCGCCAGCGCACGACACCATCGACGCCCTTTTCCGCCGCCTCTCTGCCTCGCACTTCCTCGCTTCTCCCGCCCGCGCGCGTCATTGCCAAAACCGTCCCCATCACCAACGGCAACGGCAACGGCAACGGCAGCGGAAGCGGCAACAGCGATCGCACGGCTGCACCCACCTCGTCCACCGCCGTCGCGTCCTACGGCGCTCTCGATGCGCCTACCACGATAACACCCTCGTCATCGAAGCACCGCCCGTCACGCTCCAACAGTGTCGGCGGCGTTGCCCCTGACCCAGCACGCCTCCCCAATCGCTGGTCTGCCTCGACCGCCTCCTCCAGTCGCGCCTCCATCGCCGGCAGCCACCAGCTGTACCACCGTCACCAGCGGTCCGCCAGCTTCAGTCGCCGCCTGAGCGTCGACTCTCTGGGCTCGCCGCTTCGGCTTCGCTTCTCCGAGTTTGAGCCCACTGCCTCGCCGACCGGCTCGCCGCAACAGCCGACCCCGCGCAAGCTGCAAAAGAGTCGAACCGGCACATCGTCTAACGGCGCCTCTCCTCTCCGCGAACGCGGCTCCCCCCTCCGCGAACGCGGATCGCCCAGTGCCAACGCCCGCGGCGCACCGCGTCCCCCCCGACAGCTGTCCCCCATACGCGCCCTCGCCCCCTTTACCAGCCTCCCGCCCATCATCGCCCTCCCCTCGCTCGAGCAGGAGGTCCAAGGCGGGACGGCGTCTTTTTCGGTCTCGGTCTCGGGTCGGCAGCAGCGCCCTCCCCACGTCCGCCAGCTCAGCTCCGAGGACAACCTGCAGGCGTTCTACCTGGGTGATGCCCAAGCAGGCCGGCAGGACCATTACCAACAACCCACGACCATCTACGCCAACCCTCCAACCACCACATCTACTACCACACCCACTATGTACAGCCGCGACCACCCCGAGGCGGTCCCGTCATCGCGCGGCTACACGCGCAGCCGCTCACAACCCGCCAACGGCAGCACAGACTCCACCAAGAGCAACAAGGACCGGAGTAGCAAACCGCCGTCGCAAAAGGCCATGCTCTCGCGCGCTCTCCAGAAAGCCAACACTGCCGTCCAGCTCGACAATGCAGGCAACATTGAAGGCGCACGAGAAGCCTACGGCGAGGCCTGCGGGCTGCTACAGCAGGTCCTGCTAAAAACGCCTGGTGAAGAGGATAAGCGCAAGCTCGAAGCCATTGTACGTTACAACCCGCTCGAACACCTCACCTTGACCTGGTATGCAGCACTAACCATTCAATCATTACAGAAAATAACCTACACAGCTCGGATAGAAGAGCTAGACCTCATTGCCTCCACCCAACGACATGACACCCGACCATTGCCGCGGCGACCATCCAGCAGTAGTGGCCGTGGGCGGAGCAACTCCGAGGCCTACTCGGACGAAGACGCCGATGTTGGCTCAGATGCCGGCGTAGAACCCGACGAAGACCTGGCCCAGATGTCGAGGATATACGACGACGAGGTCCAGCCCCAGAGGCCAACCGAACCGCGCTCAGTCCCAGGGTACTCGATCCCGATCCCCCAGTCCTTATCGTCACCAAGGCTCATCCAGTCCGGGTTTTCCAATTCGACCAACGAACAACAACCACAACATGTCTCCTCGCTACTCAGGGACCAGTACACCCTGCAGTCCACATTCTCCCGCTCGCCTCGGAAGGAGTTTATCCCGCCCCACAGCGCAAATGCAAATGCGATGGGCCCGACATCGTCTTTGCAACCTCCGCCTAGTGTGAACCAGTACATGCCCCCGCCTCTCTCCCCAAGGCGCGTCGCACCACCGTCGCGTCCATTTGAAGATGCCCCTACGTCCTACCGATACAACCCCAACGACGAAGAAACGCTCTCGTCCGCTCGCTACGGCTCAACCCTGCGCCCGGGCAGCTCCAACGCGAACACAAACGACGCCGCGCCCGCCTCGCATGGCCATAACAGAACGGGGAGCCACGAATCGGTATCGTGGCTCGATCCCATCAACGAATCCGGCAGCTCGGCCGCCTCGTCGGTCCACTCCCGGACGTCCTCGCTGGGCATCCGAAGAAAACACATCCGCGCGGCCAGCGGTGCAACAGAAGCCGAATTCGACGCGGCGCTCGACGATGCCATCGAAGCGGCCTACGATGACGGCTACGAGCCCATGAACGCGGACCCCATCTACCAGTCGTCGCAAAACTACAAAGGTTACGGCAACGGCGATGCACAAGTGTCCAACAGTTTGAGGAAGGTGGAGCTGGCCAAAGAGCGCGTGCGCGAGACGGAGCGCGAGGCCATTGCCTTTGAGCGCCAGCTGCGTCTGCGCGAACAGCTCATGCTGCAGCAGGAAGAGGAAGAGGAACACATGCAGCGCGGCATGCCACGAGACTTTCTCAACGACGACGTGGACTCGGACGACGAGGAGCGCATCCTCGAGGAGATGACCAACGGTCTAGCCATTGAAGACTTTACGTTTGGCCTGAAACAGAAAGCCGCCAAGCTCCCGCCACCGCGTGAGTCCGACTCGAGCGAGTTTACGTCGCGCACCTGGCACAGCTCCATGGCGTCGAACCCGCCCACCGCCACCACCGTTCTTTCGACCGTTTCAGAAAGCACGGTTCTGCCCCCCGGCATGGTCTCGAAGGGATCGACCAACGCCATGCCGCCGCCACCGACACAGGCGCTACCGTCGCTGCCGCCCCAGATGCCGCCGCCGCAGATGCCTCCGCCACCCGTGCGCCCGTCAACAGCGCAGACTAGTCCCGTGCGTGGCGGCAGTGACCAGAGCGTGCGCAACCGGCGGCTGTCGGGCCAAAACATGAAGCAGCTCAAGATTGAGACGACCAAGCTCAGCCCGCCAGGTACTCTCGGTGGTGGTCCTGCGACCGCCAACAACGCCTCCACGTCCACGGCAAGTCTCTCGGCGTCCGCCGCCCTGCCCCAGCAGCCACGAACGGCAGGCTTTCTTGTGCAACAACGACAAGCATTGTCTGCGGGGCCGGCAATACCTGGTGCAGGAGGCCCCAGCCGTCCAGGGTCCAGCGCTGCAGGAGGTGGTGGCCGACAAGCCCCGACTCCGTCACCCGGCGCAGGCGCCACCATGTTCTTTGGCGCAAGCCCTGTCGAAGCCATGCCACCCCCCAATTTCCCTCCACCAACACCGCCCATCCCCCAGGGCCTGCCGTTTGGCGACAACGACGGGGCAGGCGCCGGAGGGCGCGCGGGCTCGCCGTCCACGGGCCGGCCAGGCCTGCGGAAAAACTTTTCATCGTCCAGCCTGCGCAGCATGCGCAGCCGCAACATGTCGGTGACCAACCTGGACGGCGGCGGCTCCGACATGTCGCCAGGTACACCGCTGAGCAACCAGTTCATGCTGAGTAGTAGTAGCAATCCACGCCTACCCGACATGCCCACGCTGCCCACGCCCAGCGCGACCACGTTCAAGGACCGCATAATCATTGCCGCCAGCGGCGTGGGCGGCATGCATTTGTTGGAGAGCGATTTCCACTCGCCCAGCACGCCCGGCTCGCCCAATCCCATGTACTCTGACGCCCCCGTGCCGCTCGAGCCCTGCCCGACCGACACCATGCTGCGGCCCTTTTGGCTCATGCGCTGTCTCTATCAAACGCTCGTCCACCCGCGCGGCGGCTACCTCAGCAACAAGCTGTTTGTGCCGAGCGATGTGTGGAAGGTCAAGGGCGTGCGCCTCAAGAATGTCGACGAGAAAGTTTCCAACTGTGACTTTTTGACGTCTGCCCTCCTGAAGCTCGCCCAGGTCGACACCTGCGACGCCGACGCCGTCCTCGAGGAGATGCAGTCGCTCGAGTATGTTCTCGAGCAGACCCAGACCACGCTCGCGCGCAAGCTCGGCAACGAGGTCGGCGTGCAGAGCGCCAACGCCTTGTTCAAAGAAGCGTCCACAGGCGTCGACAACGACGCCGGCGCGCCCGGTGGTGGTTCCGTGCCGCGCACGTCGAGCGTCTCGGGCCAGTCGTCGTCGCGGTCGTTTTCGTGGCGCCGGCTGCGGTCCAAGAACTCGTCGGCCGGGTTGAGCAGCAGCTACAATGCAGCGGGCGGCCGCAAGGAAAGCGTGTCGGATGCCAGCGGCGGTGGTGGCGGTGGGGGTGCTGGGGGTGGTTCTGGCGCCAGCACCGGCAACGGTGGCAGCGCGCCGCTGTCATCCCTCCCCATGACGGCACAGCCCACGCGCCGGCCGGCCAAGCGCGACGTGTCGTCGGCCAAGTTCAGCGGGCCCAATGCCGTGTACATGAACTCGCTCGCGCGCTTGTTTGACGCAGCGCAGTCCATTGACCAAATCGCCCGCCAAGTCGAAGACCCGGGGCTGCGGCATGCCGACAAGACGCAGGTCGGGCTGGAGCTGTGCACGCGGCACGCGGCCGAGTTCTTTGCCTTTTACATTTGCCGCTTTGTGCTCTCGGACGTGTCGCTTCTGCTCGAAAAGTTTATCAAGCGCGGCAGCGAATGGGTGCTGGCGTGATCCCCTCGATCCCTCTTCTCTTCTCTTCCTCTCCCGACCTGATTTACGACACTTCCTCACTTCCTATTTCTCTTTTGCATCTTTGGTGTGTATATATGATGTGTACCTTTTGTGTTCTATATATGTATGCTCTTGTAGCAGCCTCCTATTCTTTTTAACCTTTACCTCCCACGCCCTGAACATATTGTCTATTTTTCTGCCTCATGCTTTCTACCTTTTTCTGCGCCTTGTTGATGCTTTCTTATTGTTATGTTACTTGTAACGACTGTATTAGACGTCGTCATGTCGCCATGCGCAAACCTGCTTCGCGTTTATACCATGTTTTCTTGAGAGCGGGTGCAAATATACATACTCTTTCCGTGAAGAAGTTATTACAATGTCTTCGAATAATAACGTGTGAAGTAAATAATGGATATCAATAATCCCTAATGTACTGTTGAATTTTAGCGCTCTTGTGCCTGGCGTCCCCCTGTATTTTAGCGCTGTATTGCACTTGAGCCACGATAAGATAAGAGATTCTGGTGTGTAAATTCTCGGGGCCTGCAACCCACCAAAAACCTCACGACATCTTTCCCGGCTCTGGAACCTCTCGCCCACGCGCATCCTCGACATACCTCTCCCCTCTCACGCCAATTCCCCGCCGATCGGCTTCCTAGACAATCTCCAGTCAGCGAGCGACCGAACAGAGCACGCGCATCCGCCCCTCCACCCGTCTCTGAGACTCCATGCAGCCATGTCTTCGGCTGCTGCGTCCTGGCGCCACGGTCCTGCGCGGCCGGCCATGCGCAGGGAACGCCAGGAACGCCAGGGACGCCGTGAGAAGCAGCAGCAGAAGTTGTGTGGCGTTCTCTTATGACACAAACTGCCGCATGTTCACATCGGCACGGCATCGGAGGGCCGAGCGGACAGCCGCTGTACAGCAGCCTCGACGCAGCTTTGCAACAGCCGCCCCGTCTGCCTCGACGACGTCCACTCCTACTCCCACTTCTACCTCGACGACACCCTCCCCAACGCCCTCCCCGACCCCTTCCTACTCGTCCAAACAGCCGCCTGTAAGCAAGATCCCGGCCGACATTGAGCGACGCATAGCGGCCATCCCCATTGAGCGGTTCCGCAACTTTTGCATCGTCGCGCACATTGACCACGGCAAGAGCACGCTGAGCGACCGGCTGCTCGAGCTGACGGGCACCATCTCACCGGGCGACGGCAATAAGCAGATCCTGGACAAGCTGGATGTCGAGCGCGAGCGCGGTATCACGGTCAAGGCACAGACGTGCACGATGATCTACCAGTACAAGGGCCTGGATTACTTGCTGCACCTCGTCGACACGCCCGGCCACGTCGACTTTCGCGCCGAGGTCACGCGCTCGTACGCCAGCTGCGGCGGCGCACTGCTGCTCGTGGACGCGTCGCAGGGCGTGCAGGCGCAGACGGTGGCCAATTTTTACCATGCCTTCTCCCAAGGGCTAGGGCTGATCCCCGTCGTCAACAAGGTGGATCTACCGACAGCGGACGTGCCGCGGGCACTGCAGCAGCTGCGCGATACCTTTGAGCTCGACGTCGACGAAGAGAACAGCAACCGGGGCGCGGTGCTCGTGAGCGCCAAGACGGGCAAAAACGTCGAGGCGATCCTGCCGGCGGTTATTGAGCGTATCCCGGCGCCCGTGGGCGACGCCAACGCCCCGCCGCGCATCCTGTTGGTGGACTCGTGGTACGACACCTTCCGCGGCGTCGTGCTGCTGGTGCGCGTGTTTGCCGGCACGGTCAAGGCGGGCGACCAGCTGGTGTCGATGGCGACGAGCCGCAAGTACACGGTGGGTGAGGTGGGCATCCAGTACCCGGACGGCGTGGCGCAGGCGACGCTGCGCGCCGGCCAGGTTGGTTATCTGTACTTCAACCCGGGCATGAAGAAGATCCAGGACGCCAAGATCGGCGACACGCTGACGACGGTGGGTCACGAGCACGTCGTGGAGCCGTACCCGGGCTTTGAGGAGCCCAAGCCCATGGTGTTTGTGGCGGCCTTTCCGACGGACCAGGGCGACCACTCCAAGCTCGCCGACAGCATCAGCCAGCTCGTGCTCAACGACCGAAGCATCACGCTGCAAAAGGACCACTCGGAAGCGCTGGGCGCGGGCTGGCGGCTGGGATTCTTGGGCAGTCTGCACTGCTCCGTGTTCCAGGACCGGCTGCGACAGGAGCACGGCGCGAGCGTGATCATCACGGAGCCGGCGGTGCCCGTCAAAATGCGGATGCGCGACGGCACCGAGAAAGTGCTGACGAGCGCGGCCGAGTTCCCGGACGCCGACGACGGCGGGCGCATGCGCGGCGCCGAGTACTTTGAGCCGTTTGTGTCGGCCACAATCACGGTGCCCGAGGAGTATCTAGGGCGGGTCATTACACTGTGCGAGGCCAGCCGCGGCGAGCAGCAGAGCATCGACTTTATGGGAACGGGGGGAGCGGCCATCGCGCAGGCCAGTCAAGATGGTGCGGCGGGCGCTGTGGCAGCCGACGCCGCTGCCGCCGCGCCGCCCAAAAAGTCCGCCAACGCCAACATCCAGGTCATCCTCAAGTACGCGCTGCCGTCGATGGCGCTCGTCGACGACCTCTTTGGCAAGCTCAAGGGCGCGTCCCGCGGCTACGCCACGCTCGACTACGAGGACGCCGGCTGGCGCAGCAGCGACCTCGTCAAACTGCAGCTGCTCGTCAACAAGCAGCCCGTCGACGCCATTGGGCGGGTCATGCACCGCTCGCAGATCGACCGCGTCGGCCGCCAGTGGGTCACCAAGTTCAAGGAGCACGTCGACCGCCAGATGTTCGAGGTCATCATCCAGGCCGCCACGGGCAAGCGCGTCGTCGCGCGCGAGACCATCAAACCCTTCCGCAAGGACGTCCTGGCCAAGCTGCACGCGTCCGACATTACGCGGCGGCGCAAGCTGCTGGAGAAGCAAAAGGCGGGCCGCAAGCGGCTAACAGCGGTGGGCAACGTGACGATCGACCACAGCGCGTTCCAAAAGTTTTTGTCAAAGTAGGGGACATGGCGGGGGTGGGACAAAAAGAAAGGAAAGCCGGTTGGATGATTTTGCATGTAGTTGATTCGATGCATTTACATGGCGTTTTGGCGGGCGCATCTGTACATATATTTACGACCTTTAGCCACTCCAAAAGTCTGACCTTTTCACGAATAAAAATAAAATAAATACAATGGACTGCCACAACATTCAGCAAAAAATATTAAGAGTTGCTTACAACGTTTCCGTTTGTATAAAAAGCGACAAAAAAACTCCAAAAAAAAACGACCACTACGGGACTCGAACCCGCAACCTCGGTCTGAACCCCCCGGATTTCGCCCTATGGTCGGGACAAAATAGGAGGACCGCGCGCTACCATTGCGCCAAGCGGCCATTGAAAACAGTAGCAGAAAATGCACACACCTAAAAGATGTGGCCAATAGCGACGTGGCGAGATTTGTCTCGCTTCTACGGTTTATATAGGCTGGCGCAGGAGTGGGGCGAAACACGGGAAGGGCTGTCCTCAAGATGCAATGCGCTCTCTCCTTTCGCTTCTCGATCATCAATTGATTTGATTGTACGATTTAATCATTTTGTTCTGCTGGCATTTTCAATTGCAATTCAATTGCAAAAGAATGAGACAAGAATCAATTCAGTTGTTTTCTGACTAAAATATGCAAACGACTATGGTTATCTGCGAGAAGGAAAAGGAGAAATACGTAGGAATAAAATAAACATAGAAGTCATTTTGAATAATAAAAGCAAAAGAATAATAGAGAAATGGAAGTAAAGAAAGAAAACAGAAGGAAAACATATAAATTAAGACTTTGCAACCAAGACTCGCTCATTGTGTCAATTTGAATGCTGAACGAAGAAAAGGGAGAAGAAAAAGAAGACAAAAGAAGAGCGAAGAAAACGAAAAAAAAAGAACTCAGGCACTGTGCCTACTATTAGATCCAACCATCGTCGACACCAATACGACAATCGACAATCTGTCCGACATTCATCACCACCACACCATCACGCTCACCATCACACCATATCCCGCCGCACCTCCACCTCGTGGTCGACCCATACGCGGCCGTCGGTCGTCGACAGCGGCGTCGCGTCAATATCCTGCAGCTGCTTCTCAATGGGGTCGATGACGGCCAGGCTGTTGTTGCGTGTCCGACTGGTGGCAGTGACGCCAGGGCTGCCCGGGCTGGAGTTGGAGTTGGACTGGATACGGACCTGCGTGGCAATGCCGCCCGAGATCATGGCGTTGGTGCTGTTAGCATCAGACGCGTGGGACCAGGTGCCAAACTCGGTGTTGTTGTGTTTGCTGTTACTGCCGCTGCTGCTGTGACCCATGATGCCCGTCTTGCTGTCGACGGTGTTCAGGGTGTTGGTCGCGGCACGGCTGTAGGCGCCGCTGTGGCCGCTGCCGCCACCGTTGCCATTGCCATGACGAGGGCTGTTGCCAGACGCCCCACTGGCGTTGCCACCGCTGTTGATCTTGGTCCGCGAAGCGTAGCCGTCCGGACGGGTCATGGTCTGGGCAATGAGCGAACCGAGGGGGAGCAAGACGATGACGGACGTGTAGGCCAGCGAGCCGGCCTCGAACGTGGTGAACCCGCCAAGCTCCAGAGCAGCGAAGACGACTATTAAAGTTAGTTGGGGGGGGGGGGGGGCAAAACAATAAATAAAAATAAGAAAGGGGGGCGAGAAACGTACCCGGAACCAACATCAGGATACCGTTGGCCATGACGAGCACCTCCATGGCCGACACGCCGCCCATGGGCGGTAGGATGCTGCGGTACTCCCACATGTGGATGACAAGGCGGATGATAAAGACAAAGCAGAACCAGAAGATGGTCGTCGCCGTAAAGGCCAGGTCGACCTCGTACAGCCACAGCGACGCATAGGCGTGGTAGAAGCCCAGGGTCGCGCGCATGCGCATCACCACGGCGGCGAACTTGAAGCCAATGGCGAGCACGGCTATGAGCACGGACATCACAAGGATCACGGTGCGCCACACCGACGGCCACAGCTTGATCATCGAGTAGGCCTGCAAAAACAGCGCGGCCTCGATCAAAATAAGCTGCGGCAGCGAGAAGAATGTGGCCACGGCGGAAATGCGCGTGTCCGTGGGCCGCACCTGGCTGTAGTCGCCACCAAAGAGCGTGTAGAACTCAATGTACGACGACGTAAAGTAGAGGGCGAGCAGCACGCAGCGGATGGTGCCAATAACAAGACCGGCAACGTTGATGAGGGTGGACGCGCGCGAGAACCGCGACTTGGACGTCATGGTCAGCGTGACGAGCAGCATCAGAAAACAAGCGCCGATCTGGCTGCCGTAGTTGATGCTGGTGCCGAGCATGATTTGCATGATGTGGTCGACGTTGGGCATCCAGACGGGGATCGACATGTTGTGCGGACCCTCCAGGTAGAACGTCTGGTTGCGGGGGTTGAAGGGGGACATGGCCGGGGCGGCCGTGGGAGAACTAGGAGACGCCATGGGGAGGAGATAATGTGAAGGCGTGGGAAAAGAAGATGAAAAAAAGGATTACCGAAAGATCAGCAAGATGATCAGGAGGATCAAGAGGAAGATCAACAACACCCAAAGCCTGGCTTCTGGTGATACCGGTTGATGATCCACGGATGACGGTGACACCAGAAGAACTGCTGCGTGAAAGATGGAAGAAAGGTGAAAGACGAAAGAAGAAAGATGGAATGGGGCTTGAAGAAAGAATGTGAAGGTGGATGGTGATATAAATCAAAGAAAGAGTGAAGAGTGCGAGGGCAGGAAAGAAAGAAAGAGAAAGCGGACGACTTGTATGTTCTCAGGAAGCGCCAACCGAAATGCCAAGTAAGGAAGAGACGGCACTTGCTGTTATTGTTGATAGAGAGACGAAGAGACAAGAAAGACGAGAAGAATGGAGAAAGAAACAGACAACAAGACGGCCAACAGACAGAAGCCATACACTCTTGTATTTAAAGCGTCAACGAGGAGGAGACGAGGAGGCGAGATGTTGTCTGTTGTACCTTTGATGTTGCCTGTTACCTCCGGTGAGCTTTGCTCAGAATGACAGAAGAATGCTATGCGCAGCCCATTCTGACTTCCTCAAAGGGCCGTGAAGCTCGTCTTCGCCTAGCAAGAGAGGGCGGCGACACTATTGAAGTGAGAAGTGACGGCGGCCGCACGCATGCTGGCAACAATACCAAGGGCGAGACTCCTCAATGAAAGAAGCGAAAAGGGGGGTAAGCAAGAGAGAAAAGCAACGAAGAACAAAAGACAAAAGAGACCGAAAAAGAAAAAGAAAAGCAAAAATAGAGAGCAACGAAAGGGCGCGACGGCATGATCCAGCTGCCGAATGTCTGCAATCAACATCCTGACAGGCGTGGGCTGCCCTATCCTGGCTGCCCTGTCCTGACTATCCTGTCCTGGCTGGCCTGCGCGCCAAAAAGTGATAAGCCGGCGCGGCGAAGCGGCGGGCGGCGTTGGTATTGTTCACAATGCTTAGCCTTAGCATTGTTCCTGCATTGGGGCGACCGCTTCAAAGACACAGCGCATGGCCGTTGGGGCCGGGCTCGCGCAAGGGCTGATCCAGACCCCCTCTCCCTGTCGCACATCGCAAGTGACATCAGATGCATCTCATAGTCTTGACGGGCCCGCGAGGTGTGCGGTGGGCTGTCAATGGCTGCGCGCGGCGACCTGTTGGATGTCTTGTCGTTGCATTTCGTCTCCCTGACTTTGCACTTGCAAAAGACCAGGGACGACGCTCAAAACCGAGGAATCATTTCAATGGAGGCCCCCGGCTAAATTGCCATTTTTTTCGGAAATTGTGCCATCTGCCCTGGTCCATTTGTGCCGGGTGTTGAGGAGTGATGCTCTTCCTTCGTGTTGGTGATGCAGCTGTGGACATCGTACCCCACAATAGCTGTGATGCATTCGGCTGACTTACATACGAGCGGCGCTAATTTCCCCAATCCAGGTCACGTGTTGCAAGCCGGCCTCATATCACGTGCGCACTGAATTTCTAAGCATGAATAGGACCACATGCGCGCAGGCAGGAGAAGCCTAGTCCTCTTCCGGCCTAGCGCTCTGTTTTGCCGTGTTGCCCCCTAGCTTCCAGCAGCCTCTCTGGCGAGGGAGAGACAAAAAAAGGGAAAATAGGGCAGGGGCGACCAAGCGACGTCGAAGTGGCTCAAAAGCCTCTTTACTTTTACATCCACTTCGTGCTCGCCTTTTGCCATCGCGAGTTTACGTCGACCACCGCCTTGCTCCCGTCAACGCGGCCGTACCTTTGACGACACTCCTTTTATCGCTTCTCTATCGATCGCGTGCGCTCCTTTTTTTCCGCTTTGCGCCATCCGCCCTGCATGCGCTGATCTCGATAGCCGGGGAGAGCAGAAACGCGTCGCGGTCGCTTCGCCAGGCCCAGATCCGAGGGCTCGACTCCCATCCGCCTCTCTGACCGCATCCATCGATCGACGACTCCCAGCGATTCGATTCTCTCTTCTTCTTATCTGTGTGCCGTCGCTCGACAGCCGCCGGCCCCCCCGTTCGTGGCCGTGCCGACGCATCCGCCCGTCAGCTTTTCAACGGTGAAAACCGCTGACTTCTGATTTCGCACGTTCTCGACCTCCTCCCCATCACCTCCCGATCACCCACCATCCTTCTTTACTTCATTCCTGCAACCCACACCCCACAGTCACCATGGCGGACTACGACGACGGCTACGAGTACGACGACATTGTCGATGGCGAGGGCGAGGGCGATGAGAGCATCACGCCCGAGGACTGCTGGAAGGTCATCTCGTCCTACTTTGAGAAGAAGAGCTTGGTCTCCCAGCAGATCGACTCCTTCAATGAGTTTACGACGACCACCGTCCAGTCGCTCATCGACGAGCACTCGCTGTTGACGCTGGACCAGAGCAATCCGCCCATCACCTCTGACCGCCCCGTCAAGCTGCGTCGCTATGAAATCAAGTTTGGCAGCGTTATGGTGTCCAAGCCGCAGTTCGCCGAGGGCGACGGCCGCGTGTCCACCCTGACGCCCTACGAGTGCCGCGACCGCAACCTGACCTACTCGTGTCCCATCTACGCGCGCATCACCAAAAAGGTCTCGCTGGCCGTCGACGAGGAGATCCCCTACGAGGAGCTCGACCAGGAACAGATCGACGAGATGAACCAGACCGGCGAGCAGCCCACGCGCATCGTCTGGGAAGAGGAGCCCGCCGAGATGGCCGACATGGAAAAGGACAAGACCGACGAGGATATGAAGGACATGGTCTTCATGGGCCGCCTGCCCATCATGGTGCGGTCCAAGATCTGCCATCTGGCCAGCGAGGACGAGGAGGGTCTGTTCTTGCTGAACGAGTGCCCCTACGACCAGGGCGGCTACTTTATCATCAACGGCTCCGAAAAGGTCTTGATTGCCCAGGAGCGCTCGGCCGCCAACATTGTCCAGGTCTTCAAGAAGGCCCAGCCGAGCAAGTTCTCGTACAGCGCCGAGATCCGCAGTGCGCTTGAAAAAGGCTCGCGGCTTATCTCGTCGCTGAGCATCATGCTGCTGACCAAGGGCGACACCCAACGCGGCAGCTTTGGCCAGACCGTGCACAGCACGCTGCCCTACATCAAGTCCGACCTGCCGATTGCCGTCGTCTTCCGCGCTCTCGGTGTCGTGTCCGATGAGGATATTTTGAACCACATCTGCTACGACCGCAACGACAGCCAGATGCTCGAGATGCTGCGGCCGTGTATCGAGGAGGCGTTTTGTATTCAGGACCGTGAGGTCGCCCTGGACTACATTGGCAAGCGTGGCCAAAATTCGCACGGCGTCAGCCGCAAGGACCGTGTGCGCGCCGCGCGCGACATTCTGCAAAAGGAGATGCTGCCGCATATTTCCCAGAGCGAGGGCTGCGAGACCCGCAAGGCCTTCTTCTTGGGCTACATGGTCCACAAGCTGCTGCAGTGCGCCCTCGGCCGCCGTGACACCGACGATCGTGATCACTTTGGCAAGAAGCGTCTGGATCTGGCGGGTCCTCTGCTGGCGAAGCTGTTCCGCGGCATCATCCGAAAGATGTACCAGGAGCTGATGAACCACCTCAAGCGCTGCGTCGACACCGGCAAGCACTTTGACCTGCGCGTCGGCATCCGCCACCAGACTTTGACCAACGGCCTCAAGTACTCGCTGGCCACGGGCAACTGGGGCGACCAGAAGAAGGCCATGAGCTCGACGGCCGGCGTGTCGCAGGTGCTGAACCGCTACACATTTGCGTCGACCCTGTCCCATTTGCGGCGAACTAACACCCCCATTGGCCGCGACGGCAAGCTGGCCAAGCCGCGCCAGCTGCACAACACGCATTGGGGCCTGGTGTGCCCGGCCGAGACGCCCGAGGGCCAGGCTTGTGGCCTCGTCAAGAACCTGTCGCTCATGTGCTATGTCAGCGTGGGCACACCCGCCGACCCTATTGTGGAGTTTATGATTGCGCGGAACATGGAGGTGCTCGAGGAGTACGAGCCGCTGCGGTACCCCAACGCGACCAAGATTTTCGTCAACGGAAGCTGGGTCGGCGTGCACCAGGACCCCAAGCACCTGGTGAGCCTGGTGCAGGGCCTGCGCCGCAAGGGCGTCATCCAGTCCGAGGTGTCGCTGGTGCGCGACATCCGCGACCGCGAGTTCAAAATTTTCTCGGACGCCGGCCGCGTCATGAGACCGCTCTTTGCCATTGAGCAGGACGACAACGCCGAGTCCGGTCTGGAAAAGGGCCAGCTCATCCTGACCAAGGAACACATCCAGCGGCTGGACGCTGACGACACGCTGCCGCGCGACGACCCGAAGTTCTTTGGCTGGGAGGGCATCTGCGAGGCGGGCGCGATTGAGTACCTGGACGCCGAGGAAGAGGAGACGGCGATGATCTGCATGACGCCCGAGGATCTTGATAATTACCGCCTGCAAAAGGCCGGCTACCAGATCCCCGACGAAGTGGGCGACGAGGACATCAACAAGCGTGTCAAGACCAAGATGAACCCGACTACCCACATGTATACACATTGCGAGATTCACCCCAGCATGTTGTTGGGTATCTGCGCCAGCATCATTCCCTTCCCCGACCACAACCAATCCCCTCGTAATACCTACCAGTCGGCCATGGGCAAGCAGGCGATGGGCTTCTTCTTGACCAACTACCCGCGCCGCATGGACACCATGTCCAACGTGCTGTACTACCCGCAGAAGCCGCTGGCAACGACGCGGTCCATGGAGTACCTCAAGTTCCGTGAGCTGCCAGCCGGCCAGAACGCCATTGTCGCCATCTTGTGTTACTCGGGCTACAACCAGGAAGATTCCGTCATTATGAACCAGAGCAGCATCGACCGCGGCCTGTTCCGCAGTCTGTTCTTCCGCGCGTACACGGACTCGGAGAAGCGTGTCGGCATCAACTTTGTGGAGACGTTTGAGAAGCCCTTCCGCAGCGACACGCTGCGCCTCAAGCACGGCACCTACGACAAGCTGGACGACGACGGCATTGTGGCGCCCGGTGTGCGCGTGTCCGGCGAGGACATCATCATTGGCAAGACTTCGCCCATCAACCTGGACCACCAGGAGCTGGGCCAGCGCACGCAGTCGCACGTGAAGCGCGACGCGTCGACGCCGCTGCGTAGCACGGAGAACGGCATTGTCGACCAGGTCGTCGTGACCACGAATCAGGACAACCTGCGGTACGTGAAAGTGCGCGTGCGCACCACCAAGATCCCGCAGATTGGCGACAAGTTTGCCTCGCGCCACGGTCAAAAGGGTACCATTGGTCTGGCGTACCGCCACGAGGACATGCCGTTTACGGCCGAGGGCATCACGCCCGACATTGTTATCAACCCCCACGCCATCCCGTCGCGCATGACGATTGCGCATTTGATCGAGTGTCTGCTGAGCAAGGTCGCCACGCTCAAGGGCATGGAGGGCGACGCGACGCCGTTTACCGATGTGACGGTCGACTCCGTGTCCGGGCTGCTGCGCGAGCACGGCTACCAGTCGCGCGGTTTCGAGATCATGTACCACGGCCACACGGGCCGCAAGCTGCGTGCCCAGGTGTTCTTTGGTCCTACGTACTACCAGCGCCTGCGCCACATGGTCGACGACAAGATTCACGCGCGTGCGCGCGGTCCTGTGCAGATCATGACGCGGCAGCCCGTCGAGGGTCGTGCGCGCGACGGTGGTTTGCGGTTCGGTGAGATGGAGCGTGATTGTATGATTGCGCACGGTGCGGCGGCCTTTTTGAAGGAGCGTCTGTTTGAGGTGTCGGATGCGTACCGAGTCCACATTTGCGAGATTTGTGGACTCATGACGCCAATTGCGTGAGTCCTCCCCCCACCGAGTCCCTTCTTTTGATTTGACATGCGCTAACAGTGTAGAAACCTCACGAAACAATCGTTCGAGTGCCGGCCGTGCAAGAACAAGACGCGCATTGCGCAGGTGCAGATCCCCTACGCCGCCAAGCTGCTGTTCCAGGAGCTGGCGTCGATGAACATTGCCGCGCGCATGTTCACCGACCGGTCGGGCGTGTCGATTCGTTAAGCGGCGAGCGTGCAAAGCACACCAAGTACGCGAAGCAAGTAAGAGTGGTGAATGATATCACATTACAAGATTGGGAGAATTATCTTTCGGAGGAATCAAAAACATGCGGGAAATTTTTGTAATATTTTTGTAGAGTGCGTTCTGATCTGTTTTGCTTGCCGCGCTTGTTTCCCCGTTTCGTCCTTCATTTTCCCCTTTTCGTTTCCCTTTTATCCGCTCTCTTTTTACTACAGCATTGACTGGATGGCGTTGCCCTTTTGTGCTATTTTCTTTTCTTTTCTTTTTTGGTGGGAGGGAGGGGAGTCGAATGCAAAAAAGAGGATAGGCTGGCGATTGACAGAAAAAATAAAAAATAAATATAAGAGCAATATAAAGTGATTTGCCAAACGTGAGTCTAAGATGATGATATTCCCATCTCGTTATGCAACACAACACAACACAACACAACACGACGCAACGTAGCCATGAGAGGACCTCAAATAATGCTTCGAAAATCATATAGCTTTTGGGAGATGTCTAGGTGCCTCTAATTTCATAAAAACAATGCCCGTGGTGAATATCCAAACGCCAACGCCAACCTATATCATACATTTGTGCACCGCCTTTTCATACTTTTTGGGTATCGAACACATCCTTCTCACCCACCTACTCTCTCATCTTGCGCCTATGCCCCCTTCCCGTTCGCCTTGGCCTCCGCCGCTTCGGCCGCCGCAATGGCATCGTGCACCGACTGCTCCTTTTTGTACTCGAGCTCGAGCGCCCGCTGCATGTCAAAGTCGAGTTGGCGCTCCTTTTTGACGCGCAGCTGCTCCATGTCGCGCACCACACCTTGATGCATGGCCTGCCCAGTCAGTCGGCTGTGTGGTTCAGCGGTGTCTAGGTCGCAGCCGTCTTCACTTACATTCCGCTCGGCTTCTTGCTGGAGATGGACAAGGCCCACGGTGGTGGCGGCAAAGAGCGACGTGCCCAAGAGCGTGAGTTTGGATGCGCGTGACATTGTGAGGTGAGGTGGGTGAACGACGGTATATGGTTGTAGCCTCCGTCTCGTTGTTGTGGTTGTCGATATCGATGTCGTTGAAAAACAACAGGTGATTCGTGAAAAAGCTTCAAAGACCGAATACCGCCGGAGACCGCGAAAAGCCGCTGTAACAGGCGCTTTGCAGCAAGCTCCATAGCTCTTTCCCTGTTCGCCGTGAAACCCCACTCTCTAATTCTGCCGCCTCTGACCGCCCACATTGAGATAGTGCAATGGCGTTGGCGCTGCGCAATTAACTGGCTGCTCTTGCCCTTTGTCCTGGCTACAGCGAAGCTTCCCTTTCAAGATCGAGATAGGCAACCCCAACCCGCTCTCTCTCTCTCTCATCACAACATCCAACATCCACTCTCGACGACCAACGATCAACGTCTTCAACGTCAACAACCGGCACAATTGTACATCTCCCAAAATCAATCTACGCCACCAGCACCTGTTAGCATCACATCGGACTCGCACACACGCCGTCCCCCGTTCGATAGCTCCCCCTCCTCAACGGCTCTCTCGACGTTTCTCGATCCTACCTCCTTCACGATGGTGCGCAGCCTCTCCCTTCTCTCGTCAACAACGATGGCCAGGACACACATCTATGGCCAGCTCCTAGTTGCCTTGTTTCAGTCTTGCTAACAGTGCTCTTGTCTCGACAGTCCGCTCAAAACTCCACAGGCATCCAGACCCTGCTCGATGTACGCCCGCCTTGACTCTCCCCATCTGACTTCGACGGCAATGCACCCAGCTACTTGCGTCCTCTTATCCCAGAAGAGTGCATGGCCACACCCTGATAATGGACGACCACTAACGACTTTGTTTCCGACGATCTAGGCCGAGCAAAAAGCCGCCCAGATTGTGCAAAAAGGTGCGTGATTTTGATGGTGCTGGGAGTGGACAATTGGCAGTCGATGTAGAAGACAGCCAGCTAACATTGCCTTATGACAGCGCGCGAGTGTACGTATCCGGCAACAACCCGCCGAAGGCAACCCCAGTTCACCCTACTAATCCTCACCGACAGTCCGGACGAAGCGCGTAAGAGAGGCCCGCGATGAGGCCCGGAAAGAGATTGACGAGTACAAGGCCCAGAAGGAGGCCGAGTTCAAGAAGTTTGAATCTGAGGTAGGCCACAACCGCCCGTCCTATATTGTCGATAGGACCCACTAACAGTCCAGCACACCCAAGGGAACAAGGCGGCCGAGGAGGAGGCCAGCCGCGAGGCCGAGGTCAAGATCAAGGAGATCAAGGCGGCCGGCAAGAAGAGCCAGGACAAGGTCGTCAAGGACCTGCTGGCCGCCGTGCTCAACGCCAACCCCGTGCCGCCGTCCAAGGCATGAGCGGGGCGATGAGGGGAGAGGCCGTGCCTCGCTGAGAGAGGGTGATGGCAGTCTGCTACCTGGTTTTGGGGGGGTTTTCTTTTATTGTTCCCGTGTTTTCATTTCGCATATTTTCCTTTTGTTTTCGACACACGCATGTCATTGCCGAGGAGGAGGAGACAAGACGCTTTGACTGCTACGGCTACACTAGACCTGGTCGTGGGCGTCCATTTGCATAATCTTCATTAAACTATATCTTTCCAATGTTGTACAATTGTCCCCTTAAATGCTTATGTGATCTCCACGTGCTCGTCTCCCTACAGAAACTCCAGCAGGGCCGTCAGCATCTCCTGCGACTCCTTGCCCTCGGGCGTCCGGAGATCCAGCTCGTCACGCCGCTCCTGGAGCGACAACCGCAGCACGGCAAACGCATCGTCGTTCGTGGTGGCTAGAACGGAGCGGATCTTCTTTTGCGCTCCATCGTCCTCGGCAATCAGCCACGCCAGGATAATGTCCAGCGTCTGCAGCGTGAACAGGCCCGCCTCCAGCCGCAGCGACAGCCGCTCCGCGTCGGCCAGCTCTTTGCGTTGGGCCGCGCTCGTGTCCGCCTCGACCGTGAACGTCGGTTCGCGCCCGGGTACGGCCAGCGCGCGGTCCACGGCGTCCACGCGCAGCGCGTACTCGGCCCGCAGCGCCATCAGCTGGTCGACCTTTTCGTAGTCCTTTTCGACAAACTTGGCCAGCAGTCGGATGCGTTCCGGTGCGTCGGCGGGCAGCAGGCGCAGCATCGTCGAGAAGATGGCCAGCAGATGCTCGGCCGTGGGGCCGGCATGCAGGCGGCCCTCCTTGTTCTTCTTGTTCTTCTTCTTGTTTTTGTTTGCACCCTCCTCGTCACCCTTCATAAACAGCGTAAACGTGGGCTTGAGCCCACCGGCGTCCACCAACTTGCGGCACACGTCGCCGGCGGACATGCCACTGGTGGCGTGGTCCAGCACCTTCAGTGCGGGCGCGCGGCTCTTGTGGCCCTCCTTGAGCATCAGCAGGCACAGCTCGACGCCCTCGGCCTCGATGAACTTTGCCTTGCCCTTGTGTGACGGCAGTTCGGTGGCTTTTGTGCTGGCCTTGGACTTGGCCTTGGCATCCTCCTCACCGGCGTCGACAGCAGCCTCGCCCACCAGGTAGGTCAGCGCCTCAAACAGGTCCGCCATGTATTCCTCCTCGTTGCCGCCACGCTGCGGGTCGCGCCGGCGGTAGGCGGCCACGAGCTGCAGCAGAACGTCGACGGCATCCAAGTCCACCAGCCGCTGGCAGTTGGCCGGCGACCGGTAGGCCAGCGTCACCAGGATTTCGGCGGCGTACTGTTTGTTCTGGCTGACCGGGTCGCCGCCGTCGTTTCCGGACTCTTTGCGCTGCACGCGCTGCAGCAGCCATTTTAGCAAGGGGGCATGGCTGCCGAGCGCGTCCGCCGCCCGCGTCGCCCGCAGCGAGCACAGGTTCTCGACAATGCCCAGCGCATAGTACACGCCGTTGCGATCCACGCCGTCCGTGTCCACGGCCGGGTCCTCGTTGAGCCGCGCTAGGTTCGACACCAGCAGGCCCACCAGGTCCGCGTCCAGCAGCGCGTCCACGAGCGCGACCCACTGCTCGTCCGTCGCGTCGACGTCCTCGTCCGTCAGCTCGCCCAAAATCTCAATGGCCGAGATGGCAATGTCCGTGTTGTCGTGCGCCAATAGGCCCACCAGGCTGGCCACGCTGCCGAGGCGCGCAAACTCGGGGTACAGCGCCGGGTGCTCCCCCAGGATGGACAGCGCCTTGATGTCGGCGTCGAGGTCAGCCTCGCTGGCGATGAAGCGCGTGGGCTCCGATTCGTAGCGGGCGCGCAGCTCGGCGTTGCGATTGATGCGCTTTTCGAAGTTGAGCGCCGTCTTGCGCAGCCACGCGGTGTCAAACGCCTCGGGTTCGTCGGCGGCAGCGGCCGCTTCGCTCGGTTTCCGTCCGCCTTTTTCTGTCCCTCCTCCTCCTCCACCCCCTGCTCCATCCTGACCTTCGACATAGTCTAATATGCTGGCCTCCGCCTTTGTGATGCCGCCACCAAAGAAACGCCCTTCCTCGTCGTCGCCGTCTTCGTCCTCCGGTGGCGCTGCTGGGCCATAGTCGCCGTCATCGTCGTCGCCGTTCTCCTCGCCGTCGGGTGGTAGTGAGGGCCCGGCCTCGATGTCGTCATTGTGGTCGTCGACGCGCGCGTGGCGCGAGCTGCTGCTGCTGCCGCTGTTGGGCGTGAGCCTGACTGATTTGTAGATTTCATCTAGGAAAGGGTGTTAGCATGCGAAAAGGGTCCACCGCATATCAGTGGGAGTAGCAATGCACAAAAACGTACTCGGGTCGCGGACGGGCTCGAACTTGCGTTTGCTTGGAACGCCCGATTTCTAGGGAGACGGTTAGCGAGGTCGACACGTTGTATTCGCGGCGGATGAAGACGCACCTTGAAGAGCTCGTCGATGCTCGTCATCTTGGCATCCGGGTGTGTGTGCAGAGCAGGGTGGGTACGCAATTGGAGGTTGTTGACGTTGAAGTCGCAAAAGTTCGAAATTCGCGAAGCAAGCTCCTCGGCCAGTTTGACGTTAGCTTGCCAGCCGCGCTGGACGTTTCCGACGGTCGTACTGGGCCTTGGGCCTGGCCCCCGGGTTCTCCACTAAAAAGGATTTTGGGCGCTGTACGCCGTAGGGCGGGCACGGCAGTGCGAAAACAGGTTTCGCTAACAGCGTCCGATCGCGCTTGCCTGCCCCGAGACGGCTTCAAAACCCAGTACGCCGCCGATTCAGGGCAAGAGCGAAGCAGGTGCCGGGCTAGTTTAAAAAAGAGAGAAAATAGGAAAATAGTACTTCATCACAAGACCTCACCTTGCATTGAACTTGCATTTCCCCAGCCTCACAGCCTCATAGCGCGTTCTCCCATGCTGCGATCCTGTATTTAAGTCACGATCACCCCCGCCCTCCTGCCATAACCGCCATTTGACGGAACACGTCCTCCTTCACAACACCCTCAACCTACGTCAACATGGCGCCGACCGTCATCCTCATCCGCCACGCCCAGGCCCTCCACAATGTTGCAGATAAGTAGTCCTCGCCTTCTACGGAGTCAGTACATACCGTTAACACATCTCCACGCGACTGGCAACTGCGTGACCCGCCCTTGTCCGAGCTCGGCTTCGAGCAGTGCACAAAGCTGCGCGAGGTCCTCCGCACAACCCTGCCGGGCCGCCTCGATCCGGACCTTGTGCTCGTCAGCCCCATGACCCGCACCCTCCAGACCGCCATGGCCTCGCTCGACTGGCTGCAGGCCACGGGCGTGCCGTTCGAGGCGCACGCCGGCTGGCAGGAGACCACGGACAACCCGTGCGACGTGGGTTTGGAAATCGAGGAGGTCGCAAAGTTGTTTCCCAGTGTCGACTTTTCGCACGTCGACCCCGTCTTCCCAGAGAAAAAAACACCGGCGGCGCAGCTGTACGCATTCAACCGGCGGGCGCTGGTGACGCGGGCGCAGACGGTGCTGGCGGAGCTTTATGCGCGGCCCGAGAAGGTCGTGGCCGTGGTGTCGCACTCGGCGTTTTTGAGCAAGGCGGTGAGCGGCAGCATGTACGCCAACGCCGACTTCCGCATCTTTTCGTTTGAGGCACCGGTCGCGGCCGACTCCGCAGAAGCGTTGAGCACACAACACCCCGACCTGCCACCGCTCGTGTACCGGCTGCGGCAGTGGGACGAGACGCAACAGGGCCACGGCGGCATGGGCTGGAGCGACGACCTTGTCCGCAACATTGGCGATGAGCTGGTGGCATAGCGAGACAGACAAAACGTTGTGGTGGAAGAGACGTGTGTACACTATATAAATATTCATGACTAACTAGCATATTTGCGTTTGCTTTCTTTATACATTGCATTAAATCGCATTAAATCGCATCAAATCGCATTACATCGCACTGTCATTGCATCATACACTGGGAACACACCGTTTACCAGGTTGCCTATGTTTCGCTTGTTGTTAGAGTCCTCGCTTTCAAAATCACTGCTCATCGCTCCCTTCATCGAGCACGCCACTTCCAACTCACTGCAAAACAAACTGCTCCGCATGCTCCTTGTACAACACCGAGCTGTCCAGCACCTTGCCCGTTGACGACTGGTAGAAATCAATCCTGAGATGCTGCGCGTCCTGGAAGGTCACCGACGCGTACGAAAAGTCGTCGGCGTACGCAAAGACGTTGGTCGAGTAGTTGGCGCCCACCGCGCTCAGCCCCTCGACGTTGCCCGGGCCGCCCGCCACAATGTACACGGGGCTCTTGGGGTTCTGCAGACCCGCGGCGTCCGGCACGCTGTTGTTGACGGGCAGGAAGCGCTGCGAGTTGTGCACGTGCCCGAAAATGCCCACGTCGACGCCGTACTTGTAAAAGAGCGGCTCAAATGCCTTCTGGCACGGCACGCAAATGTTGTCGCTGCCGCCCGTCGAGTACCAAGGGCGGTGGCCACCGACGACAACCCAGGGCGTAATCGTGCGGTCGACGGACGCCAGGTCGGCCTCGAGGAATGCGAGCTGCTGGCCGAGCGCGCCAAAGGGACCGCCACCCAGGTGCGAACTGCCGCTCTCGGTGTCCGGCGCGTCGGGGAAGTCGGTCTCGGTATCGATCATGACGACGTGCACCATACCGTATTCAAACGAGTACCAGAACGGCGGGTTGGCGAGCTGGCGCGCCGTGTTGGCGGAGATCTTGGCGTCGTTGCTGGACGACGTTGAGGCAAACGCCGAAGGCATTGTGCGGCCGAAGCGGTTCATAAAGTCGGTGAAGTTGTGCTGGCCGGCCGGGCACAGGAACGCCGTGTAGGGGATCTCCTCACACGAGGCCTCGTGGTTGCCCGGGGACGTTTGGTAGGGCTTGCGGCCGGCGACGGGAGCCAGCTGGTTGTAGAACTCCTCGAGGATGGCCTCATAGGCCTTACCGCTGTCAAGGATGTTCTCAACGTTATAGACCCAATCATCGGCATACGCCAAGTCACCCGGGTGGATGATGAACTCGTAGTCGTCAATGGTCTCGGCGAGGGCGCCGATCGTAGTGTGGTTGAGCGAGGGCTGGATGAGCGGGATGGTGTCGCGCTTGGACATGTCCATGTTGATGGTGAAGCCGTCCACGCCATACACGCCGAGGTCGATAATGACGTTCATCTGGAAGGGTGTGGGGTCGCCGGGCAGGCGCGGACTCATAAAGTGCTCGACAGTCGAGTTGGTCGACACGATCTGGTAGTAGTAGGTGGTGGCCGGGGTGAGGCCAGTCAGCGACGCGGCGTTGGAGTAGGTGCGCGACGACGGGTAGGTGACGGAGGTGCCGCAGGCCTGCAAGGTGAGCTTGTCGGGCGAGCTGCCGTAGTTGACGCAGGGCTTGGCGATCTGCTCAAATGTGTTCCAGCCGACGGAGATGGCTACGAGGTTAGTCGGCGTTCAGTCTCTCTGTTATCCTGTAGTACAGCATACTCACAGTTGGCACCGTTGACGGCGATCCGCTGCTGCACCGGCGTCGTCTTGTCCGATGGGATGGCCGGGAAGTTGGCTGCACGGGCGCACGCCACCAGGACTGACAGGACCCATGCGGCCGACTGGAGATAGTAGACCATGTTGAGATACGAGGCTATAAGTTGGTTAGCATATCGTGATGTGAGGGAAGCAACGGGCACAAAATAAAACAAATAAAAGTAATCAAAATCAAACGACCGAATAATAAATGATATATTCAAAGAGAAAGAAAACGAAGAACCACTTACTGAATATTCAAACTAAACACAGCAAAGAGCTCTTGCTTGCTTGTTCCCTGAGGCGTATTGTCTGCACTGATGGACGATCCCTCGTCTTCATCTCAACCAAGAAGGTGGACGTCATCCTGACTTTATTCTTCCCAATGGCCTGCCGTCTGCTCATCTTCGGGCACCCGCCAGATGGCCACCTAGCGCATCCCTTCCCGGCCCTTCCAAAAGGTACATACTGTCGGAATGCAGACCGTGCTGTGCCTTTCGCTTCGTTCCTGAGCCGCCGTAAACAAAGGTCGTAACAGGGTTGCCTTTCCCTCACCTCCCATTCGCACGCCGGGTTAAAGTGCTGTAAGTGGCCATTTGGGCGCCTTTAGGGTCTTTGGTCGCAAGATCGGCGGCTCTCGTACCTGATTGGGTTGGCCTGACAGGAAGTCGGTTGGCCGTTGACAGGGGGCGGCAACAAGGGGAGAGGGGGCAGAATTGCTCGCATGCCGCGTGCCATCCCATCCACGGAGCCACGCCCCCTCTTTGACCCCAACGGCTGGAGCTAAAGCCGACCATGTGCTGTCGACGATTGGGCGAGGCTCTCGACGAAGCAAATTTTGGTCATTTTTGGTCATCTTGGGTGCCCCGGAATGGAGGCGCCGTTAGGAGGCCGAAGAGGGGTGCCACCTGACGGACAGTGGCCGATGCATGTAAAAACAAGTGATCTCCAGCGCTAAAGGCGAAAGAGAAGGAGCCAAAGGGGGCCCAAACGAGCAGAAAAAAAGACCAAAAATCAGGCCAAAATACAGGGCAGAGAGGGCAGAGAGGGAAGAGAAGAAATGGCTGGCAAGAAGAGAAAGGAAGATATCTGGAGATAGGAAAAAAGATGAACAAGATAATAAAAAACAAAGGCCAAACATGAGAACAAATCGAAAGAGACTACAATGAAATTAGGTTCCGAAGAGACTGCTAAACTGGCCACGCAACTGACCTATGAAAGTTCCCGCGTGCCACCGTTCGTCTGGTGACAGGGAGCAAGGGGCTTCAGGCACTGTCGTGTAAGTTGATGGCCGTTGTAGGACACCAAGTGGCGTCTTGTATTCTTGTCCCTGATGGCTGCATCGATAAAAGAAGCTTTTCGGCGTTCGGAGCGGCACCGGCTTCCAATACGCGTACAGCCCAATCAAGCGACCGCAGTTGGTCAGTGTCGTTCCTTGTACGACGTAGGGTCTGGTCTTTTCCCCTGCCCTGCTTTGCCTTGTCTTGCTTCCTTGCCGACTGGTTCGGTCGCCCTTTGGGGGATGATTGCCCGCCGTGGCTTGGCTGTCGGTTCCTGGTCCGCCCATTCGTGGTGTAGCACAGTGTATGTTTGCAGTGAGGCTTTTTGGCCTTTTTTTTCTTCTTTATTAATTTTGTGCTGCCGCGTAATGCCGTCGATGGATATGTCGGAGGTCTTTAGCATGTGCTTTTCGGGATGCCGAGGGTGACGCTGCCAAGTGGCGGACGTGCGGCCAGTGGTCGAGGCAACGTGCGGCCAAAGTGTCACTACGACGCCGGCGACGACCAAAGGGAAAAATGGCAAAATGGCAAAACGACCCTAGAGACGGAGAAAAAGAAAACGACTCAAGCCCGGCAGGACATTGGGCCCGGAGCCAGTGTCGCACGGCCCCCAACGCGGAGACCGAGGCTTTAAACCAAGGAAAGGAAATAAAAGAAAATACTCAGAATAGGACAGGGACAAGGACTGACTTGCCTAATAAGGACCGCATCTACAGTTGCATCGACAATGGACAACCAGTAGAGATGCAGCGGTACCTCGTCTTTTTCTTTTTTTTTTTCTTTTTCTTTTTGCTGGCCGGCCTCCACCACGTGGGTCGATTGCACAATATCACCAGACCAGCCGACCTGGGCGAGCTGGGGTTGTGATCGTCGGCGCTGTACGTAGCTTGCGCGGTCGGGTGATAAGGTCGCAGTCTATTAAGTCCAAATATGTCGTACATGGATCTGCAGTAAAGGTAGCGCACCATGTCGAATCTGCAATATTCCGTTAGTTATGCTTGCAGCTACATCGATTGAGAGACAAACTCCGTGTAGAGTACCACTGGCGAGCAATTTCGTCTGTCAGCACTTTCTCGTGCATCGTCTTTGCTGTGCGCACACATTTGGAGCTTGGTGACGGTGGAAATGAAAAAAAAAGTACTCAACATCAAAGGCAAGGTAGCTGGTACGCGTCGCCAGAAAACTGCTCAGAGAAGACGAAAAGGTCGGATGGCACATGTTTTTGAGAGCATCCGGACATTGAGATGGCCCGTACTCTTGTTTCGAGAAACTTCCGTGCGTCCGTGCAATGAGCGGCGTCAATTTCATGGGTTGAACGCTGCCATCTGATTGATGAAAATGAAGAGACATGAGAAGAAAAGGACAAGACGAAATTACAGGATCGATGGCTTCAAGGGACATACAGAAAGATCGTGCTTTTCTCCTTCCGCAATAGGTTCCCGATCTCCAAAACGGAAGGCGCAAGAAAGCACCTTCCTCGAACGCATCTCCTTGGAAATAGGAAAGAACGTGCACGAAAATACACATGTATGAATAATAACCGCTTTCCTCGAAAGGAAGGAGGAAAGCAAGCTCGGTACGCCTGGCCAACAAGTCTTGTGATTTCTGTAGCAACAAAGGAACAAATGGGAAAATGTGAATAGGGGAACAAAACAAAGAATCGTCACCAACCCACAGTCTCCCCTTCACCTAGCCCTTCTCTCTACCCATAGCCGCAATTTTGGCCAGGAGGTCACCTTGGCATAGTCTTGTTTTTGGCCCCTATTCTTGGAAAGCGTCTTCAAGGCGCTCCTTTTCAAACTTCCTTCAGATTTGATCGCACAATCTGGTTAACCATGGATCGCCCCATCGCCTCCCCGAGGACATCGATGCTTCACGCCCAGTTCCAGCCGTCGGCCTCGAGTTTCCGGCAGAGAAAGGGCTCAACCCGCGCCAGCCCCGAAAACTCACACCCGGCTGGCCAGCACCGTGTGGCTGACAGCAGCTAGGGCCGCTCGTCAACCAGCACGCAGAGATCGACCGAGCCGTTCTTTCCAGTCACCGAGAGGCAGAAAGACGTCCCGAAGGAGGATCACAAGGAAGACCGCAAGGCTCGCAGAATTCAAGCAAACACGCCCCTTCGAGCACTTCTTCGAGGAGAGCCCGTGGCCAAAGAAAACCATCGCGCAAACCGTCTGAGCCGGGTGTCCTGTAAGTTGTCTTGACGTCCTCGCTTGAAACTATCTCTGTCGCATAGGAAACTAACGTGGCTTATCAAAACAGTAATCAATACAGTAAACGACTGCAATGCCGCGTTCCACCCCCATTCAGACGAAAAAAGACAAGTCCATTGGCAGTCTGTTGGGAGTTCGCAGTGGAAAGCGGTTGAAGATCCCTTCCGAGGCGAAAAGGAGCCATTGCCAGTTGCTCTTCCCCAGGCCGATGTCACGACTCCGATCAAAAAGGGCGTCACTGTTGTTGACTCGGCCCCTGCAAGCCAATTTCAAACCACCACAGAGGTTCCTTTGCCGCACAGGCTGAGCACAAATGTGCTACATAGACCAGACGACATTCCGGACGGCCTGCTCTCTACATTCAATAAACAGAATGTGACTACAGTCGCGTCCTCTCCAAGCCGAGCGAACAACGATGGTGGTGGAACGTCCGCACCTTGGAAGTCTCATCCTGTTGCTTTGGTCAGGCTCATGGCGCCAATCGAGCCGGCACCTCTATCAAAATCGACACTGCACGCGCCTTTTGCTTTGACTGGGGTAGCCCTCCCAAGAACAACTCCCGTCGGGGCATTTACTCTCAAAACGAAGTTAGCCATCAGCCCTGGGCAACCCACGCCTACCGTAGACACCGGGCGGACGAGTGCTGTAAACTCGACCAAAAGTCCCAAAAAGTCTGCAACCGCAGACGATCAGTTTGACTCGTCCCCGGAAGCAACTCCCCGCAAAAGCCTCCCGCCATATGCCAAACACGAACTCTGTGTGCCGGATCACCAGAAACCCCCGCGAGCCCACGAGGACGCTGGGAAAACGGCCAAGGACAATCACTCGTCGAATAAGGAGGTTGTACGTGAGATCATAGTGCCTGCGCTCCACCATCCAAGTCTCGGCCGCAAAGCCGCCTCTGTTGCAGATCTGAGGAAGATATTTGATAGGCCAGGCCCGAGTAATATGTCTACTCATTCGATGCCAAAGTTTTCGCCCGAGAAACAATACGAGGACACAATTTTTGGAAGGCCGGTGGCACAGAGAAATAAACTACGCTCTGAGACTACAAGATCCCCAATGTTTCCAGAGCTTACGAGGACCAACCACCACAGCTCAAGCCCTGAAATAGCACACACCGTGCCTCCAAAGCAAGCGGACAGTCCGTCTACTCAAGCCCACCCTATACAGAAGGATAAACTTGACAGTGTTCCCAAATCTAGGCTACGGGCATTCCTTCATGCGAAGCGGAGCTCAGGCTCCTGGAGGCGACTGTCGTCTCACTTGCTCCGCCGGAGCTCACGCGAGCAGAGCTCTCCCACTGGCGATGCTACATGTCACGATCCTGTTTCTGCTGGCGTCAAAGCACAGGAAGCCACTCGCAGTCCTCCAGCCCAGTTCTTTATATCTAAGAATTATCATCCGAGGGTAGTTGGGTTGAACAAGCGCGGTGGAGGACAGCACTTCGGCAAATCGGCACCATCGGCACTCTTGACTATGGCAGACAATACCTTCAACGAGCCTCGGAAATCTTGGGTCTGGGGCCATGCTCACGGCGCGAAGGAACAGTCCGGTGCCGTGTTTCAGACAAGCGAAGCAGCCGCAAGCCTCGAGGGGAACAAACTATTCCGACGGGTCTCGAAAGACGGCCATTTTCGAAGCTGGAGCTGGGGACGCCGAAGGGCCAGCAAAGGCCCCCTAAGCAATGTTGACAACAATTCTGTTGATGCCACGGCGTCTACGAGAGGCACACAAAGTAGCAGGACTTTCAATTTCATCGGCCACTTCGACAAGCCAGAGCCATCGGATGCAGATGTGACCGCTGATTCGACCACAGATACCACCACAGTCACTGCTGATGCCCCAATGGTCGATGCCGAAGCAAGCTGCGAATTGCTGCACCCAAGACCAGTCCGCGTCGACGATATCCAACGGCTGGTCACCCTCTGCAAGAAAAGAGAGAGGAGCCCAAGTCTGTCCTACCTCTTCCAAGCTTGACAAAATGCCGCGCACATGAACGTCCGTAGTCAGATCGCCATTCCTAATAGCATCACTTCCACGACTGCTTCTTACTATTTTATGAATATTGGATATTTTGTGGCCGTTGGCTGTCTAGCCTTAGAATTATTGTTTTGTTGTTTCGGTCTGTATTGTAAGGGAAAATAGAGAACGAGAGAGAAACAAGACTGGTATCTGCTACTGTGTCTTCCTTGTATGTATCGCCCAATGCTCATGGAAAAGCTTATTTACAGCCGTCAATCTTCTTGCGAATGTGAGAAAAATAAGAAAGAGAATGAAATGTGTAAAGGTGAAAGACATGTACATGCTACCGAAACGACCATATGTACGCAAGAACAGACAACTGAATTAAACTGCGCTCTTTCCTTCTCGTCGCTAACGTCGCCTTCTATGCTGATGCGAGGCCCATGCCCCGACCAACCTTGCGCACCAGGGCCTTCTTCAGGTACCACTCGCGGGCGAGCGACCGCGTCATCTTGGCAAAGACGGCCGGGCTGACGCGCCCGCGCTCGACGGCACGGCCCAGCATGAACACGGCATCGGCCAGCGCGCGCTCCTCGGCCACCAGGTCGTACAGTTGGTTCGCCACCACGGTGGGGCCCACCAGCAGGTCGTCCACGGCCGGTGCGGGCGTCTGCTGGCTGCTTGCCACCAGCCCGTCCGCCGCCGCCAGCGACTTGTGCAAAATATCCGTGTTGCTCGTCAGCAGCGCCGACAGTTGCGCCACGTCCGACATGTCCTGCTGCAGACGCTGCGCCGCCGTCAGCATGGCTGCCCGCTGTGCGCGCAGCCCCGCCAGCGACAGGTCGTTCTTGTCGCGGATCTGCTGGCGCTGGGCCGCGAGCGTCTGCGCGAGGTGGTGCAGGAGGGCGTCCTTTTCGGGGTTGGGCGGCACGGGCGGTGGTTGGGTGGACCCAAGCTGTGGGGGCCCACCGCCGGCTGCCTGGCCGTTGTGGGGGCTGGCACCATCGGCACGGCCGTCGGAATTGTCACTGTTCGCAGGTTCGTCCATGAGATCCGGCGGCGGGGGTTGCCGGGGCCGTGGCTGGACCCGCTGCTGGAACTGCTGCTGCTGTGGTGGGTACTGTTGCTGCTGCGGGTTGTATTGCTGGTACGAAGTCGGCTGCTGTTGCTGCTGTTGCCATAGCGGCGGGGTTTGTTGCTGCTGCTGCTGTTGAGAGTATGCTTGCTGGGGCTGCGGCTGTTGTTGCTGGTACTGATAGTGTGTGTTCGGAGCCTGCTGACCGTAAGGCAAAGACTGTGGTGGTGGTGAGGACGTGGAGGATGACTGTGGCGGTTGGGGGCGCCCATACGAGCCATATGGTGGCTGCTGGTGCTGTTGACTCGGGCTCATGGGCGGCTGGCCGAGCGGCGACTGCTGGTATGCGGGCCGATCTGGCCGCTCGGGCCGCCCTGGAACAGGGGGTGCTCCACTGGCGCTGCGTGCAGACGGCCCGGCCTCGATGGCTTGTGGCGGAGGTGGACTGGGGCCGTACCACGAGCTTTGGACACCGCCGCCCGCAGACGACAATGGATGCGGTGGCGGTGGAGGGGGGCTCGGTGTGGCTTGCGATGCAGGGTAAGCATTGCTTCCATTGTTGTATGACGGGTGTGGCGGTACAGGCGGTGGTGATGGGGTGTGGTGTACAGACGAAACGGCACTGTGTTGGGGTGTCCCGTTGCCCTTCGGTGGAGGTGGTGGCGGTTGCGGTTGCTGCTGTTGCTGCTGCTGCCGTGCGGCGGTTGCCTGAGGCGAAAGCGAGGGAGGATACGAGGGCGAGGCCAGCTCCTGAGGCGGCGGAGGGACGGGTGGAGGGGTCGGTGTTGCGGCCGGTGGTTGTGGGGGTGCTGCTCGTGGGGTCTGGCGTGCGATGACAGGTGGTTCCTTGGCAAACACGTCGCGGAGGATGGTCAGAAAGTCGCCGATCGTGGACTTCTAGAGAGATGAGGAATCAGGTTAGCTTCGACCTTCCTCGGCTTTTTCTTCAGCTGTTCAGCTGTTCAACTATTCAACCCCCATCTCTTCTCTCCCACAACGTACATCCCAGAACTCGGCCCAGCCGGCAAGGTACGGGTGGTACACCTGCCCCTGGGGGTCGACGTGCTGGCCCGGGCGGACCATCATGTTCTCGGTCGGCGTGACATAGACGAGCGGCGCCTCGCGTGGGTAGTTGTGCGGCACCCATAGCGAGATGGGGTAGCGGTAGGTGGCTCCGCGGAAGACGGCCGGTATGGTGCCGGACAGGTGGAGGAGGAGGGCGGATGCACCATTGGGGAAGGCTGTGAGGTCAGTAGGGGGACAACAAAGTCTCGAGGTATTGGCATCCATTAACATACTGTGGACGTCGGTCCGCGGCGACAGCGAGGGGAAGTAGGAGAGCGCCTGCGACACGTCGTTGTATGTCCGATTGACGTCTTGGTATTCCTAGGGGGTGAGATGGGTCAGCGCACGGAGCAGGAGCTTGGGACATGCCCGTATCTGTCATGCCGATGTCGCGATGGTCTTACACTCGTCAGGACGCTGTAGAGCCAGTTCAGCACATGCTGCTGGACAGCCATGGCTGGCGGCGGTCGACACTGCGTCGAGAAATGAGGGTGGCGAGAAGGATGAGGGTTAGGAGCGCATGCGGGGCGGTTGTGCTGTGCGGCGGCGCGTGTATGACCCTGCTTGGGCAAGTTGGCGGAGAGGAGAGAGGGGAGGCAGCGGTGACGATAGTGTTGCGTGCAACAGTGCTCAGGTGGGGGGCGTATCAGCATATCTGGGCAGCTGGGCAAGCTTGGCTCATTGGGATTCATAGCTGGGGAGTTCGAGGCTGTGTGGCTGTGCCAGTTGTGGCGTCAAATTTCAGGCGGGTCCGGTCACCTGCCGTCCCCCTGGAGGGGCCCTGTAAGTTTGCGCTACCAGGCCTGGCCTGGCCTAGACCGGCGCTCCACCCCCGCGTCGCAAAATTGCGTAAGACGTTTGTGTAAATCGCCATGGAGCTGCAAGATGTTTGACAGCGACTGGGGACGTCTTCCATGTGGGACAATCCGCTGACGGCTTTTGCATCGCACAATCGGCAATTGCAGTGATGGCCTTGGCTCGACTTCTGACATAAGTTCAAGTCCTCTGGTTCGATGGCTGAACAGGCAAGTACGACTGGGCGACTGCCGTGGATCGTGCGCCTGCGCCTGCGCCTGCCCTACGCCGGCTCGTGTTTCCATGACTTCGGTGCTGACTACGGAGAAATACAGCCTTCCCCAACGACGTCTGCCCTCGAGGCACCCACAACGGAAAGAGCGGCTGAGAAATCCATGGCTGCAGCTTCCCTTATTGGCGAGGTGCATGTACTTGTCCAGTTAATGATGTCTTGCAGTTCTTACGAGGGAGGAGCGACTGGACGACGCACAAACGATCGCGTGCCCTGTCTCTTGTTAAAATGGCAGGAGCGAGGCATGTGCAAGTCGGTTGTACAACGTGGGTGAGGATTTCCAGATACGACACAGGTTATAAGACGGCATGATAATTACGATGAAGTCCGAAGGAAACGCAACAGGCCGAGTGAGAAAGCGAGACAGGAACACAAATTCAAGAATGAGCATTTGTAAATGAAGAGAAAAAATGAGGCCGCTGTCGGAGCGTCATTAGCCCAGCGCAGAACAGCGCGGTTCCGGCGGGCCAGGGGTGGCCTGAGGGGAGAGAAAATAGGGCAGGCGCAGTGGGTCCCGCGTAGCAACGACAGAGCAGACGACGGGGCCGGAGGGAAAGGAAGGGAAGGAGGGAGGGACATCTACGAAACAGACGCGATGAATCGCAGGCACGAGAGCGAAGAGAGGAAAGAGAGATTCCGCGCACAACCTTGCGCCTTCCCTGTTTTGCAGCTTTCTGACTGCTTCCTTTGACGTCTTCAGTCGCACTTCCGGTCGTTCCTGCCCTGTCGTCGCCTTGGCTTTTCTGTTAGTGCCAAACGGCGCAAAAGGGCGCACACCAAACTGCGCAGAATCGGACCATCGGAATTTGCTTCGCCTCTCGCAACCCGGGGCACTGGAGAGACAGTAGCCTCGAGGACCTGGGAACCTGGAGGGCGGGAAGGCGCGGAGCAGCGCAAGAACGGTCCTGCCCTGGCCTGTTTCCATGGTCATGGGCGGCCTGAATTTTCCAAGCTACGTTGTTAGCGGCATAGGCTGGTCAAAGAAGGCGGAAGAAGGCGCGATGGAGAGGGCTCGGGAAGCGCCTGCTGCAAATTATAAATCGCCGTTAGTTCCGCCTTCCGTTGTCTCTATTTTCTCTCTTTCCTTCTTCTTCCTCTCTTTCTCTTCTTCTTTTTTTCTTTCCTTTCTCCTTAACACCCCCAAGACAAACACCCCCAACCCCATGGTCACGTTGAGTCCAGAGTCTCGCACGGCTGAGGAGTATCACAGAATCAATTCTGTATACTCCTTGCGTCAGGACCTCTCGGGCACTTGAACCATCACCACCACTTACATCGCCGAACGTACCAATTGCTTCACTTCCAAACAATACGAGCATTCTCGACTTAACAAAAACAAACTACCTTTCAGTCTTACGGCTTACGGCTTACGGGTTACACTTCGGACCAACAGCATTTCGGACCTCGAACAACCACGATCGACAGAAATTCATCAAACGACAAGAACAGACAACCCAAACATTCGTCCTCGTGACCAGCAGTCCTCGGCTTCGCAAACTATAGAAAACGAATCTTGTTTCTCGGTTTCTTGAAACACAGGGCCAACAAGAGGCAAAGGAAGCCCTAAACTGCAGCCAACATGCTTCCCAAAATCCCCGTTCTCGCCGACTACGGCATCTCCCCCAAGCACGGCTTCCTTCCCAATGAGCTGCCCCTCGCCCGGCTGCCGGACCCGTACTACAACAAATGGGAGGCCGTCGTGGCCAACTTGCAGGCCCTCATTCTCAGCCGGCGCCTGCGCGGCGTGGTCGACCGTCTGCCCGTGCTCTCCACCGCAGGTCTGGAGCACGACTCGGAATGGCGGAGGGCCTACAGCATCCTCTGCTTCATGGCCCACGGCTACATCTGGGGTGGTGACAGCCCCAGCGACCGCCTGCCGCCGCCCATCACTGTGCCGCTGCTCGCCATCTCGGCGCACCTCGAGGTGCCGCCCGTGGCCACGTACGCGGCCGTATGCCTCTGGAACTTCAAGCCGCTCTTTGTCGATGAGGGTGTCGACCAGCTCGAGAACCTGGCCACGCTCAACACACTGACGGGCTCCATTGACGAGTCGTGGTTCTATCTCGTCTCTGTGGCCATGGAGGCGCGCGGTGGGCCCATGATCGCCATCATGCTCAAGGCCATGGCGGCCGCGCGCGAGGACGACGCCGAGACGGTCACGGCGTGCCTTTGCGCGTTTGCCGAACGCCTCGATGACCTCGGCGAGCTGCTGCAGCGCCTGCATGAGCAGTGTGACCCCACGGTCTTTTACCGCCGCATCCGGCCGTTTTTGGCGGGCAGCAAGAACATGGCTGACGCGGGCCTGCCGAACGGCGTGATCTACGACGAGGGCCGCAGTGATGGCGAAGACCAGGCGTACCACCAGTACAGCGGCGGCAGCAACGCGCAGAGCAGCCTGATCCAGTTTTTTGACATTGTCCTGGGCGTGGAACACCGCCCGACGGGCGTCAAGGCTGGTGATGGTGACAAGGCTGGCAGTGCTGACGGTGAAGACGCCGCTGCCAAGGCGTCGGCGTCCCGCCACAACTTCATCCTGGAGATGCGCAAGTACATGCCGGGCGCACACGCGCGCTTCCTGCAGGACGTGTCCGACGTGGCCAACATCCGGTCGTACGTGCTGGCCAACCAGGCCGCGGGCACCAACCGGCCGCTGTCGATTGCGTACGACTCGTGCCTGGCGATGCTGCGCGCGCTGCGCGACAAGCACATTGCTGTGGTCACGCGCTACATTGTGGTGCCGTCGCGCGACATGGCGCGTGCGCGCAGCCGTTCGCGCAGCCCGGAGACGCTGCGCCGCGCGGCGCCGCCGACGCACAGGCCCAAGACGATGAACCTGGCGCTGGCGACCGTGACCAGGACGGACAACGGTGCTGCCGGTGCTATTGCAACCAAGAAAACACTCAAGGGCACGGGCGGCACGGCGCTCATCTCGTTCCTCAAGCAGGCGCGTGACGAGACGGGCGAGCCCGCAGTCGAAGAGTGGACGCAGCGCTTTATGCACCGGCAGGGTCGCGTCCCGGGCAAGAACGATTTTTTCTTTGGCAAGCCGGCGGAGCCGGCAACGCCCGAGGTGGCTGCGGCCGTGATGGAGGACGAGGAGGTCGAGGTCGGCGGGCTGGCCGGCATGTGGACACTGGACGACGATGTCGGCGGGCTCTGCTCGTACTAGTCGCTCGTACTAGGTGGCTCGTATTCCTCCAAATACGAGCATGGCCACGCCTTGTCATGGCCCTGACCTCGAACGATCGGACCCTCAACGGTTCTCTCGTCTTTTACATTCTGCGCCGTTCCCCGGTGGTACAGCACACTTGTCCATCAAGTCAGTCAGCTTGACGCAAGCGTGTCTGTTTTTTTGAAAACTTTTTTACCTACCTACATAAGCAATGATATGCTATGATTTGAATACTTGATACCGACGTCACCCAAGCTCCCCCCTATTTATGTTTACATTAGACCAACAAGCCCGAATGTGCCGACGGTTGGTTGAAACTAGCGCTTGCACTCGTGTTGATGTTGCAACAACAGAATCTCTTAGTGATCATCACATTTTAGGTATGTTGGTCTTTGCACGGTGACGTACTGACTTCAAACGTCCAACAACATTGTGATGGAGTAAGCCTGCCAGACTGCTTCTTTAAAAAGCAGTTTGCCTACCATCTTCTGCCTTTTCCCGTAGAGTTTTTTTCTCCTTTTCCTATTTGATCACCTTTCCATCATTGCGTTTTCTTTTTGTATTTTTCCTCTTTCTTCTGTTTCGTTTTTTCATCAATTTTCATTAATTTTCATTAATTTTCATCAAATTTCATCGCTATCGTCCATCTCATTGCTCCTGCATCATGACCGTTCCGGATGAGAAGGGTCTTTCCAAGACTGAGTCGACCAGCACCATCGGCACCGTTGAGACCAACGATCGCAAGGTCGTCTCGGCGAACCTCTTATATTCACCGCTCGCCATTTGCCGGAAGATACTCGATGCCAGGCATGCTGCCAAGGCGGCGAGAAAGCAGCAAAAGGCCGAGAAGGAAATCCAAGAGTGCCTGCCCATTGTACGTTGCACCACGAACCGTGCTGCTGTGGCCTGCACCATGCTATCGAAGGTTCTGGAAGCTAAGTGTGCAGAGATCGCCACCCGGGCCGACTACACGCTGTATGCGGTCGAGACACTCCTCCCGCCGACGTCCGACGATGTCTTTACGCCATCGTACCAGGACTTCAAGGCGGCAAGCTACCGCAGCATGACGCAGCTGACGCAGACGGCCGGCCAAGCGGCGCAGACGGCGGCCCACTTCGCCCGTCTCAACGTGGACATGGCGCGCACCCTTCTGGACGAGGCCTGCGTGGCCGAGCTGTATGGGCCGTTTTATGGACACGCCTTTTATTCGTCCTGGCCCAATATGTCCAAAAAGCACCCGCTACAGAAGCGACCGACGCAGGAGCACTTCCAAACGGTCCTGGCCGCCCTGGATGATACGATCGTGGCCACGGCCGCGTCCAACGACGATTGGCACATCCCGGACAGCCAGTACGAGAAGTTCAACCACCTCCACATACACTTGAAGCGGATGAGAAACACCTTCATGTCGCATTACTGCCTAGAGAAGCTACACGATGGGTTCGGGACGTCCTAGCGCTGGTGGTATCAGGGGAAGGAACGCACCACGAGCTCGGCGTTCACGGTCTTGGACGTGGCCCGTAGGATAGGCCGTGCGTTCGAGTGCCTCAGAATCGCGCGCGATGCGATGCTTTGTGCCAACGAGGTGCGCCAGAGAACAGCGGACCAGATCATCAAAGAACTACGCGCTCTTGGCCCGTCTTGCACGATTATCCCCAAGCAGCTGGAACAGGTTGACGTGACGTTCAGAGCGTACAGCTATCATTGGTTTTCGTCCATAAGAGAAACGAGCGATATGAATGCCCAAGCCACGCACATAATGAAGACGGCATTTTTTGGCATGAGAACCCGCCCTCACCTATATTATTAGTTTGTTGAGAATAATAATTCCATTTGATACCTAATCGTGGAGAAGTGTGTTCCAAAGAGAGAATCTTCCACTAGCACCAGCTGCTGCGTTTGTCTTACGACCGGCCGTGATGACCTTTCCCATGGCACTGAACCTGTTTCTCTTCTCGGTCCCCTTCCACTCAGCTCCGGCATCACATTCCACAAATCCTCAGTTAGCTGGCCCACTGGACCCGGTCATCCATTTTCAGGACAAACGCCACTGGCAGAAGTTCCCCCTTGCTCAGAGCCTTGAAAAAACAGACCAAGGGCATGGCCGTTGTTGCCACCACCACGCTTCTGCGAAGAGGTGTTAGCAGACGGTCGCTGGTTAAGCACTTCAAAGGAGACAGCGAGAAAGTAGCTATACAATTCATTAATTTCCCGACTCGGCCTATTTCTTAACCATTGAATCCCGGTACTCTTGTGTGTTCAACGGCGCCTCGCCTGGCGCACCAAAACCGCGCCATCCAGTGAACGTGCGCACGGCCCGATTCGCAACGCGCAACGCCTTGTCCGCCAACGCGGGCCAGTGGGTTGGTACGGCCGACAGTAGCTGGACCATCTTGACAAAGTGAGGGTCCGTTGCCCGTTCGTTCTGTCCGTCAACTGCTGCCCGCTGAATTGTATCCCATGAGAGAGTGCGCTCCTCTGCATCCAACAAACCGGGCGTCATGGTCGGGCGCTGCTGGGTGATGTACGGCAGGAGCGTCATGAGCCACAGCATGCGGAAGAGCATGTCTTTATGCTGTTCTTCGGTGGCCACAGGCAGCAGGATACGCATGCAGTTGCAGAATGACAGAACGTGGTTCAGGAAAAAATCAAAGGCCGGAGTTGCACCGGGCACAGAGGTGGCGGCCAGTAGGTCGAGGGCCAGGTCAACAAACTGGGCGAGGAGGGCGTCGAGGCTGTCTTTTTTCTTGTAGGAGGAGTAGGTGAGCGCGAACCTCTCGAGATACGCCACGACAGCTTCGCGCGCAGCCTGATTAGCCAGCACGGCACCCACGGATTGAATGCCAATGTGCTGGACCACGCCGTCAAAGGCCGCGTCGGAGCGGATGGCGTCGATGAGGGCGGCGGGCGAGGCGCCATTGTCAGGACGGTTGTTGAGCTCATCCTCCAGAGGCACCTCCAGCAACTTGGACAGCCCGCTGTAGTCAACCGCCACGAGGGACAGCGCGTCCATGGCGAGCGTCCCGCTGCCCAGCTCGACGGCGTCGGCCAGCATCAGCCACGGGTGTGCAAACCCGCCGACGAGGCCAGTGAACAGAGGTGTGCTGCTCTCGAACAAGTAGTAGCGAAGTGCACTCTGCCACCCGCCGTGCTGTGCTGGCGCCTTCTGGAAATAGTCGACAAAGTCGCGCTCGTGGGCGAGGTCGCCGAGGTGCGCAACGAGATCGGCTTCGGTCTGAACACGGCCGGTTGGGCGTTCGCCCCAGGGAAGGAGGTCGGTGTGGCTCGTTTCGGCCGTGTACAGCCGCTGCAGGGCATCGGCGTCACTTCCCAGCACGTAGGACGCGAACAAGATGTGCTGGGTGTGGTTGTGCATGACGGTGTTGTAGAGCAGGCCATAGGTGGCGTGGTTGTGCTCGATGAGATCGGCGAGTGTTTGCGTACGTTTGTCGTCGACGGTCTGGAGGATGCCGTCTGTCGGGTTGGTGCCAGGCTGGGCCATGTTCGCTGTCGTTATGTGTGTCGGACTGTGTTTGATGTATGTCAAGGTAATGTATCCTAGATAATCAAATAGACCAGACCATCCGGCCTTGCACACGATTTTATACCCATTATGTATTTCCCCCTCCTGCCATCCATCGTCGGCCACGAGGCTCTTTCCTTGAAAGAGAGTGCGTGTGCGTTTATGCATACGGAGTTGCACATGATAGGCTGTCACCACCTTGATGCCATGCACGCTGCGTATACGAGCGGACTTATACGATCAAGACCCCAGTATGCAATTAAGCAAAATGTGGGTGGTGGACGGCGACCTGCCATAGTATGCAGTACGAATGACTCGACCAGAGAGCTTAGCACAGAAGCTACTACAAGTACCACCAGTAAAAGACATCGCCCGACCTACAGAATCAAGCTTGTGTATTTTCTTGTCGTTTCTTTCTTCTCAGCCTTATCGTATCAAACGGCCGCAACAGGGCAAACTCAGACAAAAACCCAGGATGGAAGCGTGGTACATGCGCACTGGTATGGGAAGACAGACGTTTCGGTGAAGTAAAATAAAGTGGAGACTGCGATACGAGAGGCACCGTGCACAAGTACAAGTACCTGGTACTTGTGGAAGTGCCCAAGTCACGGGGAAAGCGCGCTAGCACCCACTTTCAGGGAGGGGGTGTCTCTAGCGACTATGATTCATTTCGCATCACTCTGCATCAACGCCGCATCATTCGTACAGGGCGCTGCTCTCTTTCCTCTTCCGTTTTCTGGCAGGACCTGGCGCCGTCGGGCACAGTTGCGGAACAGGAATGGAGAGTGAGCGGCTCGACATTGCCCAGGAAGGTCGAGCGAGAAAAGAAGGGGAAGTCGAGGGAAAGGGGAGGAGATAGCGAGTCCATTGATGAGGCAGGTCAACGGCAGGCCGACCGACAAAACGTTGCGTGCCAAGATATCGTTCAATCATGTTTATCACGTTTTTTCTCATGGCAGATGCTTGGGTACTTCGCAGGATTGCGACTATGGCGACGATGAGGAGACTTTTACGAGACTTTGCTCGACTCTGCTCGACTTTGCTCGGCTTGTCGAGCTTGTGTTTGAGGCCGTGTGTTCTCCTTGAAAACTGGGCAAGCCGTCAGGCCAATCTACCGCATGTCAGATTGTGGGGGAAACGGGGAAATGAGTGGAAGGAAGGTGTGAAACGAAAGAAAGGAAAGATGCGACGTGATGGAATCGATCGAATGGAAGATGAGTCCCCCCGGGAAAGAGGCATCCGATAGTCGATGCGAGACAAGAGGTGCTCACGAAAAAGAAGAATGGGAGGCTGTGAAGGGAGGCATCAGGCAGGCGCTCGAGTCCCAATCTAACATCTGGCCTGGATGAAATACGATATAAAGACCAGGTATGGTCGCGAGAGGGTGGCATCCAAAGTGGTTGATGTCGCATTTGATGTCGAATGGAATATGAAAAGAGGGAGGGTGAAGACGACATGAAGGCGGCAACAACTGCATCATCCTCCTATTCTGGCGAGCGAGATTCCATACGTAGTATATAGTCGAGCCGTCCCCAGTTCCAGAGCAACCGACCGCCACGCACCAATGGAAATTGCTTTGAAAGCATCTTCGGAGGGCATATCAGAGGCATCAAAGGGGATTTGTCCTCCTTTTTCATTGCATCGTCATGATGCGAAACGACACGAGACGGGGCACGACGAGACTGAGGGCTTCGTGATGCGAGAACGATATGCAGGAGAGAAACGAGAGAAGACGGTGAAGGAAGCGAGTGCAGGCCTACCGACTGACTATTGGTGTTGAGGAGGGAAAGGAGAAGATTAAAAAAGGGGGGTGGAGGGTGGATGAGGCACGACGAGACCATATATTCCAGCACTGTAGCAGATGATGAGATATGAATCATTCTCCATCAGCCTCCCCCAAGCCCACCAAAACGCTGCTTCGAAGCACGCAAGAGTCTCATAGTACATTCATTTCGTGCTGAAATCTGCCTCAATCAACACAAATGTGTGCTTGTTGAGTTCTTGGAAATGCGTAGGACCCCCTTTGGCCGTTGTCTTTCCCCTCCTTCTCCTTCTGCGTGTCGCACGAGAGGCCTACAAAAAGGGAGAGGGGGTAAATGAGTTACCGAAAGGGCAGGGAAAAGGTATATAAAGAACTGTTGCTGGCGTCCAAGACAATACCCCGTTTTTTTCTTCTCATTCTCTTCATTCTCTTTTTTCCCTATCACCAGTAGTTCTTTCTTTGTTATCGTCGTGTTCGATATCACATCGCGATGTAAACAGGCATCGCTGATATCCCAGTTTCGCCGTTGCGGCACCGGTTTATAGTAAGGTAAGACCTCAAAATTTCCTATTTTCGCACCACCACACACACACACAACTGCACGCCGCTCTGCATGAAGAAAAACCTTCGTTCCCTATTTTGAGAACATAACACTGCACACAATACTACACGAAGAGAAGAGGATTTGACGGAGTCGGAACCAAGAGAGAGAAGGTAGCGACTCATCGAGACAAAGGGAAAAGAGGGAGAGGAGGAGAGGAAAAGAGCCCGTGCAAGGGAGATAAACTCTCCTGCACCGTCCCTGTCCCTGTCCGAACAAAAACCACCTCTTTCTGAACGATGTCGACCTTTCGTGCCTTTGGCTCTTTTCCTTTTCTTCTGTCCCTTCGATCTCTTTTTCGAGATGGACGCTGTCTTTCTTTTTCGCGGTTCCTTCTTCTCTCCATTTCCCATCGTGGTTGTGCTGCAGCGACCATGATAGTAACCATATTTTATACCATATGTCACCTAAGAGCCGACATCGTCTGAGAGCAGATTTCACGAGGCATTTTCTTGTCTTTGGCGTGCAATGAGCTTTGATTCTTCGAGATGCATAAGATGATAAAGAGCAAAACTCGCTAACTTGACAATACAAAGGAAATAAAAGAATAGACAGAAATAGAAGTATAGAAAAATAGAACAACTGATCCTTTCCACTTTTCCCTTTTTTGTGATTTTCCATGAACACTGAGCTACACTACGACTTTCACTTCTTCTTCCGGCGCTTGCTGCCACCATCGTCGTTCCGGTCCCGGCTCTGCACAAGAAGCATCTCGCGCAGAGCCGCCGTCTCCGCCTCTTGCCGTGCCAACTGGATGCGCAGCGCGTCGCGCTCGCCCTGCAGCTGTCCGACTTCCACCTCGAGCTCCGAGATGCGGTCCAGCTTCTTCTGGCGGTACTTGCGCGCCGCCAGGCTGTTGCGCTGTCTCTTGAGCAAGAGGTCGTCGTCGTCGTCGCCAGGCGCGTCGTCGGTCGGAGGTGCCGCCTTCTTGACACGCGCGCCGCCGGCACCCGACTTTTTGTGGATGCCGCTGGTGGTGCTGAGCGTCAGGCCAGGGACCTTGGGTACAGACGAAGCCGAAGGAGCAACGGAGGCCGATGCAGATGAAGACGAAATGGATGGCGCCATGGCCACGCCCGTTGCAGGTGCAGCGGTGTTGGCCGGTGTCGACCCGAGCGAAGACAAGTCCAAAAAGGAAAGGAACTGGAGGTTGTCCCCAGTACCCGTAACCTCAGAAGTACGCCCCGGTGAAACCGGCGACGTCTCCGACGAGTAGGCCGGTGACAGCGACAGCGGCGGTGTGTGCGACTGCGTGGCCGTCGAGGTGGCCATGGTCGCGCCCACCGACGACGAGGGTGAGTGGTGGTGCGACACCATGCCGAGGCCGGCCGGGAACATGATGGGGTCCGCGGACGGCATCGTCATAAACGACGACCAGTCGATATCGAGGGGGGGTTGTTGAGGAAACGAAGAAGAAGAACAAGGCTGTCCTGAGTAAGAGTCCAGCAGAGGAGTCGAAAGAGAAGAAAGAAGCGAAACCGGTGTGGTCGACGGTGCTGTGGTCGGCGGGGTGTCCGCAAACGAGATGGCGGCCGTCGAGGTGGCCGGCGAGAAGAGAGGCCAGTTGGAAAAGTCCGAAGGCGGTGCCGGATCAGTCGTGGGAATTGAGTGAACAGAAGTCGAAAGAGAAGAAGGAACAGAAGAAGAAACAGAATGAGGCGCAAAAATAAATGCAGGTGAAGAATCGAAACGCAAGCCGCCGGTTTCGTGGTCCGCCCAGGTGAGGAACAGATCACCAACGCCGCCGCCGTTCGGATCCTGGGAAAGAGGCCGTTGGTGATCTGTCGATGCTTGCCGGTGGTTGTCGCACTGCCGCCCGTCTCGACAACTAAGACATGTTGATGGCGACAGGTGCCTGGCTAGGCTGGAACCGGTGGAAATCCGAGAGGCGGACGCACGATGCTGTTGGTGTAGCTCCGGAACCCATTCTTGCAGAGTTTACGGTCGGCCTCCTTGGTCGAGACCGAGACGAGGGGGGGATAAGAGGTAAGGGAGGACAAAAGAACACCGACCGAAAAGGGGATGCCTTTTTAAGAAAAGGAGTGAAAAGAAAATATAAACTTTTCCGACAAGTTGAAAGTCTTGGGGTTGATGGAGAGAAAAAGAGAGAAGAACAGGAAGGAGGCAAAGGAGGGGGCGATGCTGGGGATTTATAACGAGATCCGACGTTGTGCTCTTTGCGTGGGCGTGTGGCTGAAAACAGAAAGGGACCATAAAGCTTGGGTCGCTGCGTCTTGCGTCTTTCGACTTTCGTTTTTTTTGCGTTGCCGTTTGGAGCGCTTGTCTCCTCTGCCATCCCTGGGGGATTGTCCACGGCCGCAAACCCGCTTTGCCTCCGGCCGTACAGACTATTTTGGCGCATTTTGGCGCGCCTCTTTGTCTTATCTACACGCCCCCGAACCCAAGCCTCCTTTGAGTCACCACAAGTACAAGTACGAAGTACTTCGAGGCGCAACCGTCCAACCGTCCAAGCGTCTCTTATCGTCCCCAATCGTCACTGATCGGCCCTCGTACGACGTAGTCCCTTATTGTCCCTGGGCGGTGCTTCGTTGGACTCTACATGCCCTTGTTGATCGGCATAAAATACCACCAAAACGAGATCGGCTTGTTGCACCTTGGGGCCCGTCAGCCACGAAAAACCTAATTTCGACGTTATTAGTCGGCGTTGAACAAAGAACGACGAAAAACGCAGTGCAAAAGCTTGAAGAATTTCATGATATCCAAGACGCTGTAAACCACAGAGACAAAATACGGAGTCAACACCAAATGTATGCACAGCCATGATAAGCCACAAGAAAGACCACAACGCAGGAAAGAGAGAGAATTGGGTTCTGAAACTGACACGCAACGTTTCTTTTTTTGCTTGCCACACACCAAAACTGCAAACCCGCCTTCTGCCGCCCGGCGTTTTCGTCTTGCTACTTTTGATTTGGTGATGATTCATGTCCTTGTTTGTTTCGTTCCTGTTCTCGTGAAACTGACAATATCGTACAAGACCGTGTGAAATCAAATCACACAAACACAAGAAGGAAAATAACCAAATCTATACACAAAAAAGGTGAAGAGCGGAAACGGCATAAAGAAATGAGCCTGCGTATGGGCAGACATGGAAAGAGACATAGGAAAAAGAAGGCGCTGCGTCCAATTGAAGAATCCAAAAAAAGTTTGTTTTAGAAGTATAAAATGAGAATGGAAAAAAACTGCAATTGCTTTGATGAATCCACCTGAAATGAAAGCCAAGACCAGACAAAGAAAATGAAACCCAAAGGTACACCCGTCACATTAAGAAATTAAACGGATTGTAACCATGTTAACCGCTTTACAGCATCATCATGACACCGGCGACGAACAGGGCAGCCAGACCCATCTGGGTCGACACCTTGCCGGCGCCAGCAGTGACGACAGCGCCGCTGGGCGAGGTGGGCACGCGCGAGGCGCTGGCCGTCGCGCCGGCACCACTGCCAGCACCGTTGCCAGAGCCGGCACCAGCGCCCGTGGACTGGACAATGGTGACGATCGTGGCAGTCGAGTTGCTGTACGGCACGGGAACGAGGGTCGTGGTGGGGGCGGCAGCGTTGCCGACAACGACAGGGGACGAGCCTGCACCCGAGCCAGAGCCCGAGCCCGAACCGGAGCCCGAGCCAGAGCCCGAACCAGAGCCGGAACCACCAGGGTAGATCGTGGTGGTGCTGACAGGGACGGTGTGGGTGTTGACGCGAGCCGGGCAGTTGGTGACCTCAGGAGCGCACGACGTAATGGTCTCGTAGCTCGTGCTGTAGATCGTGCTGACGATGGGGGCGCCGCCACCAACAGCGGGGACGCTGGTGGAGGGGGTGGGCTTCTCGGTCGCGGTGACGGGGCAGATGGTGGTGTACAGATCGACAACCACCGTCGTGACGTGGCCGTAGGGGCAGTTGGTCACAGTCGGAGCGCACGACAGGATGGTGCTGGTGTAGGTCGACTTGACGGTGCTGGTAATGTACGACTCCGAAGCCGAGGCCGAGGCAGACGCCGCGCTGGAGACAGGGGCACTGGAGGCGACCGAGCTGGCACCCGACAAGGTGCTAACGGGGATCGACGACGAAGGCGAGGCCGAGGCGGAAGCACTGGCAGAGCCGCTAACAGAGCCGCTAGCCGAGCTGGAGACGGCCGAAGCCGAAGCCGAGCCAGAGACGGAGCCAGAAGCAGAGCTGGAGACAGCAGAAGCCGAGCCCGAGACGGAGCCAGAGGCAGAGCTAGAGACAGCAGAGGCCGAGCCCGAGACAGAGCTGGACACGGACGACGCAGAAGCCGAGGCCGAGGCCGAGACCGAGACAGGGACGGAAGAGCTCGACAGGATCGAGCTGGAGATCTCCTCGGAGCACGACTCCGACTCGGAGCTGCTGGAGACAGCCGAGCTGGAAGAGGCAGGCAGAGAAGCAGACGAGGAGATCGAGGCCGATGCCGAGCTGGAGACAGCCGAGACGGAAGCAGAGCCCGAGACGGAGCTCGAGACGGCAGAGACGGAAGCAGAGCCCGAAGCAGAGGCAGAGCCCGAAGCAGAGCTGGAGACAACCGAGCTGGACGAGGCACCGACCGACTCAGAGGCCGAGGCAGAGCTGGAAGCCGAGGCAGACGACGACGCAACCGAGCTGGAGGCAGAGGCGGAGCTGGAGGCAACTGAGCTGGATGAGGCACCGA